>JARQOD010000008.1:159609418-159682467 GCA_033576555.1 Oophaga sylvatica
TTTAATTCGATCAGACAACCCCTTTAAATACACTGTGCCTTTTCCTTGATGTTTGCTCCCTCTCTGTGGTTACCAAAAAGAAAAGCCATGATGGTTTTGTACTTAGATGAGAGAAAGCCCCTAGAAGAAATGAAAATGGAACCCTTTCGGGTAGGATAAAGAGGAACTCAATATGCACAAAAAATAGAGTTACATATCTTGTAAAAAATCCCTGAGTGCCCTGATTCTGCTGCTCTTTTCCATTTTGCGCTGTGTCGCTCATTACAGAAATATCACATTTGTTTCTTTTGGAGCTCATATGTGAAATCTCTGCTTGCGATTAAACTGGGGGTTTCTTCTGAGTTTTCTTGGGGCCACGTGCTGTCACCCCTTTTAGATGCAGCCAATCAAGGCTTGGCAGGGTCTGAGACTGATAGATCATCTGCCAAGCTATGGCAATTTCTGGAAGGGTAAGTTCACACATTCCAGAAAAGACTTGGAAGAAGCAAAGTTGCAAGCAGAGATTTCACATACGTACTCCAAATGCAAGAAATGTGAACATTTTTACAAAGGGAAATGAAAAAGAGAGGCAGAATCAGGGGAGCTCAGGGATATTTGCAAGCTATTTAGCTAATTTAAAAAAAAGTAATGATAGGCCTTCTTTAAGTTGTCTTAGTTTCCTCATACCTTGCGTAACTGTCAACAAGTGGCTCAACTCATAAAGGGGTCCCTAGAATGTAGAGAACTCCTCTAGGAGACTCTCTTATTACATATTTAACAAAATTATCCTTTGCATGCAAAGCAGCATGACCTTCTCAATGTTGGCCCACACTGACAGGTCACGTTAGTCCCGTCAAGAACACTGTGACTGGCATAACTAACCTAGCACTAGACTCAGTCTTAAAAGGGGTTTTTGCTTTGGACCATCACTACTTATTAGAAGTAAGGAATCAGAAGAAAGGTCCATTGATAAAAGATGATTATACCTTTTATTGCTCTCTTGTTTCAATTTCCAAAAACTTTTTTTCAGATCCTTTTCACTCTTCTTTTTTTAATGGCCTTCGGCTCAATCTCAAGCTATGGCAAATTGATGGATGACGATCTGCAGGAAGTTAGATCTTGTGCAAGCCTAGAAAGGTCCATCAGGGCCTTCTCCACCATTATCTTGATAGTATCAAGTCATCAGGTTATTGGTCTTCCTCTTTGCCTTGTTCCTTCTATTCTTCCCACCATGATGTCCTTCTCCAGCAATTTCTCTCTTCGTATGATGTGTCCAAAGTAGGCAAGTCGTAGCTTGGTGATCCTTGCTTGAAGTGACATGTCTGGCTTGATTTGTTCCAAGGTTGATTTGTTTGCTCTTCTTGCCATCCATGGTATTGATACCATCCTTCTCCAGCACCACATTTTGAAGATGTCAATTCTTCTTCTGTCTTGTTCATTTATCGTATAGGTTTGACATGCATATGTTACCACAGAAAAGACCAAACAAACTTTAATTGATGAGTAATGATGTATTATAATATTATCTAGAAGGATTAGTTTAAACATGACTAATGGTTTGAATAGCAAATGCATGTAGGCAGCTTTACAATTTCCTTGCTATTAAAAATCTCCGTTTGTAAGAACGAAGGAACTGTATTACAGTATATGATGTAAATTCCGGTCTTCAATGAAGCTCAGCATGAGTGCCAAGATTGCAGCCACACTGTCCTTCAGGGGGTTACTCCTTAATCGTGTTGCGGCTGGGCAATGGTACCCAGTACATTTACATCTGTCCCATTTCAATGCTGATGTCAGACATTGACAGTGTCATCTAAATGGTTAACAGCTTCCAAGCTGCCATCTGAGCTTAGCTTCCTCCCTATCCCCGGCATACAGGAAGTTGGGAGGCAGGGGAATGGTGAGGTCTTGATGAGGAAACTTGAGAACAATCCTTAAAGTAAGTTATATTGTTACATAAAAGTAGTTTTGAATTTTTTTTACAGGACATTTTTCTCAATACGTGGTGGTTGCTGCAGTTGTTGTGCACCTGGTGACAGATGGGACATCCTACAGTTATCAAAAGCCGGAGACGATCAGTGTTCACCTGATTGATGTCAAGGAACAAATGCATGATCTTGGTAAAATCTTTGTTTTGTTAGTGAAATTTCAAAGTGTTCAGTATTGCGGTACCCATTATGATTATTATTTTTTTTTTTACCCAATTTGCAATTTGGTATTTTTGGAACCTTTAGAGGACATTTAGTGGTCTTTTAAGTGTTATTGATACAAAAGCAGTGCAAACTCTACTTTTTGTAGAGTTCTCTATATTCTCCATCTTCAGCTGTCTCAATGGTATGGTATACATCTGATAATACTGGAAGGCAGGAGGGTAGATGCCTACAACTGCACCACAGAGATGGCTGAGATGGAAGACAGTGAAAACTGCACGAAAAAAGAGAGAATATGTAAGTCTTAACACTGGATTTTCTACAATGTAAGGGTTTGGAGACTTTTTGCTAAGAATGCTTAGGATATGAGCTGCGATGATGGTTAAGGCTATGTTCACGTCACATTATATCGTTATATTTAATCCTAAGTGTCTAAATTGGGGCTTATATCTAAAGCCAAGAAAATCTGGATTTGGATCTTTCCAAACAAAGAAAAGATGAATGCAAATACAGGGATTGTATAATAAATTGATTTTTATTTAATATATAACAAGCCATAAACAAGATGAAAAACAATTAAAAAGCCCATGGCTCTAAAACCAAACCAAGCCATCCATAATGGGGTTGTGTTAATCCATCATTAGCCAAAAATATGTGTAAGATATTTAAAACACAGAGGTAAAGTATTTCATTACCATTCAATAAGTCCCTCTATTTATACATAGAACTAATAGCATCTATAATGCCATGTAAGATTTAAGTAGAGCCCACCATATTGCAGAAATGTTATCCAAGCATGTTCATCATTAGTGGGGAACAGTTGGAACTTCTGCTATGGTGCCCAATGATTTCTGTGTACACCCCTGGGCTTCACACTCAGCCACAATGGAGCCATTGACAACTAAATAAAAATGACTTGACTATAGGTTAATGATGCAATGATGACAACAAAGTATACAATGAAAGTGAATTAATGGTAATTTTTACCGTTCACCCTACGGCAGGTGTTCATATTATTAGCTGTCGTAACAATCCTCTGGTGGTTCCTGTGATGCACGATCTCAGTCAGCCCTTTTACCACAGTAAGGCTGTCCTCATAAGCTTTTCATCCAATTTGGTGGCCATATCCGGAGTGGCTTTGAGGTCTTTTCACGATTTTGACCCAATCAAAATTAGCAGCTGCCAAAGAGGAGAGATTTACAGCGCCTCTGAGCAGAGGTGAGTGGGTTATCAACTTTAATTTATCTTTACCAATTAAATTTGCTAAAAAATTTGAAGATTTGTGATCCTCTATTTAATTGCATTACTAATGTCATAATATTTTAATTTACACTATAGCCTGAAGGTCTCCATACACATTAGATGGCTGTCAGCTGAACATTGCTTTGGCCAATCGTTTGGCTGATGGACATCTTGGTCAGCTCTCTCATAAACAGGAGCGCTCCTGTGTTATGAGAAAGCCGTCCACAGACATCTCTGCCATTGACTTATTTCGAGAGATTGGCAGTTCGAGATTGGGAATACCTGATTAATATCTCACTCGACAATCAGTTGGCCAGTGCCCCTATAGACATTAACATGTTGGCTGGACCTGTCGATATCGGCCAGTGAAGCCGACATTAGTCTAGAGTGTATAGGGTGCTTTACTCCACTCAAAATCTGGAAAATACACAAGGAACTGCAGATAAATCTAATATTATCCCCACACATGCCACATAGATTCCCACAAACTGAAATACGTAGTTACCGGGTGTTGTCCTCTTTAGAGCTGTTAGGCATGAAGAAATTACATTTCAGCTTCCTGGACCCATAGGAGTAGAAGGTAAGTGAAGGAGAATATTGTGGTTAATTATATCTACTCACAATAACAGTAATTTTCACCAGGGGTGCCCACACTTTTACATGCAACTGTAAAAATGTATATATATATATATATATATATATATATATATATATATATACAAGAACCAGTTACTTTTCAAAGAAAGTAAGGTTTAGTAATAACCCTTCAGGACATGGAGACTTTCTATTTATTCATTTTTGTTGTTTCCTTCCCTAATTCCAAGAGCCATAACTTTTTTATATTTTCATCCACACAGCCGTAGAAGGTTTTATTCATTGCGGGACGAGTTGTACTTTTCAATTACCATATTTCTCAGATTATAAGATGCTCCGTATTAAAAGACGCACCCCAAAGTTTGAAGAGAAAAATAGGGAAAAAAACTTTTTTTATATATATAAAATGGTGATGCTTCTTATAATCCATGCGTCTTATTGCTTAATGGGGGTGGTGGCTGCGATAAAGTGGGGTCCCAGTGTCGCTGCTGGAGGAGGTAAGAGTGGAGCGTTGCTGCAGGCCGCAGGCTGAGATGAGGGGGTGTTCAGATGTGCGGCGTGCCTCTACGGATGTCCGGTGCTCCCTCATCCCAGCCCCCTCATCCCAGCCTGCGGCCTGCAGCAACGCTCCACTCTTTCCTCCTCCAGCCGCGACCCTGCTCCACCGCGGCCGGTAAGGTATATCCGCATTATAAGATGCACCCCCATTTTCCCCCTAATTTGGGGGAAAAAAAGTGCGTCTTACAATCTGAAAATACGCTATAACATTCATTCATTTTATCATGTGATTCACTGGAAAAGGGGGAAAAAAGTACATTGAAATTGTAAAACAATTGCAATCCACCGATCGGATTAATTTATTTTATAGTTTTATAGATCAGAGTTTTATGAACACAGTTATATCAAATATGTGAGTTTTAAAAAATTTTTTTAATTGTTTAATTTTTAATAGGGCAAAAGGGGGGTGATTTGAACTTTAGTGTTCTTTTTATATTTCACTTTTTACTGTATTTAATAGTCCCCATAGGAGACTTACGAGCTGGCGTTCACAGTAGTATCATGACAGGCACTGGGGTTATCAGCAGACCTCCGGCTGATATGACAACCCTTCGGTGCCCCATGATCACACTGATGAGAGCGTGGAACGACTTACCTTCCTGCCAGCGCATGTTAATGCCACTGTCAGAAATTGGCGGCAGGATTTATAATGATAAGAACCATGGCCAGAGCGGAGCTCCATCCGCGTCTGTTAAAGGCACATGATGGCTGCCAAGAAAGTTCTGGACTCTGCATGCAAGCCTGCATGAAAGACAGGGACAATACATATGACAGGAGTCATATGTCATGAAGAGGTTAAACGTCAAAAACCTTCACAGTGTTCGAACGATAGTAACAAGGGAAAACAAACACAGTCCCTTCTCTGGGTAGGCAAATTAGGCACATGGTCTCTCACCCCTTTCAGCGACACAGGCCCTGCTCCTTTTTCCATTGGATCAGCAACCAGACTTACTACTTCTCCAACACCACACACTACTGAGCCAATTTAGCAGTCTTTTATAGGAGCTTCACAAGCTGGATTGGAAGTATTCGATCAACCATTCCCACCTAGGCTCTTTGGCTGCTCCTAAATCCTGGACCCAAAATCTTGTCCAATAAAAAAAAACTCTCAGTAACTTTCTGTTAGTGGAGTCTTCATTTTGAGACCTACATCACCAAGGCCAGCCACCTCAGTGACACATATCTTCCCAGATTTTACCACAGTACACAGAGGCAATGACTTTATAGAGGGTATCTTGTGGAGAAGAAGTAACAATACATATGGACACTGGCATACCTGGTGTACGGAGAAGGTGAGGAGACAAATAAAAAAAATTATGTTTGTTACTGTGCAGCAGTAAAATATAATTTTTGATATATTTGATTGTAAAATATTGTTTTTACATGTTATCTAGAATTATCAGTGTTGCTAGATGAGGGAATTCCATTCACAAGAATATGACTTTCATAATGAATTACTGAATTTTTTCTTAGTGGTTTGCCATATTTGTCAGTTGTAGACCCTTTTTAATAAGTTTATTAGCATGCATATCCATGTTGACGCTGTGTTCTGTACTTTGTTTCTTAAAAAATGTACATATGGCCTGTCCTTTGAAAACAATTTCCTCAATGAAAATTCATACAAGTCCTTGGCAGGTTTTCAGAGAATGAGTTCAATTCTTACAGTCACTAGTGCTCCCTTCCATACCAGACAGGAATATTATCATGTCAGGAATTTCACGATTTCAAGGTTTGAATTTGGATCTCAACTAATTCTAAATATTAAATGTATTCTCAGTGTAAAATCAGTTTAAGTTGCTTGTTAAGGGACAGGATACATCCATAACTTTCCGTAGCTGTGTGTACAGGAGCTCCACTCACCTCATTGTCATAAACCCACCTATATGGACATTCCATATAGAAACACACTCTCCTGAACCCCACGTTTAAGGGGTTTTGGACTATGAACAAATATATGTAAATAGGCTTCAAATACTAAGTTACGGTATATAATTTACTAATATGGTTCAGTTAGATCAGGTTTCCTGGTAATTTGCGGCATAACCAGAAGCAGTGTGTGAAAGTGGGTCAGTTGATTGCTTATTCTAATAGTTAAGCTAGCCCTTCCTCTGTCACAGCCGATACAGACACGGTGAAAGGGCATGTCTTAGCATTTAATTTAACCTGTTCAGCACTGTGCCATTTTTCCATCTTCTGGACCAGGCATTTTTTCAAATGTTATCGTACATTCGCTTTTAACGGCTATAAAAAAATGCTTGTTCAGATATTCTAATAATTTTGTGCTTTATTTTTCACAGTACATGGGGCTTAATTTTTACATAATTTTTCTATTCCTGAAAAAGGGGGAAAGGTGTGGAAAATTAGGAAATACATTATGTGTACATTTTTACATTTTTTTTTATTTTTTCTGACCACTGCTAAGAAAATGTAATTATGTTCCCCTTTCCATACAAATTATTTTTATTTATTGGACTTTCTTTATAGGGATGGGGCTGTGAAGCAATTCAAATAGGCAGAGTGTTTTGAGTTTTTTTTGCTTTTTTATTTATTACACACATTGCATTGTTTGTGTCCCCTATAAGGTCTTGAAAGTCCTTTAGTGGGCATTTTTAATACATTCTTTTTATTGCTGATTTCTTCTGTATCTGAGGCTGGTATATTAGTCACAGTTAAATGGTAAATTCAGCCTCCAGAGACTCTAAAGGTACTGCCACACTTAGCGATCTCGTTAGCGATATCGATAACGACGCAATCGTTGGTGTGATCTCTTTTAGGTCGCTAGTAGCTGCCAAACAGGAGATCTCATAAACGACTCATCAGCGGTCAGCGATCTCTTTAACGACTTTGGCGGTCGTTAGGATCTGTCATTAGCATGTACTGAGCGCTTCTGATTCATAGGAATTTCCAGCAACGCTCCTGCTCTCTGCGTCCTGCTAGCCTGCTTTGCAACTTCTGCGATCCTCTCTGTGACGCAAAAGAGAACTTACAGATATTGCGATCCACTCCGTGACGCAAAACAGTCATATGCGTCACAAACGAGGTCGCTCGTCGTTCGCAAAAGGTGCCAAACACAGCGATTCAGGCTCACCAGCGGGACGCCAACGATCAAAAAACGGTCCAGAACTCTAGTGAACGATCAGCGACATCACAGCAGGGGCCACATCGTTGCTACATGCCACACACAACGAGGTCGCTAACGAGATCGCAAAATAGTGACGTTTTAGTGATCTCGTTAGCGATCTCGTTTGCGATCTCGTTTAGTGTGGCATACCCTTAAGGCAGAGCTGACAAGGTCTCCTAGGAGTCAGCAGTTTCTGCTCCCTTCCTACACCATCACATGATCACTGGGTCCAGAGGAGGAAGCACTATCAGTGGTTACTAATCTGTATACACAATGCTTGTTCAGAGATATGTATATTATGATCATGAAAGCAGAGGAGGTAATGAACCATGTTTACCTTCACTATGGAGAGTCTGAATATGTTTGATAGCTAGCTCCCTACCCCTAAAGTTGACATTTTAGAATATCAGGGCTTCCTTTATCAAATAAACATATTTAGTTAAAATGTCTAATCCATAATTGTATTTTTTTATTTAAAAAGCAATAATATATATTTTATTGTTGGCTAATTGATCCAGTATGGGGGATAGCCATTCTTTAGTCACGGCAGGCACAATCTGCCACAAAATATTTTTTCAGAACTTCCACCTGTGTTGAGAAGCCTCTAATTGACCAGTCACCGTAACCTCCTTCCACAGATAACCACTATAACATGTGGTGCTGAACCACCACCATAATACAGGCACTATATCTTGACTACATCTTGAACCTTTATTATAGCACCATGACTGCCTTATATGCAATTAAAATTACTTGCTCTTTCACGTATAATCTGGAGAAAAGCAAAGTCTTGTTGCCAACAGGATAGATGATAAATGTATGATTGATGGGAATACAGCTACTGAACACCCCACCGATCCCAAGAACATTCCCTTGAGTGAAGAGCATTGTGGTGAGCTTGTATGACCACGGTTCCATTCATTCCAGTCTATAGGAGTGGTGGTCACACATGCTTACTACTGCTTCAGTCACGCTTGGGACAGATAACCCTTTATTCTCGGAATTAGTGGCTGTATCAGCAGCTGAGCTCCCAGAGATAATACATTTATCATCTGCCCTTTGTATAGGTGATAAATGTTGTTCATGAAAAAGCCCATTAAAAAGCTACTTTATTTCTACACTTACCAGGTTGCTCCAACTTGTTCCTTATATCATGGTTAAAAATGAGTTTATAACTCGGGAGCAGATGCTACATGATCTGCCTGTCCAGCAACTTTAGCGCGTCTGGAGGGCAGGAGCCTGCCACTGAAGCATTCACATGGCAAGGCTTTTACTCATGGACGTTCTGCTGTCACAGCTAGTTTTTTTTATGTATTGCCCATTCATTTGGCTGCGCTCCGCAAATGCCGTGCTTTTCCTACAAATGCTATTTTTGTTGGAAATTATTCTTTCATACACCAGTAAATAAGGACAGAAATGGCTTGATTTGGAGTCAGCTAGCACAAGATTGTGTATTTTAAACCTGCCTGTAGTTTGTTTTGTAAAGGATGTGCTATTATTTCCTTTCTAGATTTCAAAACTTAACAACTGCTAAATGCTTCTAAAAAAATTAAAATGAAATAAAGAACCAAATAAATACAAAACATATGACCCTATATTAGATTCTAGAAAAGTGAGGGTAAAACATAGGCCGAAATTACACATGGTTTGTCACCAACGTCCAGAGTCTTCAATAGAGATTAGCAGATCGATTCGTGGAGGATCGAGTTTGAGTCAGATTTCCTGAAATTCTCAGTTTCACACAAATTCGAACATCTTGAGATTTGATTCATGGTTCACAAAGAAAAAAAACCCTTGTCTGCCACCATTTGCCGCTGTGCTGAAACATCAGAAACAAGGCAAACATCACTTTGCACAGCCACACAGGCCTCCCCGCAATGCCCTGCAGCTATGACATCCTACGGATTATCACACCTTGTACAGTGGTGGTCAGTATCAGGGCCATCACAGATCAATGATTCCCACTGGGGCACAGTGTGTATGGCAGAGTCATTTCCTATCTACACAGTCACTGGGTAAAAGGTTATGCCCACTAATACAAATCGCAAGAGTTCGCTAATAAAGGTCCTATTAGCGTCCCGTTAGATATTGTCAGTGCGGCAGTTCAGCGACGAGCTTCTCTGCTGTGATCTACGCTCGTCTGGATCGTCGGACCTATTTTCTCGTCGCGCTCGATGGGTAAGTTTATCGTAGTGGGTCCTTTTCTTAGCGATTTAGGGTACTTGTACAGCTAAGTCTTATGAAGATCGTACGGCGATGCGCGTACTTATCGCTAATGTGGCGCATTTAGCGTATGAAGATCCCTACGTCTCATTAGTATGCAAGCTACGAGATTATGCGGATTGCTAGTGTGGCAGTACCTTAGCTTCTCTCCTTACAGTGCAAGCTCTTATGGTCAGTGGGGTCCTCTCTCTCTCCTATAGAGTGTAAGCTCTTATGGTCAGTGGGGTCCTCTCTCTCTCCTATAGAGTGTAAGCTCTTATGGTCAGCGGGGTCCTCTCTCTCCTGTAGAGTGTAAGCTCTTATGGTCAGTGGGGTCCTCTCTCTCCTGTAGAGTGTAAGCTCTTATGGTCAGTGGGGTCCTCCTCTCCTGTAGAGTGTAAGCTCTTATGGTCAGTGGGTCCTCTCTCTCCTGTAGAGTGTAAGCTCTTATGGTCAGTGGGGTTCTCTCTCTCCTGTAGAGTGTAAGCTCTTATGGTCAGTGAGGTCCTCTCTCTCCTGTAGAGTGTAAGCTCTTATGGTCATGGGGTCTCTTCTCTCCTGCAGAGTGTAAGCTCTTATGGTCAGTGGGTCCTCTTCTCTCCTGTAGAGTGTAAGCCTCTATGGTCAGTGGGTCTCTCTCTCCTGTAGAGTGTAAGCTCTTATGTCAGTGGGTCCTCTCTCCTGTAGAGTGTAACTCTTATGGTCAGTGGGGTCCTCTCTCTCCTGTAGAGTGTAAGCTCTTATGGTCAGCGGGGTCCTCTCTCTCCTGTAGAGTGTAAGCTCTTATGGTCAGTGGGGTCTCTCTCTCTCCTGTAGAGTGTAAGCTCTTATGGTCAGCGCGGTCCTCTCTCTCCTGTAGAGTGTAAGCTCTTATGGTCAGTGGGGTCCCTCTCTCCTGTAGAGTGTAAGTCTTATGGTCAGTGGGTCCTCTCTCTCCTGTAGAGTGTAAGCTCTTATGGTCAGTGGGGTCCTCTCTCCTGTAGAGTGTAAGCTCTTATGGTCAGCGGGTCCTCTCTCTCCTGTAGAGTGTAAGCTCTTATGGTCAGGTGGGTCCTCTCTCTCCTGTAGAGTGTAAGCTCTTATGGTCAGTGGGGTCCTCTCTCTCCTGTAGAGTGTAAGCTCTTATGGTCAGTGGGGTCCTCTCTCTCTCCTGATAGAGTGTAAGCTCTTATGGTCAGTGGGTCCTCTCTCTCCTGTAGAGTGTAAGCTCTTATGGTCAGTGGGTCCTCTCTCTCTCCTGTAGAGTGTAAGCTCTTATGGTCAGTGGGGTCCTCTCCTCCTGTAGAGTGTAAGTCTTATGGTCAGTGGGGTCCTCCTCTCCTGTAGAGTGTAAGCTTCTTATGGTCAGTGGGGTCCTCTCTCCTCCTGTAGAGTGTAAGCTCTTATGGTCAGTGGGGTCCTCTCTCTCCTGTAGAGTGTAAGCTCTTATGGTCAGTGGGGTCCTCTCTCCTGTAGAGTGTAAGCTCTTATGGTCAGTGGGGTCCTCTCTCTCCTGTAGAGTGTAAGCTCTTATGGTCATGGGGTCCCCCTCTCCTGTAGAGTGTAAGCTCTTATGGTCAGTGGGGTCCTCTCTCTCCTGTAGAGTGTAAGCTCTTATGGTCAGTGGGGTCCTCTCTCTCCTGTAGAGTGTAAGCTCTTATGGTCAGTGGGTCCTCTTCTCCTGTAAGTGAAGTCTTATGGTCAGTGGGGTCCTCTCTCTCCTGTAGAGTGTAAGCTCTTATGGTCAGTGGGTCCTCTCTCCTGTAGAGTGTAGCTCTTATGGTCAGTGGGTCCTCTCTCTCCTGTAGAGTGTAAGCTCTTATGGTCAGTGGGTCCTCTCTCTCTCCTGTAGAGTGTAAGCTCTTATGGTCAGTGGGTCCTCTCTCTCCTGTAGAGTGTAAGCTCTTATGGTCAGTGGGGTCTCTCTCTCCTGTAGAGTGTAAGCTCTTATGGTCAGTGGGGTCCTCTTCTCTCCTGTAGAGTGTAAGCTCTATGGTCAGCGGGGTCCTCTCTCCTGTAGAGTGTAAGCTCTTATGGTCAGTGGGGTCCTCTCTCTCCTGTAGAGTGTAAGCTCTTATGGTCAGTGGGGTCCTCTCTCTCCTGTAGAGTGTAGCTCTTATGGTCAGTGGGGTCCTCTTCTCCTTAGAGTGTAAGCTCTTATGGTCAGTGGGGTCCTCTCTCTCTCCTGTAGAGTGTAAGCTCTTATGGTCAGTGGGTCCTCTCTCTCCTGTAGAGTGTAAGCTCTTATGGTCAGTGGGGTCCTCTCTCTCCTGTAGAGTGTAAGCTCTTATGGTCAGTGCTGTCCTCTCTCTCCTGTAGAGTGTAAGCTCTTATGGTCAGTGGGGTCCGCTCTCTCCTGTAGAGTGTAAGGTCTTATGGTCAGTGGGGTCCTCTCTCTCCTGTAGAGTGTAAGGTCTTATGGTCAGTGGGGTCCCTCTCTCTGTAGAGTGTAAGCTCTTATGGTCAGGGTCTCCTCTCTCTCTCCTTAGAGTGTAAGCTCTTATGGTCAGTGTGGTGTCTCTCTCTCATCCTGTAGAGTGTAAGCTCTTATGGTCAGTGGGGTCCTCTCGCTCTCTGTAGAGTGTAAGCTCTTATGGTCAGCGGGGTCCTCTCTCTCCTGTAGAGTGTAAGCTCTAAGGTAGTGGGTCCTCTCTCTCCTGTAGAGTGTAAGCTCTAATGGTTAGTGGGGTCCTCTCTCTCTCCTGTAGGTGTAAGCTCTTATAGTCAGTGGTGTCCTCTCTCTCCTGTAGAGTGTAAGCTCTTAGGTCAGTGGGGTCGTCTCTCTCTTCCTTGTAGAGTGTAAGCTCTTATGGTCAGCGGGTCCTCTCCTCCTGTAGAGTGTAAGCTCTTATGGTCAGTGGGATCCTCTCTCTCTCCTGTAGAGTGTAAGCTCTTATGGTCAGTGGGGTCCTCTCTCTTCCTGTGAGTGTAAGCTCTTATGGTCAGTGGGTCCTCTCTCTCCTTAGAGTGTAAACTCTTATGGTCAGCGGGGTCCTCTCTCTCCTCCTGTAGAGTGTAAGCTCTTATGGTCAGCGGGTCCTTCTGCTCCTTAGAGTGTAAGCTCTTATGGTCAGCGGGGTCCTCTCTCTCTCCTGTAGAGTGTAAGCTCTTATGTCAGTGGGGTCCTCTCTCTCTCCTGTAGAGTGTAAGCTCTTATGGTCAGCGGGGTCCTCTCATTCTTTCTCACCTGTGAAGTGTAAGCTCTTATAATCAGTAAGGTTCTTTCTCCTATCCCCCATTTACATTTTATGAGCAATTAGAAGTTTTGCTGTATTGAAATTCATGTAATAAATTGGCAAGTTCATGTGTACTCAGCAGCTAATTTATGCGCTATGTATTCTCAATTTTTCTAATTTTCTAAAATTACACTGAAATTTTCAATTTTATAATAAAATATTAAATTTTGGTTTGCTTAAATTATATTTTTTTAAATCCTTTTTGAAATGCTTGCCTTATATACAAGTCATGATATAGGAAAAAATGTTTCTTAGCTTTTTTTTTCCAGTAAACTCTAATTACTCATTTAATTTTGAATGTTTTATAGTCACTCCTTAAAGTGGAGTAAAAGTGTGACACCATTGTTCTCAGCTGTAGTGATGAGCGAACGTGCTCACATATGGTGCTTTCCGAACACCCTCGTGTGCTAATAGAGTACCTTTGGAGTGCTTGAATATTATGTTCGAGTCGCCGTGCCTGCCTGTTTGTTAGACAGTACCTGCATGTGTTGCGGCTGTCGAACAGCCGCAAGACATGCAGCTACGGCGACCCAAACATAGTTTTCGAGAAGGCCAAAGGTACTCTATTAGCACACGAGGGTGCTCGGATAGCACCTACATTCCCATATAAATGTAAGCTTTAACCCCAGAGAGGATTCACACAGGCAGGTTCCCAGCAACGAGAATTGCCTTATTGTGGCTGCCGGGTATACACATGAATTGGCCAATTTATGTGTTAAGTATTTTCAATTTTTCTAATCTTCTAGAGCGGCAATATAATTCAGATTTCAGATATTTCATGAAAAATGGGAATAATATGTAAACTCCCGTGCTATAGCACCTGATAGCTGCACAAGCCCTTTAAATGAAAACTAAAGCATCCAGAAATACAATCAGGAGAATTAGTGTAAGGAGTGGCAGTAAGTGAAACCCCCTAAAATATTGTAGGGTGATTGCTATTCATAAACCAAGTAAAGAATTGTAGGTGAAAATAGACCCACCCAGAGGTTCACACTGGTTCCTACTTGTGCTGCAGGTTGGTAAATACAAGTGTAAGTGCTTGACACAGGTTTCTACTTATTTTTGTGTTGGACTAGTTGCAGCTTCCGTCCTAACCATACATGCTGGTGAGGTTCAGATGTAGTTGGTGATAGACTGCATCCTCCTAGTCACGTGCCTGCCCATGGCTTGCTGAGGTGTTAGGAAGTGGCACGCTCCGGCCAGAAGCAATGCCGCTAACTGGCATGGTGGGCGTGACAAAAACGTGACATCACAAGTGGAGTGCTCATAGAATGGCCAAAAACCGACGCGTTTCGAAGGAGACGCGGTCCTTCTTCATCAGATGAATACTTGGATTTACCAACATGCAGCTATCACACACAACTAGCAACTGGTGTGAGCCTCTGGGTCGGTCTATTTTCACCTACAATTCTTTACTTGGTTTATTTTATGAATAGCAATCACCCTACAGTATTATATGGGGTTTCACTATACTGCCTCTCATACTAATTCTCGCCTGACCGTATTTCTGTATGCTTTACTTTTCATTTATAGGGCTCGGGCTATAGCGCAGGAGTTTACATATTATTCCCATTTTTCAATCAGTACTCAGACAGGTCGGTACACAGAACCTGCCTAACTCACACATATTTGGGAGCACCAGTGTGTGGATTGCATGCTCTTTAATTCATATATTTTATGTTTTCATGCTATAATGCTACACAGTGCTACTTTATTTGTTGGCTTTATTTGGAGATGGCTACTCTTAGTAAGCACCTGTTCACACCTGTTTTCTATTTGGCTGTTCCGGTCAGTCTTTTGATATTTGCCCCATCATTTGGACCATCATTTCCTGTCTTCTTTACTCACCATTTCTGTAGAGCATATGATTTGCCCTTTTTAATAAATGGCCAACCATGCAATGTCTGGAAAGAGTCAAGTAGAACCATGACTAATTGAAGGCCACAATGCGTTTCATTTGTAGAGGCCACTTCTTTCTATCCATCAGTGATCAGAAACTCATCGATCCATGAGATAGCCTTTTTAACGGGCGGCTGGCCACCAAATAAAAAGGTCAAAATGAAATGGCAATAACAGCCTTATTTAAGCCTTGTAAGATTCTAGAGTATTCTACATTGGCAGAGTGTCTTGCATATCGTAGACTGGATTACGTCTGTATAATGTACTGTTTCCTTAGTTCACCAAAGCATTAATCAGGATTGTGATTACCTTTTGTCTTGTGCATTATGTCTGTGATCCAGGTGGAGTCAGTAACATTTTTCTTACATCATCTGAAGACATCTGTGTATCCTTTGCAGGAGTTTGAGGACAGCACAAATTGTCTCCTTATGTAGTCTTTTTCCCCAAAGTATTCGTGTTCTTCTCAAGATCATTATTGCTTCTAGTCTCCTTTCATTCACATTCAGCTTTTTTAAACTATGTCTTATCCTGTGATCATCCTTGATCTCTGTCCTAAAGGAATGAATTAATGAAAAGATGAAATGGAGTCAAATCTTATTTCTGCTCTCACTAACATCAATGTTCATGCCCTTAAAATACATATTTGTATAATCGTTTTCCATTTTTCTCTGTTTTTCTCTATTGCTGTTGCGTTTTACTGTCACGTGTCTTGTATTGTTGTGGTTTACGTACTGTAGCACGGCTGAACACTACACTTGCAGATGTGAAGACTTCAGAGCTCAAATCGCCCTGGGTTTCTTGGTAGCCCAATCTCTGCACAATGCTTGCTTAACCTGCCATGGCTGTTACGTGGCGGGGCATTCTTTCGGTCATATGAGCAAGAGCCAATTCCTGTTCCTAGTTGTGACGTCCCAAATGTTGACACCAATGCAGTTAGAGATCGGGAAACACGTATGTGATAGAGAGACATGGTGCTAAAGTAACTACGATCTCATGGTAGACATTAAATGGCCACGGGGGTGGAAATTTGAAAGGTGAACACAGTGTAGACACCCCAGTGGCTAAGTGAGTTAGCATTGTTGCTTTCCACACTGGGAACCTGGGTTCAAATCCCACTCCTTTCGCACTGTCTCATTGTTTGTCCATTGTTTTCATAGTGACTACCAGTACTCTCCCAGTGCATGTCACTAATGCGGGAAACCATACGTACGTCACTTCCAGTACGTTTACTGGAAGTGACGCGACGGCACTATCAATGAGGCCATTTAAATGGACTGTGTCAGTACAGAATGACTGTTCAACCTAAGTTTCGCCGCTCGGTGCTTCACGGCAAAGCCAATCATTTAAATACGCCTTCCCACCTGCTTGTTTTCCTCTGTCTCCACCACATACATATTGGATTGACAGCTCTGATTTCATAAAGCCAAAAAAGGGTGGAGATAGGGGGGAAACAAACAGGTGGCAAATTGTATATAAATGATTGGCCCCGCCGTGAAGCACCGAGCGCCTGTACTTGGTTTACACAGTGTCTATGTGCTGACAGAGTCCCTTTAAACGAACACCATAATACCGGACATTGTACTCTCTCCACATAGCAATGGGAATAGCCCTCTCTCCTTCCGCTATGTTCCTTACAGGATGTCCTCCATAACTAGGGTGAATTTGACATATTTCATATGACTCAACAAAGCTCCCTATTCAGGTTTCGTTTCCCACATAGGATTTCTTATTGTGTTTGGAGTTGATATATGACTTGGCACTTGGGGGTATAATTTGATAAATGGCTGTATATTTAATTTCACACTCTATCATATTTTGATGTACCTATTTCAGCGTTGACTTATAGAACATTGTTTTCATTCACAGTGTGTGTTTGATAAAGGTTATTCTGACTGAAACGTCACATTATTAACACACCAAGATCGACCATATGTAATAAGATTAATCTTCACTCATTTTTTCCTGTAGTGCTGTATTTCTATATATTTTACAAATCCGATGAAGGATGACATATTTAAGGATTTTGTATGTTGTCCCCATGTTTGCGTGGGTTTCCTCCAGGTTCTCTGGCTTCCTCCAAGAATCCAAAGACATACTGATAGGAGATTTAGATTGTGAGCCCCAATGGGGACAAGATTGAAAATGTTTGTAAAGTGCTTCGGAATATGATGGCGCTATATACAGTGGGTACGGAAAATATTCAGACCCCTTTAAATTTTTCACTCTTTGTTTCATTGTAGCTATTTGGTAAATTCAAAAAAGTTCATTGTTTTTCTCATTAATGTACACTCTGCACCCCATCTTGATTGATAAAAAACAGAAATGTAGAAATTTTTGCAAATATATTAAAAAAGAAAAACTGAAATATCACATGGTCATAAGTATTCAGCCCCTTTGCTCAGACACTCATATTTAAGTCACATGCTGTCCATTTCCTTGTGATCCTCCTTGAGATGGTTCTACTCCTTCATTGGAGTCCAGATATGTTTAATTAAACTGATAGGAATTGATTTGTAAAGACACACACCTGTCTATATAAGACATCACAGCTCACAGTGCATGTCAGACCAAAATGAGAATCATGAGGTCAAAGGAACTGGCCAAGGAGCTCAGAGGCAGAATTGTGGCAAGGCACACATCTGGCCAAGGTTACAAAAGAATTTCTGCAGTACTCAAGGTGCCTAAGAGCACAGTGGCCTCCATAATCCTTAAATGGAAGAAGTTTGTGACCACCAGAAGTCTTCTTAGACCTGTCCGTCCAGCCAAACTGAGCAATGGTGGGAGAAGAGCCTTTTTTGAGAGAGATAAAGAAGAACCCCAAGATCACTGTGGCTGAGCTCCACAGATGCAGTAGGGAGATGGGAGAAAGTTCCACAAAGTCATCTATCACTGCAGCCCTCCACCAGCTGTGCCTTTATGGCAGAGTGGCCCGACAGAAGCCTCTCCTCAGTGCAAGACATATGAAAGCCCGCATAGAGTTTTCTAAAAAACACATGAAGAACTCCCAGACTATGAGAAAAAATATTCCCTGGTCTGATGAGACGAAGATAGAAATTTTTTGGTGATAATTCTAAGCGGTATGTGTAGAGAAAACCAGGCACTGCTGATCACCTGCCCAATGCAATCCCAACAGTGAAACATGGTGGTCGCAGCATCATGCTATGGGGATGGTTTCAGCTGCAGGGACAGGACGACTGGTTGCAATTGAAGGAAACACGAATACTGCCAAGAAAAGATATATCCTGGATGAAAACCTCTTCCAGAGTGCTCTGGTCCTTGGACTTGGCCGAAGGTTCAAAATTCCAACAAAACAATGATCCTAAGCACACAGCTAAAATAACAAAGAGTGGCTTCAGAACAACTCTGTGACCATTCTTGACTGACCCAGCCAGAGCTCTGACCTGAACCCAATTGATCATCTCTGGAGAGACCTGAAAATGGCTGTCCACCAACGTTCACCATCCAACCTGACAGAACTGAAGAGGATCTGCAAGGAAGAAAAGCAGAGGGTCCCCAAATCCAGGTGTGAAATAATTGTTGCATCATTCCCAAGAAGACTCATGGCTGTACTAGCTGAAAAGGTGCTTCTACTCACTACTGAGCAAAGGGTCTGAAGACTTATGACCATGTGATATATAATATAAAATGCTTAAAAATACTCTCTACTTAATGGTGCCCAGACTTGTCTAGCAATTCTCTGCATTGGTCACATACCGGCAGGGAACCAAGGCAGTATACAATGAGGAGCAGTGGGGGATCGGTAAACTAGGTATACCTTTTTTTAAAGCACCACTCCAGCATTATTTTTATTGGAGTAGTGCTACTAAAATAAGATCCCTGCACCTAATATTATACTTACCAGCCAATGTCTTCAGCTGTTCCCGGTGTCGCTCCAGTCCCTCGCTGCCATATTGCGACCACAACTTCTGATTGACCGTAAGTCAGAGGTAATGGTCACAAGCCCTCAGTGCAAGTCTATGAGAGCCAGAATGAGGGTTTCATAGACTTGCATCGAAAAGTGACCTCCGACTCAGTGCGCAAATATTGGAGTCATCCAGCAGGTCACAAACTGCTGGAGACCGACCGGAGGGGTGCAGATAACAGCAGAACATGGCAGATGGTAAGTATAAAAATAAGCACATTGTACAAAAGCACAAAATAACTTACATTGGAAACACTACTCCAATGTTGCAATAAAAAAGGTGAAGTAGTGCTTTAAAGTGAACCTGTGTTCAGGAATTTGGTCAGTAAACTACAGACACTGTTAGGTTGGCGCCGCCATACTGATTAAAAGCATACCTGGGGTGAAGAAATCCATCTTGTGATTGATGTTTAACCTTTGTTTTCAGTTATGGAGATTCTCGTACTTCTGTGCGAGGCTGTAGGTGTGGCTTTATTTGGTGCTCTCTGACCTCGTTTCATTATTGTGGCTCAAATGACAGGTCACTGATCCTTCACTGACCTGCCTCCTATTTTAAATATTGATGTTTATATTGTGGGCTTTGAAAAAAAAAATTACCTCCAGCAAAATGGTGCTGGCAGCGGCACATGCTCAGTAGCATCTATCTGCAGGCAATGATCAAAATCTGCGCAAGCCCTTGAGCAGATTTGTTTAACTCAAAACTGAAAACAAAGATTAAACAACAACCACAAGACGGATTTCTTCAGGTGTCATTTTAATCAGTATAGCTGCACCAACTTGACACTGTCTGTAGTTTACCTAGCAAAATCCCGTTAAGTACTTTGTTGTGTTTTTTGAAAGAAATTTCAGGGGTGGACAACACTTTTGTTATAAAAGACAAAAAAAAGATTAAACTTTGACTATTCTATATTAAACTAAATATTTTTACGTGACTTAGATTTCAACTAAATTGTTTTCTGTTCCTTATCTAGATGAATGGTTTTGCCATAACTCGAAATTACTCTGAAGCTTCTATCATAGTTGGACATAAATGAAAAGCGTTTGCTTTCTCAGGCTCTCGTTAGCCTGATTTTATAACCTCGTTGTAAACAGCAAGGGAGAAAATTTACTGGAGTTGTGTTGTTTCTTGCGGATCTGTGTGTACATATCCATTACTCTTCACATGCTGATGTCTGTTAAACGAGGGTACAAAGTTTTCATGCAAAGTTCCTATTTCGAACAGTTTAGAACAGATGTGAACTTTAAGCAAATTCATTACATTCTGTGCAAGAACGCCTGAGATCCCATGAAGCATGATAACTGCAAGCACCTTCTGCTCATTTAACTTCTGTGCTTCTTCCAACAATGTCTGTGAGCCAGAATCAACACAATTCTGCCTTTTTCCTACTTTGTATGGTCTGTTCTGGTTACAGCAATATGGATTTGTTTAGCTAAATCTGTCCAGTATGCTGCCGCTTCTTTCATTTACAAAAAAAAGGACGTTTAAAGAAACTTGGGTAGCGGCATGGTACAATTTTCACATTTTAAAGCCAAGTTTTATGAAATTGGTTGATTGACTCTTGAGATGACTGTTTTTGGTGTATATATAAGCAGCAGCTGTTAGATATAGAACAAGATCAATTAGAGGAATAAGTTGAAACTGCTTATGCCAATACACTATTGGAAATGGGGCCACACACCTTCCAAATGACGCTTTTAATACTGGTCTTATTTTTATTGTCTTTTGGCCACATAAGGCACCAGGGTCAGAGTGATACTGCTGTGTCTACACCCTTATAACTGTAAAATTATGTAACCGCCATTGCAAATTAGGTATATTAACAAACAGTAAAGTAACTGAAGTCCGATGGGCCCCAGCGGAAAATATGGAAGCCCCCTTCCTCCGTATGTTGGTCAGATGTATGGGCCCTTGAAGTGTTCTAAATTCTGTAAGGACATACATGTTGCCCACCCTTCCCCATTATGTAGTAATGTCCCCTCTTGAGCCCATCCTGGGATGTAAACTGAAGAGCAAAAGGGTAACAATGTTTTGAACTTTTGATTTTCAGGCTCCATATCTCACCACTACCAGAGTATGTCCCTTATTCTGGTATGTATGTCCCTCATCCAGGTATAAAAATCCTCCATCCTGGGCCCCTTCCTGGTACTGTATATATGTCTCCAATCATGGGCCCATCCTGGTATATATATTCCTCATCCTGGCGCAACCTGGTATATAAGTCCCCCATCCTGGGCTCCTACCTGGTATATTATATGTCTCCAATCCTGAGCCCATTCTGGCATACATGCCCTCATCCTGGGTTCCTTCCTGGCAATTATGTTCCCAGTGCCATTATATATGTCCCCCATTCTGCCACTGTTCTTTAGCCCATTAAAAAATAAACGATTCTACTCATCTTGCCTCTGCTCCCCTGTCCTCTTCTGTAGCCGGCCACTGACTTCAGCGTGCAAGCGATGGGCAGCACATGACGTCACTGCCATGTATCCCCAGTCATGGACAGCTGACATCAGCTGCAGGCCTTTGATTATCTGGCTACATGTATTGCAGTGCAGAGACCTGGTGGGTCTCTGTGCCACAATGCATTTCAGCTAAATGTGAGTCCTCGGAGGCGTACCCAGCTGAAATACAGTCAGGGCCAGAAATATTTGGACAGTGACACAATTTTCGCGAGTTGGGCTCTGCATGCCACCACATTGGATTTGAAATGAAACCTCTACAACAGAATTCAAGTGCAGATTGTAACGTTTAATTTGAAGGGTTGAACAAAAATATGTGTTAGAAAATGTAGGAATTGTACACATTTCTTTACAAACACTCCACATTTTAGGAGGTCAAAAGTAATTGGACAAATAAACATAACCCAAACAAAATATTTTTATTTTCAATATTTTGTGGCGAATCCTTTGGAGGCAATCACTGCCTTAAGTCTGGAACCCATGGACATCACCAAATGCTGGGTTTCCTCCTTCTTAATGCTTTGCCAGGCCTTTACAGCCGCAGCCTTCAGGTCTTGCTTGTTTGTGGGTCTTTCCCTCTTAAGTCTGGATTTGAGCAAGTGAAATGCATGCTCAATTGGGTTAAGATCTGGTGATTGACTTGGCCATTGAAGAATGTTCCACTTTTTTGCACTCATGAACTCCTGTGTAGCTTTGGCTGTATGCTTGGGGTCATTATCCATCTGTACTATGAAGCGCCGTCCAATCAAGTTTGCAGCATTTGGCTGAATCTGGGCTGAAAGTATATCCCGGTACACTTCAGAATTCATCCGGCTACTCTTGTCTGCTGTTATGTCATCAATAAACACAAGTGACCCAGTGCCATTGAAAGCCATGCATGCCCATGCCATCACGTTGCCTCCACCATGTTTTACAGAGGATGTGGTGTGCCTTGGATCATGTGCCGTTCCCTTTCTTCTCCAAACTTTTGGCTTCCCATCATTCTGGTACAGGTTGATCTTTGTCTTATCTGTCCATAGAATACTTTTCCAGAACTGAGCTGGCTTCTGGAGGTGTTTTTCAGCAAATTTAACTCTGGCCTGTCTATTTTTGGAATTGATGAATGGTTTGCATCTAGATGTGAACCCTTTGTATTTACTTTCATGGAGTCTTCTCTTTACTGTTGACTTAGAGACAGATACACCTACTTCACTGAGAGTGTTCTGGACTTCAGTTGATGTTGTGAACGGGTTCTTCTTCACCAAAGAAAGCATGCGGCGATCATCCACCACTGTTGTCTTCCGTGGGCTCCCAGGTCTTTTTGGATTGATGAGTTCACCAGTGCTTTATTTCTTTCTCAGGATGTACCAAATTGTAGATTTTGCCACTTCTAATGTTGTAGCAATTTCATGGATGGGTTTTTTTCTGTTCTTGCAGCTTAAGGATGGCTTGTTTCACCTGCATGGAGAGCTCCTGTGACCGCATGTTTCCTTCACAGCAAAACCTTCCAAATGCAAACACCACACCTCAAATCAACTCCGGCCCTTTCATCTGCTTAATTGAGAATGACATAACAAAGGGATTGCCCACACCTGTCCATGAAATAGCCTTGGAGTCATTTGTCCAATTACTTTTGGTCCCTTTAAAAACAGGGTGGCACATGTTAAGGAGCTGAAACTCCTAAACCCTTCATCCAATTTTAATGTGGATACCCTCAAATGAAAGCTGAAAGTCTGAACTTCAACTGCATCTGATTTGTTTTGTTTCAAATTCATTGTGGTAATGTCTAGAACCAAAATTAGATAAATGTTGTCTCTGTCCAAATATTTATGGACCTAACTGTAGCTGCTGACGTGGCGGGCCCTCCTCCTGCATGTGCCCAACTGCACCCTCTGCGACCGCGATCGTTACTCCTCTGTTTGCAAAATTTAGAAACTTCCCAGTCTAGAATTATTAAGCCTCTTCATGATAAGAGTCTTTAATACTTAGTAGAACACCTAAGGCTGTTGTGACCTGCTCCAGACTTGATGTTTAGCCAGATATCAGCCTCTAGCAGAGTTGGAATCTTAACTCATTTATCAAGGGTTTTGGCCTCTCTTTCATTAATATGCTTGGGTTTGTGTGCTGCACCCGCTTACTTTAAAGTCCACTAAAGATTTTTTTTATGGGGTTCACTGTCCTGTTGTAAGGTCCAAAATTCAGCTTCCTCACAGAAACCATAATGTTTTCTTTTCTGATTTTCTGATATTTAATTGATCCATAGATCCCTCTACAATCCGAAGGTTTCTAGTGCCTGAGGATCACCAAGCCACTGACATGCTTAGTTGTAAGCATAGCGTTCAATGGATGCTTGACGGAGCATTCTGGTGATTATTTTTATTTCCCCCTTTATAGCAATTGTGTATGTGCAATTAGTGCAGTAACATACTCACCGGTTATTATCTTCAGCCATTTTCAGCTTCACGTAAGGTGACTACATTTCTGACCTGCCGAATCATGCATTGTCTTCTTTGTGGACTTTGAGACTCAGACCAGAACAAGACCAGAGAACATCATTCTGAGCATCAAATAATAACTTGAGAAGATTGAAAAAGTGCCCTCTGCTTCACCCAGAAGAAAGCAGAAATCTGCAAATAGACTTAAGGACGCACATCGACATTCCCATAGACATTGAATTGAGTGTCAGCAAACGTGCACCTAACCAGTCCATTCAGACCCTCTTGACTTTGTCCAGAAGTGGGTCACCAACAGGATGAGATCTTAACAGATGGAGGCATATTAGCAATTTATATCATTTACTATTCTATGGGAACATACTGTATTTTCTTTAAGGGTACTCATTCCTCAGCGTCGCTATTTAACGGCGCTGAGAAATAAGTGTATAGCGCCCCCCCAGTGTTGGAAAATCTCTGTGCGGGTACTGGGGGTAGCTGAAACACAGGAGTACATGATTTGAGTCGGTTTTTACCATCCCAAGTGTTGCGATCGTCATTATTCACTGAATAACAGCGACCACAAAAAAAAAGTCTGATTTCCCATTTATTTCTCTCTCCTCTGATATGATTTAGCACATCAGAGGAGAGAGAAATGGGGTCCCCGAGACTCCCCCGCTACCTCCGGTGTCTCTGGACCCTCTGGCTCTGTCCACCAGCCCTCAGCATCTTCTTCTGGGAAGAAAATGGCGGGCACATGCGCAGTGTGCCCGCCGAGATCTGCCGGCCAACACCCGGCAACAATAGGAGATTTTTTGTTGGCTGTGAATTATTCAGGACACTCTCCAAGCTTGTGACAAGAGAGCTTCTTTATTCAGGAACAATATATGATAAGCTTAATAGATCAGGAATAAATCATTTCTGTGTCTCTCTGTGCAGCATCTACAGCAGGCTGCTCCTCTCATACACAGACACATGAAAACAGGAAATACAGTCACATACTGTCCCTGTGTGAGCCTCTGGGAGGTTTTTTTTTGTTCTAACTTTATGAACAGCATACAAATCTAGCAACTAAACATTCATAGACAGGAATGGAGTTGTTGCAGCAAACATAGTCCAGCACCCCCACTCAACAACCACTTTTCCTGTTAAGGCTGGGTCTCACATAGCGATACACCAGCGATCCCGACAACGATCAGGATCGCTGGTGTATCGCTACATGATCTCTGCTGAGCTGCCAAACAGGCAGCTCAGGCAGCGATCAGCACAGCGGCACTGCGGGTAACGTCGCTTAGTTACCCGCAGTGTACATTGGATACCAGCGCCCTGATGCAGGGAGCTGGTAACCAAGGTACACATCGGGTTTCCAGGCGCTGCGCGGTGCCTGGAAACCCGCTGTGTACTTTGGTTACCAGCTCCCTGCATCAGGGCGCTGGTATCCAAGGTACACAACTGGTTTCTAGGCACAGCCCGCGCCTGAAAACCCGCTGTGTACCTTGGTTACCAGCGGATCGCTGGTCTCCCGCCTGTCACACGCAGCGATGCGTGCCTGTCAGCGGGAGACCAGCGATCAAAAAAATGTCCAGGACATTCAGCGACTATCAGCGATACCCAGCAGGGGGGTGATCGTCGCTGAATGTCACACACAGTGATATCGCTGGGGACATCGCTGCTTTGTCACAAAACTAGTGACTCAGCAGCGATCTCGCTAGCGAGATCGCTGTGTGAGACGGGGGCTTTAGTCCCATTGCAGTTCTGAAGTCCTCAAATTTGGCTCTTGATAATGGCTTTGTCATACCATCAGCCACCATCTTGTCAGACTCGCAATAAACAAACTCGAGTACACCACTTTCCACTAAGTCACATAAGTGGTGATGTTTTACATCAATGTGCTTAGTCCTTGCACTAATCTTCTCACTGCTGGCAAGTTTAATGCATCCTTGATTGTCCTCATAGATAACTGTTGGTTGAGCTAATGGCTTGCTGAAATCTTCCAAAAGTTGTTTCAACCAAATTACTTCTTGACTTACGGTACATAAGCAGCAGTCATATATTCTGCTTCTGTAGAAGATAATGTGACTGACACTTGTTTTCTGCTGGACCAAGACATTGAATTTTCTCCTAACCTAAACAAGTAACCACTTGTTGATTTCCATTCGATTGAATCTCCAGCCCAATCTGCATCCACATAGCCTCTGAGAGTGAGATCTCCTGATGCAGATATCTTAAGATTTAGCCTTTGAGTTTCTTTAAGATATTGAAGAATTCTCTTAATTGCATTCCAATCTCTTTGTCGTGGCTTGCTTATACGTCGGCAGAGAATTCCGACTGTGGCTGTGATATCCGGACGATTTGTGGTTGCTATGTACAGAAGTGCCACCTTCTTGTCTGTAACTCTCATTTCTGGGTAGCAGATCTTCTTCTCCTTAAAACTTTAAGTAGGAGGGATCCATTGGGGTTGACGCACCTTTGGCTTCTGACATTCCAAACTGGTTTAGGATTGTGGAAATTTTAGACCTTTGGTTGAGAAGAAAACTCCCATCTTCCTCTCTCTGGATTTGGATTCCCAAATAATATGTCACATTTCCAAGATCCTTAGTCTCAAAGTGCTGGAAAATTTCACCTTTGCAATATCTTTTTCATCTTGATGAGACATAATTACATCGCCTACATATAGAACATACATTCACTCCTTCGCTACATTTTTCGTATACACACATGGATCAGCTTGAGATCTTTTAAATCCTTCGTCCATCAAGCTCTAGCCAATTGCTTAAGTCCATAGAGAGATTTTTGCATTTTAGAAACAAAGTGCTCTTCACCCTTTTTAATATATCCCTCGGGTTGGCTCATGTGCAAATCTTATTCAATATCACCATGTAGGAAGGCTGTTTTGTTGTCAAAATGTCTTATCGGTTGAAACTGCAGCTATGGACATTAAAGTTCTGAATGTGATTTGCTTCGCAACTGGAGAAAATGTAGCATCATAATCGTCACCATACTTTTGCGAGTACACTTTTGCGACCAATATTGCCTTAAACCGGTGAACTTTACCTTCTGAGTAATATTTGTTTTTGAAGACCCACTTACATCCGATAGCTATTTTTCCTTGTGGTAGCTCAGGAAGCTCCCATGTCTGGAGTTGGTGAAGGGACTCCATCTCTTCATTAGCAGCATTTATCCACTTTTGCTTCTCGTGGACAGGCAGTTTTTGCATCTCTTGCCATGACTGTGGCTCTGGTTCAGGAAGTGTTCTGACCATATATAAGAAAGGCAGCTACCTGGTTTACCTTTGTTTGGCCTTTCTGATTTCCTGACTGGAGGTTGACTTGGTTCTTCTGTGTCTTCCTTGGTGGCTTCAGAGCTTATCCACACTTCAGTGTTTTCCTTTTCAGTGTCTGGGTTTGGTGATTGAGATTCTTGCTCTTGCTTCCTAGGTTGAATAACTGGTGTAACTTCATGGAATTTGAACGATACACTACATCTCTGCTGATTGTTATTGTGTTGGTCTTTGAGTGCAGGATTCTGTATCCCTTTTGAGTTTCGCTATAGCCCACCAGGTTGCATGTGATTCCCACTTGGAACGTTTTTCTTTGGGAACAATCACAAACGTTTTGCTTCCAAATATCCTGAGGTGCTTCAGGTTAGGCTTCTCGCAGTTCCATAGCTCATATAGAGTTTTATTTGTGGCTTTACCTGGCACTCTGTTTTGAAGATACTGTCATGATGGCTTCTCCCCAATACAATGTAGGTAGATTTGCATCAAACAACATACTTTTTCCACTTTCACAGAGAGTACGATTCTTTCTCTCTGCAATGCCATTTTGTTCTGGGTTGTATGGGATGGTAGTCTGGAACACGATTCCATCCTTTTTCAAAATGGTTTGCACCTTACCAATTGTATATTCGGTTCCATTATCTGCACGCAGGGCATTTGGCATTCTTCCAAATTTGTTAAACACTACAGCAAGATATTCTTCAAGTTTCTGTGGCACTTCATCCTTAAGGTACTGCCACACTAAACAATCCCGCTAGCGATCACAATAACGACGCATACTAATGCGATCGCTAGCGGGATTGTTTCTATATCGCTAAATGCTGCCGCATTTAGCGATATAGTTAACGACGCTATCGCCGTTAGCGATCTTCTTAACGACTTTAGCGGTACAAAAGTACCGCTAAATCGCTAAGAAAAGGTGCCACACAGCGATTAGATACTTACCCAGCGGGAGCGCCGACGAGAAAATAGGGTCCGGAACGATTCCAGCGACGAGCGAGATCACAGCAGGAAGCTCGTCGCTGGAAGCTGCCGCACTGAACAACATCGCTAACAGGATCGCTAAATAGTGACGTTTTTTAGCGATCCCGTTAGCGATATTGTTTAGTGTGGCATACCCTTTACTGTGAAGAAGGTAGACGACTGTATATCTGTAGTAGTCATCAATAAATGTGATAAAATATCTCTTCTTGCTAGGAGTAAGAACACTCATTAGACCACATACATCTGTATGCATCAGATCCAAAGGCTGTGCAGATCTAGTGGTGCTTATTTTAAGAAAGGATTTTCTGGACATTTTCCCTTTAAGACAGCTAGTGCACTTCATCATTTGACTACACTGGTTGATTTCATTGCAAGTTGAGCTAGCTTCCTTACTGCTTCTGGGTCTCTGTGCCCAAGACTTCTGTGCCACATATGGATACAGTTCTTATGCAGATCTTGTCTAGCACTGTACACTCTTTCTTTGCATTTTAGCTGATAAAGTTCATCTTGGATTTTTCCTTCTGCTAAATTGTGACCCTTCTTTGAGATGATGCAGCGGTTATCTCTAAGGGTATGGTTCCATGGTCCGGAACCACAGCGCTTTGGACAGAGCGGAAAGTCCACTCTGCCCAAAGCCCCGCCCCCTTCTGAACGCGCGGTGAATCTGAATGTGCTCATTGAACACATCCGGAATCACCGCAGCACTACATAGGCCTGTGTTATTTCCCTTGCGGCGACGCAAGGGAATAGGACATGCTGCAATCTGAAAAGACGCGCCGCATGTCCGTTAATGCAGGTCTGCCGCCTGCGTGTTTTTTACGCATAGTGGAGACAGGATTTCTTGAAATCCCCTCCACTATGCTGTAACATCTGGACGCTGCGTCAAACACGCAGCATTTACTGACCGTGGAAACACACCCTAAAAGTAACTACATTCCCCTTTTGCATGAGCTTCTTTACTGACAGAAGATTGCTTTCAAGGCTGGGAACATAGAGAATATCCTTTATTGGGATCTTTCTGCTTTGTGCTGAGGAAACTAGACAATGGAGGTAGCCATCTCCTACTCCTTCTGAAGTCATATAGTGACCATTAGCTAAGATGACCTTTTCTGACGTGCTTTCATTAAGGTCAGTGAAGAAATCCTTGTTATTTGTCATATGACTGCTTGCAGCAGAATCTATACACCATATATGCTTTGCAGATGTGCTTGTACTGGCATTAAATGCAGCTTCAGTACATGCAGAATCTTCCTTTACAGCTGTTTTAACCTTTTGATGACTGGTCTGCTTTTTAAGCTGACTCATTCTTGCTTTCCAAATTCTGCAGTCTGCTTTAAGGTGGCCGGACTTTTTACAGATAAAACATTCACAAGTTTCTCTTAGATTGCTCTTATATTTAGGGAAATCCTTTGTCTTTAATGCTGTTATCATCTATACTGAGGGAGATCGTGCTTTGTGCTTTCTGATCCTTCTATAGCCAATTATCTGGTAATGGATGAGGCACTTTTTGCTGAGTATATTTCCACATACCTTCTCTTATGAGCAGCATCTACACTTTGAATTTCCAGGACTGGTAGTTCTGGTTAGTGAGGCTTGGCACTGAGAACTTGACAGGATTGCTGCTAGTGGACATCTTCTCTGCTTTTCTGTGCTGCTTTTGCTCTGGGCTTCTGTTGCTGTGTTACTCTGGGGTTCTGTGTCACTCTGGGCCCATAACCTGTTGGCAGCGGATTACTCACAATACTCTCCAAGCGTGTGACAACAGAGCTTCTTTATTCAGGAACAATCAGGAACAATATATGATAAGCTTAACAGATCAGGAATAAATCATTTGTGTGTCTCTATCTGTGCAGCATCTACAGCAGGCTGCTTCTCTCATACACAGACACAGGAAAACAGAAAATACAGTCACATGCTCTCCCCGTGTGAGCCTCTGGGAGTTTTTTTTAACTTTATAAACAGCATACAAATCTAGCAACTAGACTTGGGTATTTTCTTTCATATTGACCCCCCAAACTCACTTAAAAAATGATGTGGTCCCTAAAAAAGTTTTTGTAGATTTTGTTGGAAAAAATGAGAAATCACTGGTCAACTTTTAACCCTTATAATGTCCTAACAACAAAAATATGTTTCTAAAATTGTGCTGATGTAAAGTTGACATGTGGAAAATGTTATTTATTAAGTAATTTGTGTGACATCACTCTCTGATTCAAAGGCACAAAAATTAAAAGTTTGAAAATTGCAAAATTTTAAAATTTTTTGCCAAATTTCTATTTTTTCATAAATAAATGCAAGTCGCATCAAATAAATTTTACCACTAACATGAAGTACAATATGTCATGAAAAAACAATCTCAGAATCAGTGGAATCCATTAAAGCGTTCCAGAGTTATAACCTCATAAAGTGACAGTGGTCAGAATTGTAAAAATTGGTTTGGTCATTAAGTACAAAATTGGCTCGGTCACTAAGGAGTTAACAAAACAGCCCTTTATAGTAATAATCTCTTTAGCAATATTATTATTATTATTATTATTATTACGTACAGTATTTGGAGTTCAGCTATTTCTTATACTTATCAATATTTAATAGTATAGAATTAAAGGTGATGCTCTGTGAAAAGTTATTGCCCATTCATTCATATTAACTTATTGATCACTGGAGGTCTGACCGCAGGCACCTTTCACCGATCAAGAAAATGGGGATTTCTGACCACCGAGAAGGCACTTTTTAGAAGGAAGGATTGGGCATGCTCCATTCTTTCTCTATGTGTCGACCAGAAATAGTTGAGCACAGCTTCGGTGAATGAATGGAGTGGAGGTCAAGCACACACACTGCTCCATTCTAACTCGGGTAAAAGTTCCCAATCTGCTCATCAGTGCAGGTCCTAGCAGTTAAACATCCAGCAAATACATAAGTTACAATGCCTTGCGAAAGTATTCGACCCCCTAGAACTTTTCAACCTTTTCCCACATATTGTGCTTCAAACATAAAGATACCATATGTTAATTTTTGGTGAAGAATCAACAAGTGGGACACAATCGTGAATTTAAACTAAATTTATTGTTTTTTTTTAATTTTTGTGGAAATACAAAAACTGAAAAGTGGGGCGTACAAAATATTTTGGCCCCTTTAACTTAATACTTTGTTGCGCCACATTTTGCTGCGATTAGAGCTGCAAGTCGCTTGGGGCATGTCTCTATCAGTTTTGTACATCGAGAGACTGAAATTCTTGCCCATTCTTCCTTGGCAAACAGCTCAAGCTCAGTGTGGTTGGATGGAGATCGTTTGTGAACAGCAGTTTTCAGCTCTTTCCACAGATTCTCGATTGAATTCAGGTCTGGACTTTGACTTGGCCATTCTAACACCTGGATACCTTTATTTGTGAACCATTCCATTGTAGATTTTGCTTTATGTTTGGGATCATTGTCTTGTTGGAAGACAAATCTCAGTCCCAGTCTCAGGTCTTTTGCAGACTCTAACAGGTTTTCTTTAAGAATGGTCCTGTATTTGGCTCCATCCATCTTCCCATCAATTTGAACCAGCTTCCCTGTCCCTGCTGAAGAAAAGCAGGCCCAAACCATGATGCTGCCACCACCATGTTTGACAGTGGGGATGGTGTGTTGCCTTTATGCCAAACATATCATTTGGTATTGTTGCCAAAAGCTGGATTTTGGTTTCATCTGACCAGAGCACCTTCTTCCACATGTTTGGTGTGTCTCACAGGTGGCTTGTTGCAAACTTTAAATTACACTTTTTATGGATATCTTTGAGAAATGGCTTTCTTCGTGCCACTCTTCCATAAAGGACAGATTTGTGCAGTGTAAGACTGATTGTTGTCCTATGGACAGACTGTCCCACCTCAGCTATAGATCTCTGCAGTTCATCCAGAGTGAACATGGACCTCTTGGCTGCATCTCTGATCAGTCTTCTCCTTGTTTGAGATGAAAGTTTAGAGGGACGGCTGGGTCTTAGTAGATTTGCAGTGGTATGATACTCCTTCCATTTCAATATGATCGCTTGCACAGTGCTCCTTGGGATGTTTAAAGTTTTGGAAATCATTTTGTATCCAAATCCGGCTTTAAACTTCTCCACAACAGTATCATGGACCTGCCTGTTGTGTTCCTTGGTCTTCATGATGCTCTCTGTGCTTCAAACAGAACCCTGAGACTATCACAGAGCAGGCGCATTTATACGGAGACTTGATTACACACAGGTGGATTATATTTATTATCAGTAGTCATTTAGGGCAACATTGGATCATTCAGAGATCCACAATGAACTTCTGGAGTGAGTTTGCTGCACTGAAAGTATAGGGGCCGAATAATATTGCACGCCCCACTTTTCAGTTTTTGTATTTCCACAAAAATTTAAAATAACCAATACATTTTGTTCAACTTCACAATTGTGTCCCACTTGTTGTTGATTCTTCACTAGTGTTGAGCATTCCGATACTGCAAATATCGGGTATCGGCCGATATTGGCTGTATCGGAATTCCGATTCCGAGTTCCGATATTTTCGTCTTATCGGATACCGGAATCGGGATTGTCACTGTCACTGTCAGTGTCCGTCGGTCGGGTCTGTCAGGAGTCAGCGGCACTTACCTGACAGAAGATCTCCGGCGGTCACGTCCTGGACTGCTTCATGGCCGCCATCCTCTTCTCCCCGGCGGTCACATGCAGTTTCTCGCGATAACTGCAGTGACTGCTGGGTAATCCCGGCCGTAAAGCAGTCAGTCCGATGACGTCACCGCCGGGGAAGCAGGTAATCAGCTGTGCTGCGTCGCGATGACAGGCTCTGCCTGTCATTGCGATGTAGCACAGCTGGATCGTCGTGGGACTGTCGTTCTGGACTGCGTCGGACAGGTGGTATACTGTTGGTTTGTTTTTTTTATTTTTTTACAGGAGATCGATGGCGTCGCAGGAATGAGAGAGTAATAAAATTAATGAAAACTGTGTTGTCTCTTTTATTTCATTAAAATACTTTTTTCTTGCTGTGTCTTTTTTTTATACATTTAATAACTTTGGGATTAATAATGGATCGGTGTCTTATTGACACCTCTCCATTATTAACCGGGCTTATTGTCACCGTGCAATCAACGGTGACAATAACCCCTTATTACCCCGCTTGCCACCGCTACAGGGCAAGTGGAAGAGCCGGGTAAAGTGCCACAATTGGCACATCTTTTGATGCGCCAAATGTGGGGCTGCTGTAGCCTGGTATTATCAGGCTGTTGAGGGCCAAAATCCATGGGCCTTGACAGTCTTTTAATACCAGGCCGCAGCAGTCTGCATTTTACTTGGCTGGTTAACAAAAATAGGGGGGATCCCCACGCCGTTTTTTTTTCGAGGGGATCCCCTATTTTTGTTAAGCAGCCAAGCTAAGCAGACTGCTGTGGCCTGGTATTATCAGGCTTGCAAGGTCCATGGATATTGGATCCTTACCAGCCTGAAAAACCAGGCCTCAGCGGTCTGCTTCATCTGGCTGGTTAACAAAAATAGGGGGGACCCCACGCCAATTTTTTTCGAGGGGATCCCCTATTTTTGTTAATCAGCCAAGATATGCAGACTGCTGTGGCCTGGTATTATCAGGCTGGCAAGGTCCATGGATCTTGGCTCCTTAACAGCCTGAAAATCCAGGCCTCAGCGGTCTGCTTCATCTGGCTGGTTAACAAAAATAGGGGGACCCCACGCCAATTTTTTTCGAGGGGATCCCCTATTTTTGTTAATCAGCCAAGATATGCAGACTGCTGTGGCCTGGTATTATCAGGCTGGCAAGGTCCATGGATCTTGGCTCCTTAACAGCCTGAAAATCCAGGCCTCAGCGGTCTGCTTCATCTGGCTGGTTAACAAAAATAGGGGGGACCCCACGCCAATTTTTTTCGAGGGGATCCCCTATTTTTGTTAATCAGCCAAGATATGCAGACTGCTGTGGCCTAGTATTATCAGGCTGGCAAGGTCCATGGATCTTGGCTCCTTAACAGCCTGAAAATCCAGGCCTCAGCGGTCTGCTTCATCTGGCTGGTTAACAAAAATAGGGGGGACCCCACGCCATTTTTTTTTCGAAGGGAACCCCTATTTTTGTTAATCAGTTCCCTCTGACGTCACTGATTGTGTCCCTGGCTGACCTGAAGTGAAAGTGGAAAGCAATCAATTAAGCTTTCCACTTAAGGGCCCGTCTCACATAGCGATATCGCTACCGAGATCGCTGCTGAGTCACTAGTTTTGTGACGCAGCAGCGAGCTCACCAGCGATATCGCTGTGTGTGACATTCAGCGACGATCAGCCCCCCTGCCGGGTATCGCTGATCGTCGCTGAAATGTCAGGACCTTTTTTTGATCGCTGGTTTCCCGCTGACAGGCACACATCGCTGCGTGTGACAGGCGGGAGACCAGCGATCCGCTGGTAACCAAGGTACACAGCGGGTTTCCAGGCGCGGGGCTGTGCCTAGAAACCCGCTGTGTACCTTGGATACCAGCGCCCTGATGCAGGGAGCTGGTATCCAAGGTACACAGCGGGTTTCCAAGCGCTGCGCGGTGCCTGGAAACCCGCTGTGTACCTTGGTTACCAGCGGATCGCTGGTCTCCCGCCTGTCACACGCAGCGATGCGTGCCTGTCAGAGGGAAACCAGCGATCAAAAAAAGGTCCTGACATTTCTGTGACGATCAGCGATACCCGGCAGGGGGGCTGATCGTCGCTGAATGTCACACACAGCGATATCGCTGGTGAGCTCGCTGCTGCGTCACAAAACTAGTGACTCAGCAGCGATCTCGGTAGCGATATCGCTATGTGAGACGGGCCCTTAAGCGATGTTACCCGCAGTGTCGCTGTCCCAGATCGCTGCCTGAGCTGCCTGTTTGGCAGCTCAGCAGCGATCATGTAGCGATACACCAGCGATCCTGACAAGTGCATATCGTTGTCGGGATCGCTGGTGTATCATTATGTGACACCCAGCCTTTACTCTCCTGTCAGGCAGGAGAGGAACTCATTCATTTGGGGTTTACTGTGAGGCTGCAGCATTAGCTGCGGTCCCTGCAGTAAACATTAACCCTTTCTGAAGGATTACACCGTGGGACCTGACTGTGCATGGGATAGGTAAGAATAATTTTGCTTTTTTATTTATTTTTTATTACAGGAAATGGTTTTAGCAGTAAAATAAAAGATGATCAAAAACATGTGTCTTTATTTCATTAAAATGATTTTTAATTAAAGTGTGTGTGTTTTATTTTTATTTCATGCAATAGGATTAATAATTGATAGTTGTCTAATTGACAGCTCTCAATTATTAACCTGGCTTAAAGTGACCTTTCAATTGCAAGGTCATTTTAACCCCTTATTAACCCATTCGCCACCGCTACAGGGCAATGGGAATAGACGGGCAAAGTGCCAGAAAGGGCAAATCTAATTAGAGATTTGCCCTTTCTGGGGTGTCTGGGGGCAGATGTTAAGTAGCCGGGGGGGGGCCAAAAATAATGGTCCCTCTCTGGGCTATTATTATCTGCCCCCACTCACTGGCTTTGTCTGTCTGGTTGCGAAAATAGGGCGGGAGCCCACGCATTTTTTTTCAGCAATTTTACACCTCATATATATATATACATGTCATTGAATTTGTGACACATATATATATATATATATTTATATTTGTAGTTCATACACTTCTACATAGTATAATAGCCGCTAATTCAATTGCCGGCTTTTGTGAAAATGCAGAACCCGACATGAAATGACACTTGGTGTACATAGGGTTAACCATGTCTTTTCATGTCCTTTGCTATCTAATTTGCACAAACAATTAAATCAGACTATGTGTGCAAAATTTCACACCTGTAGGGGTTAATTAAAGGTGTAAATTCGTAGCAAAAAAGTCCGTTTTTTTTACAACGAATTTACACCTTTAATTAACCCCTACAGGTGTGAAATTTTGCACACATAGTCTGATTTAATTGTTTGTGCAAATCAGATAGCAAACGACATGAAAAGACATGGTTAACCCTATGTACACCAAGTGTCATTTCATGTCGGGTGCTTCTGTCTTTTCACTGAAGCCGGCTTTACCCGGCAATTGAATGAGAGGATATTTTACTATGTAGAAGTGTATAAACTATACATATATGTATATATATATGTCACAATGACATGTATATATATATATATATGTATTCTATGTGTGTATATTTAGTGTTTACAAGGAAAGAATGGGGTTTTTTTAGTTGCGATATTTTGTTCCCATAGACTTACATGGGACTTCCGGTATCGGTATCGGGTATCGCCGATTTTTTAGTGATATCGGCGATACCATTCCGATTCCGATACTTTAGGATATCGGAAAGTATCGCTCAACTCTATTCTTCACCAAAAATTAACATTTGGTGTCTTTATGTTTGAAGCATGATATGTGAGAAAAGTTGAAAAGTTCCAGGGAGCCGAATACTTTCGCAAGGTACTGTATTACCTACCCTGTGCATAGGTGAAACGTTTTTTTCACCAGAGAAGGATTTTAAGTCTAAAATTTAAGAAATGGCTAATAATGTTCTGTGTGTGGTTGGACCACGTTCTGCTCTGGCACACTGTCATTAGCAAGGTACACACTGCTGCCATAAGCAGGAACATTTTGCAGCTCTGCATATCCAGACAGTATATAAAAAAGCAGATGGAGAGAAGCCTTGTAAAAGTCTTTTCTTGGGAGCACTGAAGGGTTAAAGTAAAAAAAATATTTTTTAAATAGCAAAGGTTTCTGGGTACCCACCAGAGGGAAAACTAACAGTGCTTACACCCCACTTGAAAAAATGCAAAGACATTGCAGCACAGGGGTGCATGTTGTGAAACTGAGAGTCTGCATTTGCTTAAAGGGAATCTGTCACCAGGTTTTTGCCACCTAATCTGAGAGCAGTATGATGTAGGAGTTGATTCCAGCGATTTGTCACCTATCGGGCTGCTAACTGTAGTTTAATAAAATCAGTGTTTTATCAGCAGGAGATTATCACTAGAGGACTAGTAAACTTGCTGCCATATAGTCCAGCCACGCCCCCACCACTGATTGACTGCTCTCTGTGTACACTATGCATGAGCACAAAAGGTGCCAATTGGTGGTGTGGGCGGGTTTTACACAGCTCAGCATTCAGAGAACTAGTAAATTTGCAGCAAATTAAACTGTGATTATATTAAAAATACAGCAAGAAGGCCAGTAAGTGATACATCATTGGAATCAGGATCTCTTCCCCAACATGATGCTGCTGTCGGAGCAGGAAAAATGTGGTGACAAATTCTCTTAAAATAGTAGAAAAACTGTAGGGGAACAAAATCACACAACACCATTGGGTGATACTTTTTTAGCTGCAAAGGAAAGTAAAAGGAAGGTTCGCCTGAGCTGGTTGTGTGCAGGCACCAGTCCTATGAACACCTGATGATATCAGCTGCTGCTGCCTTGTGGCCGGGGATGATCTCCTCCTGGATAGTTCACCAGTTTGGACGATAACACGATGTCCGGCTGCACTAAAGTAATGAAGAATCCTTGGGACCAAGATGAGTTGAGCGGTTTTGATTTCCACAACGCGTTTCAAGGGAAAAAAACAATTGCATGCAACCGTTCAACTCATCTTGGTCCTAAGAAATCTTTATTAAGCAGCGCAGCCTGATATCATCCGCCGTGTTCTTGCTAGTCCACGGCCTTCTCAGTTTTTTCCTGAATTGTTTCTTTGACCAGTATTTTGTATAAGGTTTTTATGAAGAATTATGTCAATATAGAAAATATGCCTATAAATGATGTAACTGGCAAATGTACAACAAAAGGGGCCTAACGGGGTCTTTACTTTCCGCATTTGTTGGTTGTGGGCAGCTAGAAAATAACATGAGAGAGATGCAAGAAACTCCATCTTTTTTGATCTGCATCCCGTTGATTCCCTTGTTTTCTGTTTGATTTAATTTCCAGCAGCCAAAGAGATGGGGGATCTTGGCAGGATGCGTGGGGACGCAAGTGCCAGCCAGACTACATATGCTGCCAGCCCTTACGTTCACCCCCTAGTTTCTCCCTCCTCGACCCTGGCACTGAGCTATGGCCGGATCTCCTACAACTGTAGTCTGTCCATGAACTGCAAAAAAAAAAAATCCACTGTTCTCTGCATCTGCGTATTACCTGTTATCTTCAGATATCATCTCTTAATCAGAACAGACGATAGCGGAGGGGAGAACAGAAGGAAAAATTGTTTCCATATTTGCTTTCTATTCTCCAGTTATTATGCCCATTTTAAGTCATATCTGCCCAGCATAAAAAAAAAAAATCCTAAATCTGTAACTCTGTGCTAGAATGCTTCACAGCCTTGCCATGATAACCTCTGCAAAAAAAACAGGCACATGAAAGAGAAAGCTTTTATGTTGTCTTTCCAAAAGCTGCAATGTTCATGGTCCCCGGATGCAGAGCATAATTGATGATGATGACTCATGCAATCGTACTACCTCATATGTGACCTTCACAGTAACGTATGGCAGTACCGAGGTAAACAACTAAATAGCCGGTAAACAAGCCTTCTTTGTATGGGAACGTTCTCTTCAAAGGTGCAGTCCAGAAATGTGTATGGCTCATTCTTTCATGAGAAACAATGCAAAGCAGATGTCCGTCTCTACACTGTCAAATAATTTATCAGCCACACAGATGAAAGTGTCCGCTAGTCCCTCATACCGAAAATGAAGAACCTCAGCAGTTCGTACAGGGTGAAAGCTGATTGAAATATTCCCTTGAAATGCAGCCAGGGTGTGGAACCAGATTAAATCCTCTATAAATGTATTTCCTAATTTTATGTCATCAGATGTGTGACAGGTAGAAGCTGCACTGTTGATTTAGACTCATACAGCAACTATACGGGTTAAAAATGATTATAGCAGACAGGGAGTTGTTAGCGCAGCCCCACTGGGAAAGATATTGTATCCAGTAGATCCAAGAGTAAGGTGTGTGTTAAGACTGGGTCTCACATAGCGATACAGCAGCGATCCCGACAACGATCAGGATCGCTGGTGTATCGCTACATTATCGCTGCTGAGCTGCCAAACAGGCAGCTCAGGCAGCGATCAGCACAGTGACACTGCGGGTAACGTCGCTTATTTACCCACAGTGTACCTTGGATACCAGCGCCCTGATGCAGGGAGCTGGTATCCAAGGTACAACACGGGTTTCTAGGCACAGCCCCGCGCCTGGAAACCCGCTGTGTACCTTGGTTACCAGCGGATCGCTGGTCTCCCGCCTGTCACACGCAGCGATGTGTGCCTGTCAGCGGGAGACCAGCGATCAAAAAAATGTCCTGACATTTCAGCGACGATCAGCGATACCCGGCAGGGGGGCCGATCGTCGCTGAATGTCACACACAGCGATATCGCTGGTGAGCTCGCTGCTGCGTCACAAAACTAGTGACTCAGCAGCGATCTCGCTAGTGAGATCGCTGTGTGAGACGGGGGCTTTAGAGCGTCTCCTGTCAGACTGAAATCAGACAAGCTGTATAGACCAGTTCTTCTTGGGACGCGATTGCTGTAATCATAGAAGCAGTCATGACAGCCAGGAGCATCGTTATCACTTCAAGATAAAAGTGAGAGAGCTACAGCACCGGACTCATCCCCCTCCCCACCTCACTGCATGAGCAAGGTAGAGTTCTGCTTAGGTTAGGACACTGTGCGTGAAGAGAAATTATCTGTAAGGTTCTTTGTCTCTTTTGACATGTTCCTTGAAACTCAGTTTTCCGTCGGCCATTTTGCTTTCTGTCTTTCTGCAGCTCTTGCCCTCAGTTAATATGGAGTTTCCAGTTTTCATGTTCCCGCCCTGATTCTTCCCTCTTGCTTCTTAAGCAGCCTCAGCTGAACAATCAGTGCTCCTGAATCAAGCCTCAGTCAGTCTGTGACCTGACTCATGGAAGCCTTGGACTTGTACTCCAGCTATTCCCTACTGAGGAACCTTGGAACACTTTTGGACTCTGGAAACCTGCTGTTTGGTGAATCCATGTTTGCAGAGGAATTACGGTACAGAGAAGAGATCCTGAACCTGCTTTGGAGATTTACTGTAGTGCTTGAAGTTACTCTGGCCTGCTGTGTCTCCTGTCGCTGTTCCTGCAAACTGTGTGAACTTTTCAGCATGCTTGTATGAAGTAATACAAGTCATTTCATTTCAACCTATGTCTCATGTGTTTTCCTCGCACCCAAGCACAAGACGCTATAGGAACTGTACACTATACATGACAAGATTCAGGAGCCAATGTTTAGTGTCTGCTGGGTCTGGGAAAGCCGTGTCTGCTGTGACTGTGGATATCAGATGTCCGTTTAATACCTTCTGTGATGACAGTGGTTGTGACTTCTCACAACCATTCCAGGTGAGCGCATTCCCTTAAATGTTACTCTGGAGTGTTACCACAGGTAAACACTATTGTTTTTTTTTTTTTTTTTCCTCTTCTCCTTCCAGCACTTCTGCCTTAAAAGATCTGGAAGATGGAGGCCCGCATAAAGGAGCTTTGCGGAGTGACTGATACAATCCTTGCAGATATACAGACTATAAAGACCCGTTTTGCAAGCCTACAGGACCTCACTAATCATAATTTGCAAGTGTTTGGACAAACTACTCAGGAATTACGAGCCAGGATTGAGGCTCTAGAGGAACGAGTCCAGGCTCCTGCCATAACCCCGAGTTCTGGGATCCCCAAGTTACCTCCTTTTCGTTTTGGCGGTGAACGTGAGAAATTCAGGGGATTTATTAACCAATGCAATCTATTTTTCTCTGCACATGCTTCACAATTTCCCACTGAACGATCCAAAGTGCTTACTATAATCATGTTGCTTACCAATAAGGCTTTGATGTGGGCAAACCCTCTGATTGAGACTGAGGATGATTGTTTGAATCACCTTGATGCTTTTATTTCAGCCATGGGGCAGGTGTTTGATGACCCCAATCGAGGTGCAACAGCTGAAGCAGCCATGTTAACTTTGCGCCAAGGTAAGCGTTCAGTAGCCGAATATGCCTTGGATTTCAGGAGATGGGCTCTTGATACCACTTGGGACGCTTCCGCCAAAAAATCTATTTTTCGGAAAGGGTTGTCTCCACTGATTAAGGATGAACTTGCTCGTGCCGACCCTCCCACTGCGTTAGGTGACTTTATTAACTATTGTATCCGTATTGATGCTCGTCTGACTGAACGCAGACAAGAGAGATGGTTCGAAAATAATCGCACTAACCTTTTCCTACCTCCCTCCTCAGCTAAGGAACCTTTGAGTAGGATCACAAGGGAACCAGAACCTGAACCCATGCAGGTGGACTCTTTACAAAGACGGGTTAGTGATGCACGCAAAGAACATCGTATAAAGGAAAATCTATGTTTTTACTGTGGTAAGTCAGGGCACTTCATTATAAACTGCCCCAGCCGTTCTCGTAAGACTACTGCAGCAGTCATTCACTGTGAGTGTTGCGAGAGGAGCTCTGTCATGTCCGAGCCTCAGACTCCAGAGAGATCTGCTGCAAGAGATCTTGATTTTTCGGACTTAAACTCTGTTAGTTCTGGGGACAATGACGGTATAAACGCTGCAATTTTTCAAGTTTCCTCAGCGGTGTCCCAGCTGAGTTGTAAAAGAAATAATTCTCATTGCTTCCTTTCCATCAAACTCTGGGTGGACTCAGTCTGGGTGTCTAGCTCTGCTATGATCGACTCAGGAGCAAGTGGAAATTTTATGGATATCTCCTTTGCTCTGAAACAGGGGATACGTTCAGTGAAGAAGGCTACTCCAGTACAGATGGAAACTGTGGATGGCTCCCTGCTGACCTCTGGACCAGTGGATCAGGAAACAGAGCCTTTGAGGGTCCTTATGGGTAAAGATCATCAGGAGAAAATGTCTTTTATGCTTATCTCTTCTCCCCACTTTCCCATTATTCTAGGGCTACCATGGCTGCAGGCGCAGAATCCTACGATTAACTGGGAGACCAAGGAATTACACTTTCCGGAGAAACAGATGAGTCAAGGAGTTTCAGCTTGCTCTGTTCCTAAAGGAACCATGTCAGTCCCTGAACTACCAGCTGTATACCAGGACTATGTGGATTTATGTGACAAGAAGAACGCTGATCAGCTTCCTCCTCACCGTCCATATGATTGTCCAATCGAATTATTGCCTGGAGCCGAGATACCTTTTGGTAAGATCTACCCCCTAGCGGGGCCCAAGCTAAAAGCTTTGAAGGACTACATAGATGAAAATCTAGCCAAAGGCTTCATACGCCCCTCTTCATCTCCCGCAGGTGCACCCATCTTCTTTGTGAAGAAGAAAGATGAATCTCTGAGACCCTGCATAGACTATAGGGAACTCAATAAGGTTACTATTAGAAACCGTTATCCATTGTCTTTAATCCCTGAGTTGTTGGAGAGAGTGCGGCACGCCAAAATTTTCTCTAAACTGGATCTCCGTGGGGCCTATAACTTGGTCCGTATTAGACCTGGGGATGAATGGAAGACTGCATTCAGGTCACGCTATGGACACTTCGAATATCTAGTTATGCCTTTTGGTCTGAGTACCACCCCAGCCACTTTCCAACACTTGGTGAATGACATCTTCAGGGATCTCCTAGATACATTTGTGGTGATTTATCTGGATGATATTCTAATTTTTTCTAACTCCACAGAGGAACATCATGGACATGTGAGAATGGTCTTAGAACGCCTAAGACAAAACCATCTCTACATCAAACTTGAAAAGTGTGAATTCCATAGGACCGAAATTCAATTTCTGGGGTATGTACTATCTACGCAAGGGATTAGTATGGATGGAAGCAAGACCCAAGCCATCAAGGATTGGCCAATTCCTAGAAATGTGAAGGAGGTGCAGTGCTTCATCGGGTTTGCCAACTTCTATAGACGTTTCATTAGGAATTTCTCTGAGGTAGTGTCACCTATCACCCAACTTACCCGGAAACAGTCTAGGTTCTCCTGGACCCCGCAAGCTCAGGAAGCATTTTCCTGTTTAAAGGACAAATTTACCACCGCACCTATCTTAGTACATCCCAACCCCAAGCTTGCCTTCATAATAGAGGTGGATGCTTCAGACTGTGCCGTTGGAGCTATACTCTCTCAGAGAACAGGTGAGAAGAATGTCTTGCATCCCTGTGCCTTCTTTTCCCAGCAGTTGTCTTCGGCTGAGAGGAACTACGATGTGGGCAATAGAGAATTGTTGGCCATTATTGCCGCCTTCAAGGAATGGAGACACCTTCTTCAGGGAGCTGCACAGCAAATAGTCGTCCTGACAGACCATCGTAACCTTGAATTTATCAGGTCGGCTAAGTGCCTGACTCCTCGCCAGGCTCGCTGGAATCTTTTCCTAAACAATTTAATTTTGTAATTTCTTATAGACCAGGATCACGCAATGGAAAGGCTGATGCACTCTCTAGGATTCATTCAGCAGAGACACGTCCACTTACTCCTCCTAAGACTATTCTTCCTGACTCTAGATTCCTGGGAGTGATTCATAATCAAGACCTACTTAAGGACATCAAGGAAGCATACCATGCGGATTCTTTGTTGGCTCAACCCCCAAGGGACGTAAGTCTTGTCTTTAAGAATGGTGTGTGGATTCAGGGACAACGTCTGTATATACCTGAAACAATCAGATTGAGAGTATTGCAACTCATCCACGATTCCAAGATAGCCGGGCATAGGGGAATTCTAAAGACACAAGAATTTCTTTCTCGTTTCTTTTGGTGGCCCACTTACAGGAAAGATGTTTTAAACTATGTCACTTCATGTGAAGTCTGTGCAAGATGCAAAACACCTCGCTCCTCACCAACTGGTCTGTTACAACCTCTTCCCACCCCGTCCCGCCCGTGGGGATCCATTTCTATGGACTTCATTGTGGAGTTACCAACCTCTCAAGGGAAGAACACCATTCTAGTGGTGGTTGATCGTCTAACAAAGGCAGCTCATTTTATCCCTTGTGTCGGCTTACCCACTGCAAAACAGACATCAGACTTGATGATTAAGAATGTGTTTCGCTTACATGGAGTACCGGATGAGGTCATTTCGGATCGAGGGGTGCAATTCACTTCAAGGTTTTGGCAAAATTTCTGTGCCGCATTGGACATTAAAGTAAACCTTTCTTCTGCTTTTCATCCCCAGACTAATGGACAGACAGAACGAACCAATCAGACCCTGGAGCAGTATCTCCGCTGCTTTATCTGCCACCTACAAGATGATTGGGTGGATCTACTTCCACTGGCTGAGTTCTCTTATAATAACTCTCAGAGCGCCTCCACTAAGCAGTCTCCTTTTTACTCCAATCTAGGTTATCATCCTAACATTCTTCCTCGATTTCCCATAGATACGCCCTTGCCGGCAGTGGCTGAAAGAATCACTTCTTTACAAAAGAATATGGATCTTCTAAAGGAAAATCTAGAATTGGCTCAGGAAAGGTACAAGAAAGCAGCAGATAAATTTCGTAAACCTGCACCAGCTTTCAAGGTAGGAGATTTGGTCTTACTGTCAACCAGAAATCTTAAAATAAAGATTCCATCGTCTAAATTGGGACATAAGTACATTGGACTTATAAGATCAGTAAGATTATAAGTGCTGTTGCTTGTCGTCTTCAACTGCCCAGAACTATGAGAATCCACCCTGTCTTTCATGTATCCCTACTAAAGGCTGCAACACCCAATACGTTTCCTGGACGCTCTTCTCCTTGCCCTGACCCAGTGCTGGTCGATGGTCAGGAAGAATTTATGGTGGAAAGGATTCTAGATTCCAGGTTGTACAGAAATCAGTTGCAATATTTGATTAAATGGCAGGGCTACCCAGTGGAGGACAACTCATGGGAACCAGTCAATAATGTAAATGCTCCTCGCCTGCTCCGCCAGTTTCATCAGAGGTACCCTGACAAGCCTGGTCTGAGGTCAACCGGAGGTTGTCCTTAAGGGGGGAGTAATGTAAGGTTCTTTGTCTCTTTTGACATGTTCCTTGAAACTCAGTTTTCCGTCGGCCATTTTGCTTTCTGTCTTTCTGCAGCTCTTGCCCTCAGTTAATATGGAGTTTCCAGTTTTCATGTTCCCGCCCTGATTCTCTCCCTCTTGCTTCTTAAGCAGCCTCAGCTGAACAATCAGTGCTCCTGAATCAAGCCTCAGTCAGCCTGTGACCTGACTCCTGGAAACCTAGGATTTTTGACTCCAGCTATTTCCTACTGAGGAACTTTGGAACACTTTTGGACTTTGGAAACCTGCTGTCTGGTGAATCCATGTTTGCAGAGGAATTACGGTACAGAGAAGAGATCCTGAACCTGCTTGGAGAGTTATTGTAGAGCTTGAAGTTACTCTGGCCTGCTGTGTTCTCCTGCCTCTGTTCCTGCAAACTGTGTGACCTTTTCGCATGCTTGTATGAAGTAATACAAGTCATTTCATATCAACCTATGTCTCATGTGTTTTCCTCGCACCCAAGCACAAGACGCTATAGGAACTGTACACTATACATGACATTATCTGTGAAGAGAATTTATAAGTTTTCACATATGTTGATGAAGCATTGCATGAAGAGAAGTGATTCTGTGTGATGAAAAGGAGCTTGAATAAAACCCATGTGATCAACCCCAGCTCAGAACTGTGTCATAGCTGGGTGCCTGTAAATCATTACCTTCCCTCTACTGTGAAGAATTATAAGTAATGGTCACCCTGAGTAAGATTTCACCAGGATTTAAAAAATAACTCATGTTTCCTTTGTATCGCCTCCATATCCTGTGTGGTGCACATGTAACATAATCATATACTATCTCAGTCTACCATACATGCGTCTGACTTACACATTTTCCTACATCACTGAATTCGGCTGGACAACATTAAAGGGAATCTGTCACCCCATTTTTGCCCTATGAGATACTTCCACCCCCATAAGGGGCTTATCTACAGCATTCTGGAATGCTGTAGATAAGCCCCCGATGTTACCTGAAAGAGAAGAAAAACGAGTTATATTATACTCACCCAGGGGCGGTCCGCCGTCCGATGGGCGTCGCTGTCCGGTTTTGGCGCCTGGTGAGGGCAGAGCAGAGTACTGCAGTGCGCAGGCGCCGGACCTCTCTGACCTTTCCCGGTGCCTTTGCACTGCAGTACTCTGCTCTGCTCTGCCCTCACCAGAGCATGGTGAATCCAGATGTGTTCATTGCTACATAGGCCTGAGTTATTTCCCTTGCGGCGACGGAGCGTCGCCGCAAGGGAAAAGGATATGCTACAATCTAAAAAGACGCGCCGCATGTCCGTTATTTCAGGTCTGCGTGTTTTTACGCATAGTGGAGACAGGATTTCTTGAAATCCCCCCCCCACTATGCTGTAACATCTGGATGCTGCGTGTTTGACGCTGCGCCAGCGCACAGCATCAAACACGCAGCATTTACTGAAGGAATCCTGACCGTGGAAACACAGCCTAAGGGGTAACATGTCTTCTAGTGGAGAGAGACAAGCCAGGCCTGGCATGTCAGGGTGAGGAGACTTAAAAGCCATGCATGCTCCTCTGAAAAATTAAATATTCTAATTGTCTCTTCAGAGAGAAAGCGAACTAGAACTCTAGTGCTACCTACTGAAAGCAAAAATCCTAAAGGTCAATAATGACTCTCTAATGAGCCTTGCAATATGACTTATAAAAGCCAAACCAGAATCTCAATTTGAAGACATGGTGTTTTGGGGTGTTGCCCCTCATCTGTGCAAGTATGAGATTTTAGTTTGGTTTTAGTCCTTAGTCACATTGCAAGACTCGTTAAAGAGTCTATCTTGACTTTTAGAATTGCTGCTTCCAATAGTTGACGCTTAAGTTCTAGACCTTTTCCTCTCTGAAGAGACAACTTGCATATTCCACATTAGTAAAAATGAAAGCGGGTAGCATATGGCATCCTTCAGTGTCTGGACAACAGCCGTTTCGCACCATTAGTCATTTCTTCCTGGTCCTGTTGGCACCAGGAAGAAGCACCTGCTTGGCACGACACGGCTGTTGTCCACACACTGAAGGATGCCATATGCTACCCCGCTTTCATTTTTACTAATGTGGAATAAAGTCTTCTGCACTTTTTTACACGGGTGAGTGTCACAATTTCATTACTTCTTTCTACAATATTTCTAAACTCTACGTAAACTGGCTGAGCCCCATCCTCGTGTATGCAGAATAATGTTTCTGTTGAGTGCCGGTATTAAGCCTTCAACTTGAACTAATATAAATTTCAACAAACTATATAAAGCTTAACATTAAATATGATGTAAATATTATTTTGAAAATTAAATTCACTTTTAGGAAGATCTTAGATAAAGAAAAAACATGTTTTCTAGGACAGGAAATCTTATCTTCACAGTGGATGTACGAGAATGTTTCATCCTCATAAATGAGAGGAACGTACCTGGGAGACATCTGGATGTGTTCTGAGGGCATCTGAGAAAGCTAATTGGCAATGTTTTCTTTCAGTCATGAACTTCCACCTGTGCTACACTTTCTTATGAGGAAGACTGCAACTGGGAATTCGGTGATATCACCTACAACCACTAGCTTAAGAAAAATTCAGCTCGTTCTTTGGCCAAATCGGTTTTCCTTTATTAGACAGTGTTCTTCATATTCCTCATGGATGTGCTCTGACCCAGGGAGCATTTCAGCTTAGTCAGCATTACCGTCTGTACAGCTGACATTCCAGATGTAGAAACAGTTCCAGGACAGCAAACAAACACAAAGTAATAACAAAGGAAAAAATGCCGTGTGCTCGAATGACAGATATTATAGTGATCGACTCTGGAGAATCTTTACTTCTGTTGCCTTAAAATAAATCAAGTAGGAAACGCAAAGAAACATATGGTGCACACGAGATATTATATTTATTTATTTTACTCACTTATATACCGCCAACATATTCCTCAGCCTTATACTGATATTATTATCACTGTCCCCATTGGGGCTCACAATATAAATTCCCTATCAGTATGTTTTTGGACTGTGGAAGGAAACCGGAGAACCCAGAGGAAACCCACGCAAACATGGGGAGAAGATGTAATGTTATACAATGCTGACCTTGGGTTGGATTTGAACACAGGACCTTAGGGCTGTATATAGACATATATATGTACATACACAGTGGGCGATATAAGTATTCAACATGTCACTACTTTTCTAAGTAAACATATTTCTAAATGTGCTATTCACATGAAATTCTCTCTAGATGTCAGTAACAGCCTATCCAATCCATATAGGAAAGAAATCAAACCATAGATGTCCATAAATTAAGTTATGTGTAATAATGAGAACGTATTGAACACATGAAAAAGGGAGGTGCTAAAAGCCATGGAAAGTCATGACAACAGCCGAAATTCATCAGTAATTAGAAAGCAATCTTGCCACTTAGTAAAAAATAATATCAACTGGTTCAACTGATGGTTTATAAAAAAGTGTCTCAATATCAAGGAGCCACCCAACATCTCATGAAGAGTAAAGCCAGTGAACTGTTTCAAGACCTCTGCAACCTTATTGTTGCAAAACATACTGTTGCTATTGGTTACAGAATAATAATAATGTCCCTACATGTATTGGATGGGTTGTTACAGACATTTCATGTCAATAGCACCTTTGGAATGTATTACTTAGAAAATTGGTGACATATTCAATACTTATTTCACCCGCTGTATATATACATATAAGCATTGTCATGAACATCTCTTCCTCTTTTAATGCATCCCATGGTTTTATTTACTTCGGCAGCAGTTGCCTGACACTGGTCACTAAAGTTGAGTTAGTCGTCCACCCACACACACAAGTTTTTTTTAGCTACATAGTGTTTTACTGTTTAATACATAATTATACATTTCATTTCTTCAGCTCCAGTGCATCACCTAACATTTATTTACACCCAACTTCAATTGCCATTTCTCAGTCCAAGCCTCTAGATTACATAAATCTGCATTTATTACTTTGGAAAGTTTAGTATCATCTGCAAATATTGAAATTCTACTATGTATTCTGCAAGGTCATTAATAAATATGTGGAAAAAAGAAAGCCCAATACTGACCCCTGTGTTACCCCATTGTTAACTGTGACCCAATCCTTGTGGTGTGTTCCGTTCATAACCACCTTCTAGGAAACCTATCACTGAGCCCGTTAACCTATATTCCCCTAGTCCCATTGCTCTAATTTTATGTAATAACAAACTTTTATGTGGCGCGGTATTATTATAGTCTAGTCTGGAACTTAACTCCTCATAGAAACTGGTCAGATGAATTTGACAGGACAAATCATTTTTTCATCCTCTTCTTCCAAGATCTATAACTTTCTTATCGTTCGACTTCTATAGATGTACAAAGGTTTGTTTTTTAGTGAAATGAGATGTAATTTTAAATTATACCATTCATTTAATCATAAATTTTACTGAAAGAGAGGAAAAAAATTCCAAATGATGAAAATAATGCAATTCTGCCATTGTTTTTTGGGTTTTGTTTTTTACTGTGTTCATTATATTTTAAAATAACCTGTCAATATGATTCTCCAAGTCAGTATGAATATGGCAACACCTCTTGTATAGGTTTTTCTTATATATTTAAGTTGTAAAAAAAATTCAGAAATTTGAAAAAAAAGTGTTGTTTTATGTTTTCATTTTCCGAGACCCGTAGCCATGGATGGAGCTGTCTAAGGATTTTTTTTTTTGCATTTCAGTGATACCAATTTGGGATACATGTGATATTTTGATAGCGTTTTATTTCATTTTTGGAGAAAATGTGGCATTTAAAACAAAAAAATGTTGCATTATTTAATATATGGGTTAATTAATTTTGTTTTGATACACCAGACATTCACAAATGTAGCAACACCGAATCTGTTTATCTTTTATTTTTTTTAATTTCTTTGAATATTTTATATTTTTCTGAAAAAAAAATTTAAATATTGTATTGGCTTTTTTTAGCTTTTTGTTTCCCTAGGGGGCTTGAACTTGCAGTTGTCCAATCATTTCTGCTATATACTACAATACTGTGGTCTCCTATGAAGCTTGGCCAGTGACTGAGCTTCACATGAGTACTAAGATGGCAGCCAAGGAGGCCTCAGCTGGCTCTTCGGTGCCATTGGTAACCCACTGGTGCGCACTTGTACCGTCAATGATGTCATGAAATGCCACCACCAGAAATTGACAGCGTCATCTAATTCGTTAATAGCGGCGATCAGAGCTTAGCTTCATATACTGCTGCTAGACACAAATGTAACATCCGGTATCTGTCACATATGGAGGGGAATGAGCTCCTGACCTACCTCCACAATTGTGGACCCCAGTACAGGGCATAAAGTTATGCTGATATTCTGAAAGGCATTATTAAAGAAATACACAGATAACTGTTGTATGGCAGCTATCTCTTCCATCTCCCCCAGCTGAGCAGTGCTGTGTTCCCTATTGGGAGAGTAGAGCAAATTGCCAGAATCCTGTGGCAGTGGTTTATCTGCCAGCAGAAAAAAAGGGATCGGGCAATTAATTTCCAACGCCCGATCCTTATATCCCCCAATTTAATCTGTTGCACACCTATCTCAAGAACAAGGACTCAAATGAGTATTCTTGGCAATTTATGGGGCTCCCATGGAAGCAAACACATAGAGATGTGCATGTGCAGGGTCCTCTCCATTTATGTTGATGCCGGACGAACATCATGCTCGAAATCTATAGGGCAACCTTTAGATATTTATAATATATCCATGTTTTATCTTGTGGGTATGCAATAAATTTCCAAGATGAGAATCCCCTTTAACGTTATACAAGCCTCATCATAGCCATTACTGATAAGTACATTTCCTACGTCCAAGTGTCTCACCACAGTATTAGCAGTACAGGCGTCAACTGCTGCCTAGTCCAACTTTAAGAATATGTATCTAAGACGTTGGCCAAAGACTTTATTTCTAAAATGTTGCCCAGAGTCATCCTGTACGTTTGTATGGGAGTCACTGTATTTCTTGACTGTTCTCTAGGATCTCTCTGTCTTCTTGTGCATTATTAGTACCTGTCACCACCAGTTGTGCCACATTTTTTCTTTTTAACCAATTACCCCATATTGATTTTCCTTTTCTGTCTTTGCCTAATATAACGCTATATGCCCTTGTATTTGTGAAAAAGTCCCGTTGTACAATCCATCGTATGTGATATTTCTTTACTGACGTCAACATCTTCAATGCAATCTGAATGATGGTTGGAGATACACTGGAATAATTTTCTGCTTCCTCTTCTTGGCAGCTGCGTTCATTATTCTTGCGAGGATACTGACTGTCAAGAGTTAAAGATCGAAAATGCTGTGCTGAACTATACAAATGGACTCAACAATGGGGCGCAGTGTGAGGTGACCTGTCACACTGGTCATAGGCTGAAAATACACCGGAATCACCGGCACGACGCCATCCTAAAATCTCAGGTTGGTAGAGAGGCTTTTTTATGTGCATATGAGATTGATTTTATGTTTTTGTCAATTGTAGTGCTGTAATATGCGCAACACACTTTTTCAGCTTCGGAGTGGCATCACATGGGTGCATTTTGGTGTGTATATTCTGGACATAAATTTCAGTCCAACCTCACGTGTACTGACTGAAACCAAGAGCAGCACCATCATAGGTCCATATCGAGCTGCTAGTTCAGTTATTAGGCATCATGTAATGCTGTATGATATTAATGAGTACCTCTACCTTGTTGAAGAAGGGTCGTGTAGTAATGTATGGCTCTACAGTGAGGAGTACACAACAGAGCTGACATGATTCTAGGAGAACAACACATGTATGCTGTGGTCTGCTGCCTTGTACACTATAACCAGTTTGGACAATATCAGGCTTGCAGACCATAACATTGTCAGCTTCTGCCAGTGCAAGAGAATTTGTATTCCAATTGAAACACCGGAAGTTGACCTGAAATATTCTGGAATTCTGAGAGCCTTAATCTTCATCAGTATCTACATATACTTTGGAAATTTGTGCCGCCCCATCCCTAATTTAAGGTTGACTTAGTAAAGCATTGTTCACTCATTACAACCTGTCTCTTGTCAGTCCATTTGTTTTGTGGCATCCAGATATATATGCTGCCCTGGTCCACCATATACTCCGATCCTCCCTGACAGCCATTCTTCATTTCTGTGCTTGACAATCTTGGTTAAGGCATTCTGGTCGCCCCTGGCACTTTTCAAGGTGACATTGTGGCACCACACACGTCATGACATCTCATGAGTCCTAGTGACTAGACCTCACGGGATGTTGGCGAGACTCGTCAGTGGCTTTGTAGACATTACTATTGCTATAGTATCTATCTATTCTAATGTAGGCATTCACTTATACCCATTGTAGTGGAGTAATACCACCTCCAGTAGGTCAATGGTTTCCAAAAATGGTCTAAAAATCCAAAACGAAAAAAGCCTGTGAACCCTAGCTTGTGAAGCCCATGGCTAAGGTGTGAAGCACACGTTCTCCAAGTCATCATAATAAAAGCACTGCTAGTCACATACAGTTTATATACAACATGAAAAAGGAGTGCTGAAACCCATAAACAGTAAAAATATATACATTTTTATTGATATACAACAATTTCACACCTATCAAATATTTTTAAAAAATTCATGCAGAAAAATTGTATATATAAGTCTCAGAAACTGTGAAGGTCACAAACAAACAGTAAGATCAGACCTGTTAATAAATCATTGGACTGGGATTTAATAGACCATTAAACCATCATAATGTAATATATCATCCCCAAACACTGGGTAAATATAAAGGCTCACATATAGCTATTTAGAATCATTACTATAGAAAATCCTATTCTTAGTCATATATGCATCAAAAAAATGAGCCATAAATATCCCAGCATAAGTAAATTAGTCTCACCCAGGTGTATCCAGAAAAACAGTCAGATCGTGCTGCCCCGACGCGCACAGCCCCTTGAGAAAGCCCACGCGAAACGCGCGTCAGGGCAGCACGATCTGACTGTTTTTCTGGATACACCTGGGTGAGACTAATTTACTTATGCTGGAATATTTATGGCTCATTTTATGGCCGTAATGACAACCTATAATAAGTGTTTTCAATGATCTAAGTGTTCCAAACTAAATGTCGAATTTAAAAAAATTACAAAAGATTTCTAATAAGTTAAAGATTAAAAATATTTTATAGAATAAAAATGCAAAGTCATGTCTAATATTCCATGTCTAAGGTAAAGGAGTGTTCCCACCAGGACATGAGGTCATGTGGATGTATGAGCTAGGATACCCTTGTAAAGATCCCAGTTAAAGGGAATCTATCACTAGAGTTTTGCGTTCTCATTTGAGAGCAGTATAATATAGGGGCAGAGACATTGATTCCAGCGATGTATCACTTAGTTTACTGGGTGCAGTAGTTGTCACACAATCAGAGTTCTTAGATGTAGTATGTAGCAGAGCTCATAAAGCTAACTCCACCCCCAACCAGGCTCTCTATGTACATTGTATATTGACAGTGAGCTGCTAATCAGTGGTGGGGGCTGAGTTGGATCAGTAGGCATAAGGGCAGCTAGTTCAGCAGTGATAATCTCCTGCTGATAAAACACTGATTGTGTTGAAACTATAGCACCCAACCTAGTAAGTGACACATCGCTAAAATCAGTGTCTCAGCCCCTACCTCATGCTGCCCTCAGATTACGTAGCAAAAACCTGCTGACAGATTCCTTTTAATAAGCTTCTGTGAAGCATCTATGTATTCTATGGGCACTTAGATGTTTTAGTTGTAAATGGAGTGTAAAAGTTTAGCTTTAAGTTTCCTTTAGGAAACATTGTAAATACTCTTCCTCTGTACAGAATGTGTAATCCTCCTTCCCTGAGGATTAGGTGACTCATACATATGCAGAACATTCAAACAATGCTGTTTGGATCGGTGAAATTCTTCTTGTTCAGCCATAATTGCCTTTAAACACAATGTGACTTTTGACTGCTTTGGTTTGGAAATGTTGTGGGTGACACAGTTTGTCATAAGCGGCAACTGTCCCTTTCACCCTATTCCTGGTATGTCTGTATTTTCAAAATGGTTAGTGTGGATTTAAATTCTCTTTCAGGCGTGGAATGTTGGTTAGGACTGAAATACATTTCAATTATATTTCATCTAATGCCTGTTCATCTTCATCTCGGTTAAAATCTAAAAACGTTCCATATCATGAATAAGTGTAGGGAATTCCAAGTCATCATAGAAATAAACATTGTACATATCAAAAAAAAAGTTTTATTATCTCTGGAAAACTAAAGTTATGGAGGTAATAACAAAAAAGTGAAAGCGTAGATATTCCACCCTTGATTTTAGTCCGTAAAAAATGATTCATTGACTTGGTAGGAAACTCCTCCACAGTATATCTCAGCTGCAATGGTGCCCCGTAGTGATGGGCAAGCGTGCTCGGCATTGCACGGCACTTGATCGAGCATCAAGGTAGCGAGAAGTTCCGAGTATCTCTTGGTGCTGGAGTGCTCGGATCCCGAGAGAGAGAATTTTCCGTCCTCCAGAAAAATGTTTGAGTTTACCATTCAGTTCCATTATGCTCACTACTCGAGTCGTGCATATCCGAGCGTCCGACGTGCTCGATTCAAGTACAAAGCACTCGAGCTTTTCACTGCTTAATCAACACTAAGTGCCCAGCTACCAAGAAAACAAATATTCAAGACGCACATGGATGACTTTGTTTATAGTAACATTGGGTAATTAAAAGGGGTCCATATGTAACAGTCTGCACTGGGTCATGGTGCTTAGGATGCCTAAAAAACCTTCTACAACAACTGCATAATAAATGGCAAATGGGAGCGTACTGTTACAAATTATTACTATTACTGTTACATACTACCTGTGACAGCAAGGTGAACTACAAGGTGGTTTAAGATTCATAGGCGCTAGTGATGAGCGAGTGTGCTCGTTACTCGAGTTTTCCGAGCATGCTCAGGTGTTCACCGAGTATCTTGGGCGTGCTCGTAAATTATGTCTGAGTCCCCGCAGCTGCATGATTTGCAGCTGCTAGACAGCCTGAATACATGCAGGGATTGCCTGTTTGTTAGGGAATCTCCACATGTATTCAGGCTGTCTAGTGTCCTATGGAAGCTCCATCTGGGTACATATTTAATACTAGGCAGCCCCCCCTCCATGAATGGTCATGTGTGAGTGATTACTCCAGCAGTATTTTGCACCTGTGCCGCCCCCGCCTATGTACTGTGTATTGGTAATCTGCTGTTTATTGTGATTTTGCATGTTCTTTTTTCCCCCTGCATGATGCCTCCTGCTTGTGATTGGTCAACATCATTCAGGAGGAAACAGTAATCTGCCCCAGAGAATAATTCCTGCTAACACCCCCATAGTCTTAGGATAAATCAGAATATAAACATTACAAGTTGATATCTCCAAAAAGTGAGATGAGAAATTATACAATTAAAAAATACATTTTATTCAGCTCCGCAGCCACTAATCGATGATGTGGCCAGTTTAACATGCTCAAACTGGTGAAAGGTCCTCCGTAAAGGGTTGCTTAAAAGGGTTTTCCGCTTTTATTATACTTAGAGTTAGGTAAAATATAACAAACAAGCTTTACTGCACCTTCCCTGAGTGCAGCATTATCGCTCCAATTCTGCTCGTTCTCTGGTGTTTGGCAGCAGTGGTGGCGTGATGTTGACAGCACTGCAAGCCAGTCATTGAGTTCTGTGCCTCTGCCTATGCTCTGATGATTAGGTGAAAGAGGACGATCCCCTTATAGAAAACATTAACAGAACATTAATTTGTCAGTATGGTTTTGCAGAATCCAGGCTTTACTCTTTTTCTCCCACTCTTTCGTTTGTTGGCTCTACACATTCAGTCTCAAACACCTGACTTACAATGGATGCCCACCTTCGAAAACTTTTTTTAGTTTTTATCTAATTAATTCCAAAATGAAGTTCTGTTTAAATCCAGAAAGGGGTGGTCTCAGTGACGGACATATCATTGGTGCAACCTGGGGAACCGCACATGGGCCCAAGAGTTAAGGGGGCCACTATCATCTCCAAAGTAGGGGTATGATAAACGATTGGACAGAGGGCCCATATATTGCTCTTGCACAGGGGCCCTCTTCTATATGTGTCCACTCCTGGATAGTCTGACTTAGACATGTTTTATCTAAACTATGGCTGGTCCAGCAAAGTCTGATTGCTTCAATTAGAGGTATTCTCCAAGAGTCTTCCCTCACATACAGTGCCTACAAGTAGTATTCAACCCCCTGCAGATTTAGCTGGTTTGATAAGATGCAAATAAGTTAGAGCCTTCAAACTGCAAACGAGAGTAGGATTTATTAACAGAAGCATAAATCTTACAAAACAAAAAGTTATGTTGCTCAGTTGAATTTTAATAAATTTTAAACATAAATGTGTGGGTCAATTATTATACAACCCCTATGTTTAATATTTCGTGGAATAACCCTTGTTTGCAATTACAGCTAATAATCGTCTTTTATAAGACCTGATCAGGCCGGCACAGGTCTGTGGAGTTATCTTGGCCCACTCCTCCATGCAGATCTTCTCCAAGTTATCTTGGTTCTTTGGGTGTCTCATGTGGACTTTAATCTTGAGCTCCTTCCACAAGTTTTCAATTGGGTTAAGGTCAGGAGACTGACTAGGCCACTCCAACACCTTGACTTTTTCCCTCTTGAACCAGGCCTTGGTTTTCTTGGCTGTGTGCTTTGGGTCGTTGTCTTGTTGGAAGATGAAATTACGACCCATCTTAAGATCCTTGATGGAGGAGCGGAGGTTCTTGGCCAAAATCTCCAGGTAGGCCGTGCTATCCATCCTCCCATGGATGCGGACCAGATGGCCAGGCCCTTTGGCTGAGAAACAGCCCCACAGCATGATGCTGCCACCACCATGCTTGACTGTAGGGATGGTATTCTTGGGGTCGTATGCAGTGCCATCCAGTCTCCAAACGTCACGTGTGTGGTTGGCACCAAAGATCTCGATCTTGGTCTCATCAGACCATAGAACCTTGAACCAGTCTGTCTCAGAGTCCTCCAAGTGATCATGAGCAAATTGTAGACGAGCCTTGACATGACGCTTTGAAAGTAAAGGTACCTTACGGGCTCGTCTGGAACGGAGACCATTGCGGTGGAGTACGTTACTTATGGTATTGACTGAAACCAATGTCCCCACTGCCATGAGATCTTCCCGGAGCTCCTTCCTTGTTGTCCTTGGGTTAGCCTTGACTCTTCGGACAAGCCTGGCCTCGGCACGGGAGGAAACTTTCAAAGGCTGTCCAGGCCATGGAAGGCTAACAGTAGTTCCATAAGCCTTCCACTTACGGATGATGCTCCCAACAGTGGAGACAGGTAGGGCCAACTCCTTGGAAAGGGTTTTGTACCCCTTGCCAGCCTTGTGACCCTCCACAATCTTGTCTCTATTGGCCTTGGAATGCTCCTTTGTCTTTCCCATGTTGACCATGTATGAGTGCTGTTCACAAGTTTGGGGAGGGTCTTAAATAGTCAGAAAAGGCTGGCAAAAGAGATCATTAATCCACACATGTGAAGCTCATTATTCTTGGTGCCTGAACTACTTCTTAATACTTTAGGGGGACCAAACAGAATTCTTGTGGTTTGAGGGGTTGAATAATAAATGACACTCTGAATTAACTTTTAACGTTTTTAAAAAAAAAAAAAAAAAATTAAAACAAAAATTTTTGTTGCAGTGCATTTCCCACTTCCAGGCTGATCTACAGTACAAGTGTCACAATGCCAAGTTAATTCCGCATGTGTCAACCAGCTAAATCTGCAGGGGGTTGAATGCTACTTGTAGGCACTGTATACCGTATATACCCATGTATAAGCCGAGATTTTCAGCCCATTTTTTAGGGCTGAAAGTCCCCCTCTCGGCTTATACGCGAGTCATATACGGGGTCGGCGGGGGAGGGGGAGCGTGGGTGTCGGATCATACTCACCCCTCCGCCGGCGCGGTCTCTGCAGCCCCCCTGCTTCTCCCACAATCTCCGGCTCCTTCCTGCAGCGGCCACATGGCACCGCTCATTAAAGTCATGAATATGCACATATTCATGACTTTAATGAGCGGTACCATGTGACCGCTGCAGGACTGAAGCGCTGCGGAGAGCGTCGGGAGAAGAGGAGAGGCTGCAGGGACGCGCCGGTGGAGGGGTGAGTATAGCGATATTTACCTGTCCCTCGGTCCACCGCTGAGCAACGGCTCCCTCGGTCTGACTCCTCTGGCTGTGAATGATCAGGCAGAGGGCGCGATGATGTCGTTAGTGCGCGCCCCGCCCCCTGCCAGATCATTCACAGCCAGAGGAGTCAGACCGAGGGAGCAATGCACAGCGGTGCAGAGAGGACAGGTAAATATCTCAGGTGCCGGGGTCCTGAGCGAGCGGTGACACCGGCACCTGTCCCCCATAGCGCGCCGGTGTCACCGCCTGCTCAGGACACCGGCACCTGGCCCCAGCGACGAGAGGTGAGTATGTCATTTTTTTGCAGCAGCAGCAGCAGCATATGAGGCCTATACTATGGGGCATAATTGTGCAGCATATGGGGGCATAATCTGGAGCATATGAGGGCATAATATGGAGCATATGGGGGCATAAGCTGTGGAACATATGGGGCATAATCTGGAGCATATTGGGGCATAAGCTGTGGAACATATGGGGCATAATATGGAGCATATGGGGGCATAATCTGTGGAACATATGGGGGCATAATATGGAGCATATGGGGGCATAATCTGTGGAACATATGGGGCATAATCTGGAGCATATGGGGGCATAATCTGTGGATCATACGGGGGCATAATCTGTGGAATATATGGAGGCATAATCTGTGGAGCATATTGGGCATAATCTGTGCACCATATGGGGGCATAATCATTTTTCACCCTAGGCTTATACGCGAGTCAATAAGTTTTCCCAGTTTTTGTGGCAAAATTAGGGGGGTCGGCTTATACATGAGTATATACGGTAATTATAATATAAGCTATCATATGCCGTAAAGGTATTAATATAAGGCTTCACAGTATGTGGGGGAGACCGGGCAAAAACTGAGAACAAGGATGAATTCTCATCGCCACACAATAAGAGAAAAAAGAATGGATTTACCTGTGGCAAAACACTTTTGTATGCCCGGTCATAGCATGATGGATATGGAATTACTTGTATTAAAATCTAACTTCAAATCTGAGAAAGATAGAAAGGTTTGGGAATATAAACTTATGATGACCTTTGACACTCTTAGTGCTGGAATGAATATATCACACGGATTCATGTCTGTGTACATCAATTAAGGAATCTGCTTCTCTGACCTTCTAGGGGCATCTAAACACAATAGCAGACTTCAATCAGAGGGCAATAAAACTTTCACTCCTTATCTATGAACTGTTCCAATATTTATGTTCATCCGTCTGCCATAATGACAGTTCTGCTTCACGTCACTTGTCTTACCTATTGCATTATCTCTGTGCTGTGTTGTGTATAAATATGTGATTCTTCAGATTTTGTATTAGTCTTTGCCTGATGAAGAGACCTGAGTAGTCTCGAAAGCTTGCAATTTGTTACCATCTTTTCAGTTAGCCATTAAAAGGTATCAACCACTGAGGACTCTCAAGTCTAAATATTTTTCTATCTATTGGCTAACACGGTACCAAGATACACATCTTTCCTATACCATTTTATAGGCATTCAGTGGGGCAATGGAATACAGATTTATATACTCTTTATTAAAAGAAAATAAAATCTCACCTAGTATGCAAAGCAATCCTAAACAGTGAAAATAAGGTATACGGATGCGTACCAGCCAAGGGTATGCACATATGGCGGGTGCTTCGGGCCCTATGGATAGTATGCTGCCTTGTATGCCAGAGGAAAAGAAAATGAGATGTGAGAAGGGCTTTTTTACTGCTTTTTTAATATTTACAACCATTTTGTAAAAGAAGAATGTGCTTATTCTACCGAAAAAACTCTGAATACTTCTATTCTTTGAATGGAAGACCTTGGATATTAGGAGTTTCACCACATCACCTCGTGACTAGGATAGCGAGCCACGTACTGTAAGGATTTCATAATGGATGAATCTTTTGTATTACACTACTGTATACTAGAAGAATGTGAGAATATTAGGAGTAAACAGAACAAGTGTTCCGAAAAGAAAGTTCTAGGTTAGGTTCCAAATTGTCTACAGTGGTTGGTGCAAACGCACTCTGGAATATCATTTATTTCTATTTCATCTCATTCCAATTTTTCATTTGAAATCAAAGTGACTACTGTAAAAAAAAATATTTCTCCAGTAAATACTAATTTCATACTGATTTTAGCAAGCCACTAAATTTAAATCAGGACCACTTCTTTCTTCTCGATCTTCTATGGGGTAGAAGTGAAGTCGAGGCAATGAAACGCGCAGGAAAAAAGAAGCTTCCTTGCTGCCCAAGGCTGAAGTTGTACAGTGTGGACCTTCACCCCCTGGTCCTAGAGATTATGATGTTATTTGCCGAATGTGCAGTTGCTCACTAACAGTTATTAGGCTGCATTATCAACTGCTTGATCGTATTATCGAACTGGTTGTACAAAGAAATTTAGAGACAACATTGTTTTGGGCTTTTTTTCAAATCCATAAATTCAACCATTTATCTCTTCATCAATGTTGACCTTGTCAGTCTCCTACACTGCCAGACCCTACTATACTGCTAACCTATGTAAAGATTACTTAAAGGATTATTCACCAAAAAAATCAAGTTAACCCCTATACTTAGGATGGATAACTTGCTGATCACTGGAAGTCTTACCTCTGATCCCAAAATCAGGCCTCTAAAACCCAGAGAACAGGGCTCTATAGCCCCGTCCAGCATGGAATGTAGACACGCATGCTCACCATCCATTCTATGCATTGGGTATGGGACTGCTAAGTACAGCATCTGGCATATAGTCCCATAGATAATGCCTGGAGCAAAAGCCAAGTATGCTATTTTTTTTTACTTACGGTATTTCTGTGGCTTTTTCTACTATGTATAACCCATTCATAATCCTCAAAAAGCCCCTTATCTCCCCTGTCCCCCACCTACACCCCAACAGCCCATCGTCTCACATGCACCCCTTAGTGTTCTGTCCCACTGACCCCACAATACCCCCATCCTCTCACATGCACCCCTCAGTGCTCTGTTGCCCCTCCCCACAATACCCCCATCCTCTTACATTCAACCCCAGTGACCTGTCCACCCTCCCTCACAATACCCCATCCTCTCACATCAACCCCTGTGCGCCAGCCCCCACAATATCCCCATCCTCTCACATTAACCCCCCCAGTGCCCTAGCCCCCACAATACCCCATACTCTTACATTCACCCCAGTGCCCTGTACCCCTCCCCACAATACCCCATCCTCACATCAACCCCCCCAGTGCCCTAGCCCCCACAATACCCCATACTCTTACATTCACTCCAGTGCCCTTAACCCCTCCCCCACAATACCCCCATCCTCTCACATTAACCCCCCAGTGTCCTAGCCCCCACAATACCCCCATCCTCTTACATTCACCCCAGTGCCCTGTACCCCTCCCCCACAATACCCCCATCCTCTCACATTAACCCCCCCAGTGCCCTAGCCCCCACAATACCCCCATCCTCTTACATTCACCCCAGTGCCCTGTACCCCTCCCCCACTGTACCCCCATCCTCTCACATTCCCCCACAGTGACCATGACATGCCTGAGCAGAATGAATTTAATAAATTCCATCCCCTCTTACCATGAAGCTGCAGGCAGTGGCTGAGACAGGAGCAGGAAGTGTCCAGTGTTGCACACAGACGGCACTAGGACCCAGAGTGGCTGAGACAACCAGAGCCTGCACGGCAGAAAGTGAAACTACAGCTGCTGCCGCCAGGAAGGAAGGAAGGAAGAAGCACCTCTGGTGAGACAGCAGCTCAGTGCACTGCGCACACTTACGCCCATGGTACCGGATCGCCGCTCTGATTCTTCGGGGAACCGGCTGCTTTTTGAACAACCAGTTCCATCGAACCGGGGAGAATCGGCTGAATCCCACCCCTGCTCCTACTAACTCCAACTGAAAAATATTTCCAGAATTAGTCCTTTCCTAAACCCTCAATCTACTAACATAATAGTGCATTCCCTCATCATCTCCCACCTCGATTTCTGCAGTATCATCCTCTGTGGCTTTCCTGATAACACTGTTGCACCTCACCAGTCTGACCTTAACTGTACTGCTTGACTTATCCTTCTCTCTCCTTGTTATTCCTCTGATTCTTCCCTCTGCAAATCCCTTCACTGGCTTCGAATTCCCCAACTTATACAATTTCAAACTGCTAACGCTGACCTACAAAGTCATCCATAATCTGCCTCCCCCATATATCTCTGAACTAATCTGCCAATTTCTTCCCAAATGTAATCTCCACTCCTTCCAAGACCTTCTTCCCCTCCTCCACACTTGTACGTTCCTCACCCAATTGCCTGCAAGACTACTTTCGAGTATCGCCCATCCTCTGGAATTCTGTGCCCCAACGTGCCCAACTATCACCTACATTTGGTACTTTCAAGAGGAACTCGAAAGCCCATCTCTTCAGAACAGCTTACAACCTGCAATGACCCTTCTGCCACATTGCTACTAACAGAGCCACCGCTTCACCAACACTGGAGCTATCGAAACCTCCGATCGTACTGTCTCCTTCCCCATTATCCTGTAGACTGTAAACCTACAAGTGCAGGGTCCTCTCCCCTCTGTACCTGTCTGTCACTATTAGGTTGTTCATTGTACTTTCACCTTGTGTTTTTTATGTAACCATTTCTCATGTACAGCACCATGGAATAAATAGTGCTATAAAAATAAACAATAATAATAATTTAGATGGAAGCTTTGACTTGACCAATCAAGAAGCTTCATTTCTTTTTTTCTTCGACATTCCTTTGCTCCTATGCTTAAAATGATTACTGTGTTACAAAATTCACAAAAAATAACCGTTCTCCCCTATCTGATCTACCTACAGCTAATTTTAGGTCATTAACATAGTAATAAATGTAGAAGTTTAATAATCTGTAAATATGCTCAACTTAATTTAATCTGTCATTTGCATGAGATCTGCCATTTAAACACTGCTAACTTGAGTCTGACATCTAAGTATTATTTAATGTGTGGAATATGTAGTAACATATGGTTCACAGTGTAAAACAAATGAGCATTCAGGATTTTGATATAGATAGTTGTCCTCTTATGGGGCTGTTAATCAAAGAGACACGAGGTGTTAGACAATCAAAAATGTAACTGGCACATGATACCGCACCACATATCCAGGAAAGAGCATGCATATACAATTCATCTGCACAATGGGAGAAAGCAGCACACAGAATCCAACATTAGTGAGAACGTTCTCCGACAGAAAAACTGTAGATAAGAGGAAACATGGAGACACAATGTTCTGTGCCGCCTGATACTTGTGGGCCATCGTGTGCGGAATGTGAGGAATATGTAGTGACATTTATGAATAATTACAAACCTGTAGAACACCAACGTTGTAACACTTAAAGGATTACTGGGCTTAAAAGAATGAGCTGTTGTATGATTGTGGAAAAGATCTATTATAAAAGTTCACATTTTTATTTAGATTACATAAAAAAAATTGCAGTAAAAAACAAGGATACCTCAAGAAAAGTACAAACCATTTGATTGTAATTCTATGTGAACTGCAATATATTTAAATATGTATGAGGTAGGAATAAATTATAAAAAATTCTAAATAAGTGCTAGTGCAACCAATTATTCCTATGTATCCATCACTTGACCGCAATTAGTATGTCACATAAAGTTCTGCTCTATTGAACCACTGTACCTGTAATGTCACAGTTAATGCACCTCATACAGTACTAATCAAGTAAACCTATTTCCGTTGAAAAGACTTAAGGAATAGTGAGTCTTTATGTTAGTTTTTAACTGGATGTATAGAAAACAGTGCTTAATATGGAGTTGATGTGGTCTGGCCTGACGCCGTGTTACCTCGACGCGCGTTTCCACGCTCTGGCTTCTTCATTGGGGTGTATATGATTGTATATATAGTGGGTACGGAAAGTATTCAGACCCATTTAAATTTTTCACTCTTTGTTTCTTTGCAGCCATTTGGTAAATTAAAAAAAAAAATCATTTTTTTTCTCATTAATGTACACTCTGCACCCCATCTTGACTTTAAAAAACAGAAATGTAGAAATTTTTACACGTACTTTTTCAAGGCAGTTCGAGGCTTTGCCGTATTGTGATTAACTGCAAGCAGATTTTTTTGTAAAAATTCGTCAACCTGGCAAATTCAGATTTCAACAGATTTTCTCATCTCTAATACTGACCTATAACAAGCTAATGAGTTGTTACAACAGTAACAACAATAATACTAGCAAATGCAGGTCACAACTGGCCTCATTTTGTCTCTGTTAAGTGTATTAGTGGGGAGGAGTCAGAATAGATTATATGGCACATCACACACCTTAATAATGAAGGATGAAATTGACTCATACTGATAGTGTCGCTGTCAGAGGCAGTGTTCTGCAAATAAGGATTCTTCTTGATCACAAATGACCAAGAAGGATAATTTTTGGATTTTGTTTATAATTTTTAAAAAAACATGAAAAGTCTGTCAGTGTTGTCTGTTTTTAAATTGGCTGGTGGTTTCTGCTGAATTACCATTTTTACACATTTACACATTTTTTTAAATCAAATGTTTTTTATTGATTTTTATAAAGATTTACACATTTTAGTCAATTTTCTCAGGGTAATACAAGGATTTGCAAGATTATGGTTCACTTGCAAGCAGATTTAACCCCTTTCCGACTTCGGGCGTAATAGTATGCCAATGTCGGACACCCTCCCTTTGAACGCTGACAGCAGCATTTAACATGCGCTTCCGGAAATTGAAGCATGCCATAAGAAAGAAAAAAATGTTTTTAAAAATATTTAAAAAATTTAAAAAATATTAAAGTTCAAATCACCCCCTTTCGCCCCATTCAAAACAAAACAATAAAAAAAATCAAACATACACATATTTGGTATTGCCACCTTCAGAATCGACAGATCTATCAATAAAAGAAAAGATTAACCTGATCGCTAAACAGCGTAGCGAGAGAAAAGCCAAAACGACAGAATTACATTTTTTTGTTTGCCGCAACATTGCATTAAAATGCAATAATGGGCGAACAAAAGATCATATCTGCACCAAAATGGTATGAATTAAAACGTCAGCTCGGCGCACAAAAAATAAGCCCTCACCTAACCCAAGATCACGAAAAATGGTATCAGAAAATAACGCAATTATTTTAACATAGTTTGGAATTTTTTTCACCACTTAGATAAAAAAGAACCTAGACATGTTTGGTGTCTATGAACTCGTAATGACCTGGAGAATCATATTGGCAGGTCAGTATTAGCATCTAGTAAAAAAAGCAAAACAAAAAACAAGTGTGGGAGTGCACTTTTTTTGCAATTTCACCACACTTGGAATTTTTTTCCCATTTTCTAGTGCACGACATGGTGAAACCAATGGAGTCGTTCAAAAGTACAACTCGTCCAGCAAAAAACAAGCCCTCACATGGCCATATGGGCCAAAACATAAAAAGTTATGGCTCTGGGAAGAAGGGGAGCAAAAAAATGAAAATGCAAAACCAAAAATAGCTCTGGTAGTTAAGGGGTTAAAAAAAATCAGCAAACCCGATGAATTCAAATAAAAAAAAATTGGTCATTTGTAATACTGACCTATAACGAGCTAACGAGTTGCTATTCACAACAGTTACAATTTGATTCTCAATTGACTTGTGTGGAGGGCAAGTATGCTAGAGTTTATGAAATTCTAGATATGAACAGACAATTGAAGAAGAACTCATGGTAAACTGTTTACAGTTAGGCATGCCATCAACAATGAGGTATCAACTTGTGCACTTATTTCGTTTTCAGCATCTTTGGACGCTATAGCATTTCTCAGCCTTTAGATGGTCAACTTCCAAATATCCTTCTGAAAACTGCGATGTAAACATGGTCTTCATTAGACCGCCATTGTTCTTTCTTTCTCTACAAGGTTTGAGAATGAGTAAGATTTTTACATATCTATTATGGGGGATGCAGAACCCATAGATCATCTTACAACATTTTAGTAATACTTCATTAAAATCATCTAAAGGAAAGAATGACAAAGGAATGGGGGATAGGAAATTAAACTAGATATAAAATATGTTTGTGACATAGCAAAACATGACCAAGTGTAAGGAGGTGGCGGGACACTCACGTGCCTTCTCTCTCCTTGACGCTGTTCACACGATGACATGCGGCACCTCAGCGTTTATTGATGTATTGTTGTATACTGCAATGTGATGCGTTTATCTTGAACTGTAATGTGGATTTCTTTAATATGTGTTCTGCATAGCGTTAGGGGATTAGAATAGAGGAAGGCATCATGGAGATATGATAACATAGAATAGATAGAAGTGTCAGTAAGGTACAGACAGCATAGGAGTTGGTTAGTGAGGAGGAGTTAGAGCAGGGCAGAGCCACAGGGATTAACTAAATGGGAGGAACAGCACAGAGCAGGGAAGTATAGTCAGGATACTTCCTGATTAGAGTCAGAAGGAGCCAGGGGAGCCTGCCCAAGGGCCGGGTGCATGTAGTGCAGGAAACAGTTACAGGCCATGAGGATAAAGCTGTGGACAGCAGTAAGGGGCCCCAGGCTGGAGTATAGTGCAGCCGGGCACCAGCTCAGAAGGACCATCCCCAAGAAGGATTCGGGATCTAAGACCGGGGTGGGAGCAGCTGAGATGGCGTTCCCTCCACCTTTCCCTAATGGAACCGGACAAGGGGCAGTCAGGGAGCTGGTGATGCCGAAGGTACTGATGGGACACGGACTGTCCAGAGATACGGCAGGGATTGCCAAGAAAAGGGAGACAGAGCTGATGGAGAGAATAGGAACTGCTCGGATGGCATGGAAAGATAAGCAGATATCTCTGTGTTTAACCTTTGCTTCCTATGTGATGAATATGCTGCTGTCCAGTAAAGTTAATCTGTGGGAAAAAGACCTTGACTCCAAAGTGATTTATGGGCTCATGGATGCGGAGCCGAGGAAAACCTGACAGTGACTGTGAGTGTTCTGCTGCGCATGCTGCATATGCAGCAAAAATGACATTGTGTTTTATCTGTGAGGCACCAGGGTGTGGGAACAGTACAGCCCATTGCCATGACTACCACCCTGGCTGCCTTTTACAATCATACCAGAACTGTTAGAGATTTGAAACATAAATCGTTATAGACTATTATTATTACCTATGAAATTGACAGATTTAAAAGGGTATTTTCTAGTCATCCATATGATTGGAGATTACTTCTTGATCACTGGGGGTTTGACCGCTGCGATACCCAAAAGCAGGGCTCAGAAGAGACCCATATAAATGGAGCAGTGCTTGATCACAGGAACTGTCACTCCATTCATTCTTTTGGGAGTGCTGAAGACTAGCCAAATGTAGTGTTTGGCTACCTACCGTGGTTCTATTTAGAATGAATGGAGCCTCAATGCACATGATTGACCTTTGGTTTAGAGTCCTGGTTTTCGGAAACAGTGGGAATCCCAGCTGACAAATCCCCAGCAATTAGTAAGTTATCAAATTATCCCCATCTTATAAATAGGGAATAACTTTCAAAATTGAGAATACCGCTTTAATGAAAAAATGGTTAGACTGGTTTAATTGAGCTGATTACTGCCTTTAAATATGCACTCAAAAGGCATTTTACTGAACAAGTCGGGCAGCTCGCAATGAAGTATGCAAACTCGACTTCAATGACTGGCAATGATTTCTATGATGTCACCGCCGGTCACTGAATCTACGGTCGCAGCACCTCATTGGATCCTGCTCTTCAGCCTCGACTGTCACATCTTGGAACCGTCCAGGTTGTAAAGCAGTTATCACTGAGGTGGATTACGGCATGGGACAGTATTTCGGACAGCTGAGGGATATAGTGGTGTATTATTATTTTTTTTACAGGAGACAAGGACTTCAATGGAATGGGCATAAGGTGAGTATATGGTTGTTTATTTGTTTCTGTTTTTTACAGGGGACGAGGACTTTAATGGAATGGGCATAAGGTGAGTATAACTGTGTTTTTTAATTTTTAAATGCATGTGTTAAACAGGGTGTTTTGCATTATTTCAAATAAAGGACTTTATTCTTGTTGTGTGTTTATTTACAATACTTACTATGGGGTTAGTAATGAGGGTGTCTTATAAATGCTTCTCCATTACTAAACTGTGGGTTGATGTCACCTGACAATACAAAGGTGACAGTAACTCCACAAATATTACTTCACTTGTCACTGCCACAGGGCAAGAGGTAAGAGCGAGGCTAAGTGCTAGATTTGGCACATCTTATGGATGCACCATTTCTGGGGTGGCTGAGGGCTGATGTTGGTAGCCGGGGTGTGGGGGGCAATATCTTTGACCCTTTCCCAGGCTATTAATATCAACCCACAGCTGTCTGTTTAGCCTTTGCTGGTTAGAATTTATAGGGTGAACCTATGTCATTTTTTTCTGTGTCCCCTGTAAATTCACAAGAAAAGACTAAGCAAACAGCTGTAAGCTGGTTATTAATAGCTTGGGAACCTTATGGGGTTCTGTCCCTTGTGCCAGGTTATTAACATCAGCCCCCAGCTGTGGGCTTTTCCTCTGCTGGTTAGGAAAATTGTGAGGGAGCCTATACCATATTTTTTATTTAATTATTTATTTTACACAGGAGGGACACAGCGGGGGCTGAATACAACTCCCATCATTGTTTCCTAGTCAGGCTGATCAGGAGATAATTATGAGAACTGCTTTCAGCAGCGACCGACACCTGGATCAGTGAGAATTGTACCGCTTCTCCCCAGGCACCGGCGGCTGAATACTACTCCCATCATTGTTTCCTGGTCTCACTGATCTCAGCGCGAGCAGGAGACAATGATGAGAACTGCCTTCAGCAGCCAGCCGGCGCCTGGTATCAGCGCAAACTGTACCGCTTATTGCCAGGCGCTGGGACATGTCACACTGATGGCACATTGAAGTCATCAGTGTCTATGTGTGCAGCACGCATTTTGGCTGTGCTGCACAAAAAAACTGACGTGTCTATGGGTTTTTCACACGGACACACGGAAAAAGCTTACATGTGCACACCACCGTTGAATACAACGGGCATGCGTATGTCCGTATTTGTGGTCCTTAAAAAACGGACCACAGATGGACTTACAAAACGGACATGTGAAGAAGGCCTTATGCTGTAAAATATCACTGAGGAAACTCACTTTATTATAATGAGTGCTTGCAGATAATAATATAAGAGGAAACATGAGTTTATTTGCTTTGGCGACTTTTGTATTTTAGTCGTGTTTCTGTGCTGCTCTGCGGCAGTGTCGGTGGCAGTACTCCGATGTCAGATGCCTAATTATGTACAATGTGATACAATATTATGAGCCTCATCAGTATCTTATAGAATACTAGTGTCGTTTATTATAGTTTTTTAGTTTTTTTCTTAAGAGTACCATTTCAAGACTGCCATCTGCTGCACTTTACAGTTCCTGCAACTGTAATTGTTAGTGTACTTCCCAGAAAGATGGAGAATATTCTCTCTGAGCGAGGAAAATTCTTACCTTATTGAGATACAGTTATATATTCACATATTAGACTAAAATAATGCGGAGCCTCAGTCTGCTCTCCAATATGAACGGTACCTTATTTACCCGGGACCATTATTAGGTTTGACTATTTAAAGTTAAATGTTACATTTCAGAGTATAGATTACAGGGATTTTCTTGCCTCCCTTTTATTGAAAAATAAAATTACTTTTGAACTGAATATTTTTAAAAAATCCACAATACAACTCCCTCCTTATGGCACCCGCTGACATGATCTCTGCTGCATGTGACCTACACAGGAGCAGTGGGGGCGCACTCTCCCTGCAATGTATTGGACACCCGTAAATTTTCACACATGCTGTGAGAGGAGTCCAATTGTGGACCTCAGTGTGGGTTTTATAAAAAAATTGTAACAAGTATTTCAAAATCTTTCTTATTTTAGTCACATATCAACCACTCAATGCACACATGACTCAAATGTAAAGGGTCACTCCACTTCTCATACTCACCCTTGTACGCACCTATCACAAAAAGCTAAAAATGAGCTAAGATGACAGATCCCACATCCACTCCAAACCTGCTTTCACCACTCGCCATTTTGTTAGGAAAGTGAGATATCTACATTGGCTAACATGCCAGTAAACATTCACAGGGTAACACAGCTAGAAGACACTTTCCTTCTTTGGGATTGTGGGTACGTTTAGAGCAGCAAGGAAAAAACGTAGTAATTCTTTGATTTATTATATAAAGGTCAAAACAGTACTCGGCTAAATAAAGAGATCTCTTACTCATTAGATTGGTGAGTGCTGAAATTCAGGCAGATCTACAGTCCATGTTGCATCCTTTGAGTCTAACCCTCTTGATGAGAGATTTTGAAGGGTTCAATCTTCCAATCGGACTGCTCAATCTTCCTCCTGGTCAGCTGAGAGGAGAATGGCTAATAATATGCAAGGAAAGAAGGTGGCAGGACTTGTACAATTGTAACTTATGTCATATTTTCCATTAGCAGCCTTAGGATGCCACTAGAGTGGAATATTATAACTGTTCCATGCATATTTCAGCTACCTAGACACACCAAACATGAGTGCGAATTCAGGTCAATATTACATTTCTACTGGTTTCCCAAGACCAAAAACCCCAACACTTGAAACCTAAGAAGCGATTAAATTCCTTGGTCACAGATGTCTCGGTAGATTGTTTTGATCATGGATTATCACAGAGACACTTTTGAAAGACATTTTCATTGTCCAATTGTGATATATACCTGCTGTGGGCTGGAGACAGCCATTCTGCAAAGGTACAGTCAACTCTACCTCCTCGTTACCGTTTCTTTGATAACGATGAAGCACACAAAGAGGACAACTGGTCTTCTGTAGACTGTTGACTTCGTGACTAATGCAGCTATTTCAGTGCTAACGATTATGCAAAAGGACTCCATACATAATAGATCCCTGTCAGCCAAACAATGGTTTAGCTGATTCTTTCGTCCGGCAGCAAGTTCTCCTGACTCCTCTGTATACAAGAATACTCCATGCTCTCTACGAGAGATCCGCTATGAGAATCCTCATCAAGAAGAAATGGATTGGCAGATCCTTACCACCCTGGCATCATCTGCTGGAGAAGAGAGGGGACAGATATCAGAATGGCAGCCGAGTACACCAATGGGCTAATGAGTTGGAGGGTCTACAGTTGTGTAATGAAATGTCATTAAGATTTAAATTCTTATAACTCAACATTCTAGAAAACTCCATATACCCCAATAGCTGTATATCTATTTTGTATAGTAAAGCATGCACAGGAACGCACTGGTAACTGATGTTGATTAGATCGGGTTTGTGCATGAGACATAGCTGGAGACCATATGGCTGCTATGAGGCCTATGGAGAAGGAGTGGGTAGTGTAGCCCTTGTACCTATTCCATTGTTACTGGGTGGAGAGCTCCTGTGTAGTGCCCCGAACTCCCCTCTCTAACAGAACTGCAATATTCCTAAGTAATGAAGTGAAGAATTGGCGAAAGGGTCATAGAGGGAAATCGGCGAAAGTGTCAAGTGGTGGAGACGGCAAGTTATTCCAGCTTTGTAGATACGACATGAACTTAACAATGGTCCTTAAGTCGTATGATCATTTGTTTTTCGGAAAAGAACAATTTAATATTCATAAATGATCTCACAAACCCAAAGGAAATAAGAAAATCATATCCATATGTATTCTCAAAAGCAACAACATAAAAAACACTAAAAATGAAGCTTTGCATTGTGCTTCCTATTCAAAAGGGGAAGCCGTAACATTGTGCCAAATCCGATGAACCGCAGATATCACTGGTGACGTCTAATTCGTTGTAGTGCCGCACTATACTGTCTATAAAAATGAAGAATTTCCAATGGAACTTCCAGCTTAAATAAAAAAATGAAAAAAAAAATTTATTGAAAAATGTAAGACGATGTTCCCACGTGGCGTTTTTGCCATGATTATTTTTCTACAGGCAAAATCTGCTCTCTTAGCTGTAAAAAGAAGCTGCTTACAAAAAGGTTTCGCTGTGTTTTTTGTGCATTTTTAATAAAGGTCGTTTTAGTCACCAAAAATGCAGCAAACATGAATGGTTGGGTTTTTTGCAGAGTTTTTGCACTTACGTAAACGTTGCGAGAAAGCCGAAAGAATTGACATGTTGCAAATTTTAAAAACCCTGCAGTTTTCCAAGCACGTACAGGAGATTTCTACAATCTCATCATTTTTGTTGACACTTTAAAAAGCAGCTTTTAATTTTAATAAAAAAATACTTCACAAAAATGCAGCAAAAACCCAACATGTGAACATAGCCTTACAATTTTCAAAAGCTGCTTTTTAATGTACAATATTATCTAATGGAGATCTCTAATCCTAGCCCTCTGTGATCTTTACTGAGTTAGAAAAAAAATCCCAATACATAAATAGTGTTTATACATTACAAGTAAGAAAATATTTATTCAAAGCAAAAAAAAAGTTCACTACATAAACTTTTAATAGTCAAAACTTTCTAACGTGCCAGATACGGATTATTGGTTATTGGACCTGGAAACATGGCATAAAACCCTATAATAAGGTCAAGCACAAACCTTCTAAGGACCCCCCAAAAACCCAATACAACAATAATATAGTATACAAAAAGCAGGAGCAGTATATTATTTTTGCAGGTCATTGGCAGATCTTTTTGCCCTTAGATAGGTCTAGGATATCTCCTTAACCGGCAGTGATGTCCCAACATAGGAAATAAGAAGCTGCCATCAATGTTGTACTGAAGCAATTAAAGAAGCACTCCTCTTCATCCTCCCACTCCTCTTCTTCCTCTTCCTCCTACTCCCTCTTCTCCTCCTCCTATAAAAGTGTTATCCTCTTAATACACTGCTCAAAAAAATAAAGTGGACACTCAAATAACACATCCTAGATCTAATGAATGAAATATTCTCATTGAATACTTTGTGGTGTA
>JARQOD010000008.1:159682567-159724248 GCA_033576555.1 Oophaga sylvatica
AAGGTCAGGCGAGTTTGCTGCCAATCAAGCACAGTGATACTGTTGTTTGTACACCAGGTATTGGTACTTTTGGCAGTTTGGACAGGTGCCAAGTCCTGCTGGAGAATGACATTTCCATCTCCAAAAAGCTTGTCAGCATAGGGAAGCATGAAGTGCTCTAAAATTCCCTGGTAGACGGCTGTGCTGACTTGGTCTTGATAAAACACAGTGGACCTACACCAGCAGATGACATGGCTCCCCAAACCATTACTGATTGTGGAGACTTCACACTAGACCTCCAGCAGCTTGGATTGTGGCCTCTCCACTCTTCCTCCAGACTCTGGGACCTTGATTTCCAAATGAAATGCATAATTGACTTTTATCTGAAAACAACACCTTGGACCACTGAGCAACAGTCCGGTTCTTTTTCTCCTTGGCCCAGGTAAGAAGCTTCTGGCGTTGTCTATTGGTCATGAGTGGCTTGACACAAGAAATGTGACACTTGTAGCCCATGTGCTGGATGCGTCTGTGTGTGGTGGCTCTTGAAGCAATGACCCCAGCAGCAGTCCACTTCTTGTGAATCTCCCCCAAATTTCTGAATGGCCTTTTCTTAACAATCCTTTCAAGGTTGTGGTTATCCCAGTTGCTTGTGCATCTTTTTCTACCACACTTTTTCCTTCCACTCAGCTTTCCATTAATATGCTTGGATACAGCACTGTGTGAACAGCCGGCTTCTTTAGCAATGACCAATTGTGGCCTATCCTCCTTGTGGAGTGTGTCAGTGACTGCCTTCTGGACATCTGTCAAGTCAGCAGTCTTCCCCATGATTGTGGAGCTACTGAAACAGAATAAAGGACCTTTATAAACACTTAGGAAGCCTTTGCAGGTGCTTTTGTTAATTATTCTAATTTACTGAGATAATGACTTTTGAGTTTTCATTGGCTGTAAGCCATAATCATCAACATTAACAGAAATAAACACGTGAAATACATCACTCTGTGTGTAATGACTCAACATAATGTATGAGTTTCACTTTTTGTATTGAAGAACTGAAATAAATTAACTTTTTGATGATATTCTAATTTTGTGAGAAGCACCTGTATATGCTTGCTCACCCTCTTCTCTTCTGCATCGCTCCATCTTCTTGCTTTCTTTTAGAGCAGATAATGATCATGGTCCATTATTTCTTAAGCCATTATCACATATTGATGTTTTTTCTTTGTGGTCTAGGTGTTTTACATTATACTCTATGGTCCATTGCTCAAATTAAAGCACTAGTTGTTCATTGGTTGAGTCCCTAATATCCCTGTAAGTCTTCAGGTTGATAGTGTCCTGGGTAATCTAAGAGAAATTCTTGACTTGCGCAATACTAGACTTAAGCCCCTCCATATCCATACACATTAGACTAATGTCATCTGAACCTGTCAGTAATGAGTTCAACCAACAGTCTAATGTGTATGGAATCCCCAGACAATTGATTGTTGGGGAAGTTAAGGATCCAGCATGTCCAATATCTGCCAGTCATGTAGTTCTACTTGAACATGTCTAAGAGTTGTTTTTTCATAGAGAACACAGAAGCGTTCGACCAAGTTAGTGTTTCTGTGTTAGGAAGATCCAGCCACGATGCCTGCCAGTTAAACAATTGGGCAAACCATCGTTCACCCAACAGTCTGATAATGTTTATGGCTTTCTTAAACAGACCATCCCATGACGTTTTTTTTATTTCCATAAATCTGTATAAGAATGTAGTGCACTGTCAGTGTATTAATATACTCACCTACTGCCATATTCTCGGGCATCCAGTGCTGTACAGTTCCTTCTTTGAGTGACGTCACCACTCTTCAGACTCTACGGCTCACTCTACACTCTATACAAGAGCCAGAAGTCTCTATTACAATACAAGCTAATGGGACCTTATTCTGATGGTCCATAGCCATACATTGTAAAATTTGCAGAGAACAGCGTGACCAGGAGTGTCTGCATAGCGGTGACGTCACTGAGAAGAGGAGAACGGCGCTGGACAGCGAACAAAGTGGCGGTAGCTAAGTGCATTATTACACATACACTACACCACATGCACTTATGTACAGATTTAGTAAATAAAAACCTTCATGGAATTACTTCTTTTAAAAGGAATATGATATTTTCTGGCGACTAATACCATGTATACTTTAAAGATTCCCTCTGTGAACATTACTGCCCCATTACTGGTGGTCTGTTGGTTAACCCTTCTTTAATAATACATCTGTATCTTCACTCTAAGGGCTCATACTCACTGGCGCCGAATACGGATGATATTCAACCGAAAAAAAATCGTATTCAAATCTGACCAATGTTATTCAATAGGTGAGTTCTCATTTGCGATTTTTTTTCTCATCAGAAATTGGTGTGAGAAAAAAATTGCAGCATGCTGCGATTTGATGCGATTTTGGCATGATAATCGCCAATGCAAGTCAATGGGTGCGAGAAATCATCTCACAGCACTTGCACCATGCGAGTGCTGTCCGATTTATACGCACCAGTCTCCTTTGAAAAGCCGGCAATTCATCCCCGGCTACTGTAAAATCACACTGACAGCTCACAAAACACTAGATACATACACATAGAATACATATTATATATATATATATATATATATATATACATGTCATTGTGACACATACATATATATATATATATATTTATAGTTCATACACTTCTACATACTGTAATAGCCGCTAATTCAATTGCCGGCTTTTGTGAAATCACAGAAGCCGACATGAAATGATACATTGTCTACACACAGTTAACCATGTCATTTCATGTATTTTGATTTATGGTTTTAACTTACAATTACATAAGTGTATGTGTGCAAAATTTCAGACATGTAGGGGTTAATTAAAGGTGTAAATTCGTTGAAAAAAATGTGTGGGCTCCCGCTGTATTTTCTCCACCAGACAGACAAAGCCAGCGAGTGGGGGCAGATAATAATAGCCTAGGGAGGGTACTTTTTTTTGTGCCCCCCCTGGCTACTAACATCTGCCCCCAGACACCCCAGAAAGGGCAAATCTCTAATTAGATTAGCCCTTTCTGGCACTTTGCCCGTCTATTCCCATTGCCCTGTAGCGGTGGCGAATGGGTTAATAAGGGGTTAAAACCACTTTGCAATTGAAAGGTGACTTTAAGCCAGGTTAATAATTGAGAGCTGTCAATTAGACAACTATCAATTATTAATCCTATTGTATGAAAGAAAAATCAAACACACACACTTTAATAAAAAAGAAGTTTAATGAAATAATCAAACAGTTTTTGACCATATTTTATTTTCCTGCTAAAAACCATTTCCTGTAATAAAAATAAAATAAAAAAGCAAAATTATTCTTACCAATCCTATGCACAGTCAGGTCCCACGCTGTAATCCATCAGAAAGGGTTAACAGGTTACAGCTAGCAGGGAGCTAATGCTGCCTGCTGAGCTGTTACCCCCCCCGAATGAATAAGTTCCTCTCCTGGCAAAAGGAGAGGAAGTGATTAATGAGTGGAGCTTAATTGATTTATTCCCACTTTCACTTCAGATCAGGTCACCCTGACCTGACCTAAAGTGAAAGTGGGACGCAATCAATTAAGCTTCATTCATTAATCACATCCTCTCCTGTCGGCAGGAGATAAGCTCATTCATTCAGGAGCTTTCAGCTGAGCAGGCAGAATTACATGTTTCACGATACAAAAAATCAAGAATACCACATTAAGGACTCAATTTCATGTTTTACTACTGGGGTAATCTATTTGATACAATGCCCTTGTAAAAAGATCTATGTGGGTCGTACTATACGGAGATTGAAGGACCGAATAAGGGAACACTTCAATAATATCAAAAAAGGTTTTAATGGACACCCACTATCCAGACACTTTTTGGAATACCATAACAAATCCGTGAAGGGTGCGTTCTTTTGTGGAATTCAAATAGTTGGGAAAAATATTAGGGGGGGTGACTATATTAAACAGATGTCACGCACCGAATCTCGTTGGATTTTTACTTTAGACTGTTTAGCACCCAAAGGGTTAAATCAGGAAATAGAACTTTTTGCTTTTCCATAAGGATTTATATATATACATTTTATGATAAACATTATATACTGTTTATGTGCAATTTACAAAGGCTGTACAGCCTTTAATCAGTATATAGTGTATATATATATATATTTTTTATACATTTCTTATTGCCCATTTTCAATTTTAAATGTTTAATTTTATGTTTCATGTCATTTTGCTATTAGTTAATATTGGTCCTGTTTATAGGGGCTATCTCTTATTATCATTCATCATTTTTTGTGTATTATACATTATAAATTTAGCATATATAGATCCAAAAAATTTTTTTAAAAATTTTTTTTTAATTATAGCAATGGCTGGGTTCAGTTATATCTATCAAAATTGGTTTTCCAATTTTTTAATATTCATACACTCTATAATGTTTATTAATAAAGTATATATTTTTATTCTATTGAACAGTTAATGTTTAATTATCACTTTTTCTTTTAAGCTAATGGATACACATTTATTCAGGTATGGCGACATGTGTTAATTAATTTTGGGGGAGGAGAGGTGGACACCAATCACTATATAAGATCGCCGATTCAGCGGGTCTCCATCCCTGATGAAGAAGGATTGTATTCCTTCGAAACGCGTTGGATAGAATTGAGCCCTATCGGCCCCTGTCCTGCGGTGACGTCACCCGTCCTCTCACTTCCCCCTCCAATCTATCCGTTCCCTCCACGGCGTTCTTCGGCCACAGCTCGCCGTGTTAGACTGACGCGGACACAAGCGGAGGTTCAGGCGGCATCTTGCTTCTCAGGGAGGACGCTCCCCTGCTCGATTGCCGACCTGTCAGCCTCGCACACCATCACGCTGCCCACGTCTCTTTACTTATTCAGAGGAGGAATCGGGCTTTCATTACATCAACACGTGTCGCCATGCATATGATCTGAGTAAGTTTTTCCATTTAGTTTACACTGTTTCAGCTTTCCTTTTTTAAACATCATTTCAGATTCTTTATGCATTCTATCTATTCCAGTGCCACTACCGCAATCTGAGCATCTCTGGAAGCGCAGGGGTCTATTTATTTGTTTTTATATATAATTATTTGCTTTTTGTGTACATTTTTTTTTACAATGTGATTTTTACATGACTTTTTACATAGAGATAACTGCTCTATGTAAAACTTCATGTTAAAATCGCATTGCATACAGTTGGAAAACTGATGGAAAACTGATGGAAAACGCATGGTGCGATTTAAAATCGCATGCAAATCGCATGACATTTTACTAGAATCGTACCGTTTTTTCCGTCCAGAAAACGGACCGATTTTTTTCCAGCCAGTGAGTATGAGCCCTAAGGGTAAGTGCCCACGATCAGGAATTGCTGCAGTTTTGACTCTGCAGAGTCAAAACTGCAGCGGCCCGATGTTGCAATATAGTGGATGGGATTTCTAGAAATCCCCCGTTCCCTATGTGTCTATGTGCACCTGTAGATCACCCGCGTAAACTTTAAGATCCACAGCATGTCAATTTCATCAATAGCCAAACACTATGTGTCCACGATCCGAAAGTAGCAGTGTTTTGGATGCAGCGTATTTTATTGAATGCAGGTAAATCCACATTTGTTTACTGAACCATACAGATTTACCAAATCCAATACATTCTATTGATGAAATTTCTGTTGCAGTGACGCTAGTTGCCAGAGGCAAGGGGGTAATAAACAAGGAGTTTCCAAGCTATTAATATCAGCTCACAGCTGTCTACTTAGTCTTTACTGGTTATTAACAAGGGATGATCCCAAAAAAAAATGATGTGTGGTCCCCCTATAGTTAATAACCAGCAAAGGCTAGGCAGACAACTGCAGACTGATATTAATAACCTAGGAACGGGCCATGGATATTGGAACTCTCCCAGACTAAGAACATCACTCTTCAGATGCCCCAGAAATAGTGCATCCATTTGATGTGCCAATTCTGGTGCATAGCCTCTGCACTTCCCACTTGCCGTGGTGGGGTGGCAAGTGAAGTAGTAGTTGTGGGGTTGACGTCAGCTTTGTAATGTCGGCTGACATCAAGCCCCAGGTGTTGTGAATGGACTTGAAATGAGTTCTGAGCAGAGGCTTCCTCTGGTGGTTACAAGCAGTACTGGACTGTCCAGTGAAGATTGTGAGGATTGGGAATCAGGTGTTACTGACTGGTCTTATATAAGGGAGTCGCCTTCCCATCAGGGTTGCCGGTGATCAATTGTTCTGATCTCAATTCTCAATTCAAAACATAACACCCAGGGTTTAGTAGTGGAGCGGTATATATAAGACATTCCCATTACTAACCCCACAGTAAAACGTAATAAATTCAAACAGAGAGTAGTCCTTTAGTTGAAACAAACACACAAAGTCCTTTATTTAAAACAAAAACTCCCCTACCCTCTTTTACCCATTTATTAATATTCAAAGTAAAATAAAAAACAAAGAAATCCTCACCTGTACGCCAGTAATCCATTTGTCTTGCGACGAGCCCAACTCAGCTACATCTGGATGCTTTACTGAGAAGTTGCATAAAATGTGACAGCTCAGTCAAAAATCCAAGAGACACTGAACTGAGCGTGAAAAACGCAGCTTCAGTGCAGAGCGCTGATGTCAGGAAGGAGACTGGAGATCATAGCCCAAGAACTTCGGTCACCTCACTGACATCAACACTTGCTGCGTGAGAAATTTATGTTCTTAGTCTGGGAGGTGGCCAATTTCCATGAACCCTATCTAGGCTATTAATATTAGCCCTCCACTGCCTTTGCTGGTATTAATTATAAGAGGGACCCCATGTCATTTTTTGGGGGGTCACCCCTTTTTAATAACCAGTGTAGCTAAGTAGAGAGCTGTAAGCTGATATTAATAGCCTGGGAAGCTCCATGTTTATTAACCCATTCCAAGACTATAATCATCAGCCCCCAGTTGTTGACTTTTTCTCAGCTGGTTAAGAATAATACGGGGGACTCACGCCATGTGTTTCAAATTCTATCTATAAATCTCTTCTATCTTATTTTGATGGTTCACGCTGTAAAGTTTTGTCTGATATAATGTCGGGTTTTCTATGTGATCGGTGCGTAAAAATCGCACTGCACACACATGGTCAGTGTGCAGTGCGATTTTTTTCTTGCACATATTGACTTTTATTGGTGAGTCTCGGCCGTTTCACGCGGCCATATGCAGCATGCTTTGATTTTTTTCTCACCCCAATTCCAGGGAAATGAGGAAATACTCATAGATGAGCACTGCCTAATTCACTAACATTGTATCCAGTGCAATGCAAGGTTTTCTCACATTGCACTTGCCGAGTTAAAACGCTGATGTGAGCGCACCCTAATAACGTCTCTTGGATGGGATTAGCTACACCAACTCCTAGAATGTTGGAGAAGCCGTAATCTGCAAGGTGCTGAGATACATTCAGAGATAGCAGGAGAACATCATGCCACGATATGTAGGGAACCGGAACAGGGAAAAAAAACATGTTACCATGATTACACGTTATTAAATGCAGTGACAAATTACCTTTTACCATTTATTTATTTAATTAAAAAAACACGTTATTACTAAAGCTAAGTCCTAATAAATGGAGGGAAAAGAAGACAAGCTAAGGTCTACATTGGGCGTTACTCCACGTGTATAGTATAAGTACTGTACAGGCATGAATTGTGTCCTACATAAGTAGTATAAACCGTCCATATCACCCCATAAATCAAAAAATTCATAGATGCATTCCGAAATTCTTACAGGCTTAGAGATTTGTATTAGCAATTCAAATAAAAATTCAATTTTTAAAAAAAAAAAAAAAAGAGGAAAGAGAGATTGTCTTATGGTCAGATGCAAACAGAAAGCCAAGGGAAATGTTCTTCCAGCACTGAATGTGGATATTTCTCATTTACCAGTGAAAATTAGTGATAATGGTTTGGTATAAAGAGACGTGCAATGAGCCATACCCATACACCATACCAACTATGAAAAATATACTGTATATTTCTTATACAGTACAGACCAAAAGTTTGGACACACCTTCTCATTTAAAGATTTTTCTGTATTTTCATGACTATGAAAATTGTACATTCACACTGAAGGCATCAAAACTATGAATTATCACATGTGGAATAATAATTACTTAACAAAAAAGTGTGAAACAACTGAAAATTATGTCTTATATGCTAGGTCTTCAAAGTAGCCACCTTTTGCTTTGATGACTGCTTTGCACACTCTTGGCATTCTCTTGATGAGCTTCAAGAGGTAGTCACCGGAAATGGTCTTCCAACCATGCAACTGGAGCAGTTTTAGGAGCCCCAGTACAGGGGGAAACCTATTGTGTCAGCTGTCACTTGCAGAGCTAATCTGGCTCTGCTAGGACCCAGAAGCTCTACTATGCCAGCATAGACCATGTGATCTCCAGTTCATACAGAAGTTAATGCTTCTTTCACTACCTAACACTTAGTAAGTACTATGTAGCTGGCAATGGAGAAGACAGAAGCGGTAATAAACTGCTTCTGCCTTCTCACCACAGTCCTTGGCTTTGTCTAGCAGCCGGAGATCCAACCTGCTCCTTCTCCTGCAATGAATGGGCTGAACTGTAGTTCAAGGCTCAGCCATTGTTTAGACTGATCAGAAGCAGGCCTAAGGGTCCGGACAATCCTATAAATGTCCATCCCATATAAACTTTTTATACTTTCCAGTTACACATGAACATGCCATTAGGTGGTAAATTTGTTTCTGATCAAACAAGAACCTGACTAGCTGCAATCCTAAAAATGCTGGCCAGCGCCTTCCATTGTAATTACTGTAAATTATGTCAAGTAGCATGGTCTTCGTACTCAGTGAAGAAGATCTTAGCTTTTCGTTTTATGTTAATATTACAGGGAAATATTCTGTGTATTAATTGGTCATGTATTTTCCTTCCCATTATTAATTCCTGGAGAATAAGGGATAGCTGGATCTAATTTATCTCTGCCTCTGACTGTTATATAATAAATTGTATTTTTTTTATATAGAAAATTATATGCACGGGAAGAAAGGAATGGTATCCACTCGCAGATCTTCACTGTATCAAGAGGTGTGAGGTAAGAAGGCTATGACAGATGAATAATAATTTATATGTAACACACTCTGAAGACTAAAGGCTCGTTCACATTAGCGGTCAAATAATCAATCTCATTCTCATCCAGGATTGTTTCTCACTTGTCATCCGCTTACAATCCGTTTTTTTACACAGCAGATATTAACCATTTCCTATACTTGAGAATCGAAACGTATCCGTAAAAATCGGATGCCACTCTGATGCTACATATGGCACCCATTTTTTTTTCTTTCACCCATCAGATTTCGGAGTGAAATTGCAGCACGTCAAATAGAGCTGAGAAAAAAACTGCACGGCCTCATTGAATAACATTGGTCTGAGAGCAGTCCCTATTTTTCTCTCATTGCCCTCGTCCGAGTTGCACACTCGTGTGAGCGAGCCCTAAAATTTGCAGTGTTATTAGGAGATTTCTGGGACAGCATCAATGCATCGCATCCAAATGTATACATGGGTTGTTTAGCCTGTTAAATATCTGTGGTGTGTACAAACCCAATAAAATAAATGAGGGAGGGAGGTAGGGACATGCAGAACCTGGAGGTGGAAGGGTGCATTTAACAGCCTAATTAATTAAAGGGAACATATCACTTCGAAAAACACTATTCACCTGTTGATATAGGGTTAATCTGCGGGTAAATAGCATTCCAGTGCCGCCCAGCCACCATAGTGAAATGCTGCTACCAGGAGAATAAACTTATTTCTTACCGGGAGACTCCGACTTTCAGTCATATGCTGCAAATTGCAAACTGTCAATGAAGGTGGCCATTAGTGCTTACAGTAACCATCACAGTACAGTGAGTGGTGCTGTGAACGATGACTGTGGCCACTCTGTGCACATCCCCGTGACGGAAAGTTGGCGCTCCCAGGAAGCATTGTAACCCTATTTACAGTATTTGAAAACTAAACCTAAATCCGCAGATAAACAATATTTTCCGAGGTGACAGGTAGTAACAGCAAATTTGTTCGGAAAACGATCACCAAACATGAATATGGCACGTTTGGATTTGTGATCGGAAACACAAGCAAAATTTTATAAAATCAGTATCATTCGGTAAAAGTGTGGGAAAATATTTGATTTGCCACAAAAATATTTTCAGCACTTTAGCAACGATAATAGTGGTGTCTCATGAGTGCTTGGCATGTGTTTGATGAGGGGAGGGGGCAGGGCCGGCTCCAGGTTTTTATGGGCCCTGGGCGAAAGAGTCTCAGTGGGCCCCTTTAACGCAGACCACGATTCATGATGCTCCGATACTGCAGAGAAATATGAGTATAGTACAAGACCAAAGATTTCACTTCTTATTATAATTACACGAGTGATATCTATTGTAAATTCTACAATAGCTCAGAAACTGCCGAATCCTCACAACACACAGTACAGACCGGACAGTACAGTCCTCCATACAATATTATGGGCCAAATATAATGCTCCATAAAGAATATTGGACCCCAAATAATGCTCCATACAGAATACTGGACCACATAAATTGCTCCATACAGGATACTGGTCCCCATATAATGCTCCATACAAAATATGGAGCTCTCCTCTGCACTGTGCTGCGCTCTGCACTGTTACGGCTCAGGAAAGGGCGCTGTGGAAAGACGTCATCGCGCCCTCTGACCTGAGACATCACAGTGCAGAGCTGCAGAAGACACCGGAGCTGCGGAGGCACGGGGAAAGGTAAGTATTGTGCCGGCTGCCGGGGCCCTGAGCAAGCGGGGGGGCCCAGTGGCGGCGCTAACACCGCTCTCCTCCACTAACGGGCGCCAGCAGAGGTGTATCTAGGTTTTCTGGCACCCAGGGCAAGAATTCAGTTTTGCGCCCCCCTCCACACACACCCCCCTAACCCTAATCCCCCCTTCACACTGAATAATCTCCCCTTCACACTAATAATAAATCCCCCTCACACTGAATAATCCCCAACACACAAAATAATCCCCCCTCTACACAAATACCCCCTCCACACTGAATAATCCCCCCTCCACACAAATAATAAATCCCCCTTACACTGAATAATCTCCCAACACACAGAATAATCCCCCCCTCCACACAAATAATAAATACCCCCTCCACACTGAATAATGCCCCAACACACAGAATAATCCCCCTCCACATAATAAATCCCCCTCACACTGAATAATCCCCCAAAACACAGAAAAATCCCCCTCCACACAAATAATTAATACCCCCTCCACACTGAATAATCCCCCTCCACACAAATAATAAATACCCCCTCCACACTGAATAATGCCCCAACACACAGAATAATCCCCCTCCACATAATAAATCCCCCTCACACTGAATAATCCCCCAAAACACAGAATAATCCCCCTCCACACAAATAATAAATACCCCCTCCACACTGAATAATCCCCCCTCCACACAAATAATAAATACCCCCTCCACACTGAATAATCCCCCCTCCACACAAATAATAAATACTCCCTCCACACTGAATAATCCCCCCTCCACACTGAGTAATCCCCCCACACAGAATAGATCCCCTCCACAAAGAAGGAATTCCACCCACACACAAGCAAAGAATAAATCATCCCCCTTCTACGCTGAATCTGCAGCTGCACAGACACACGAGGCAGGAGCACTTACATCAGATCTTCTGCTCTCTTCTGCCTGCCGGAAAGTGACTTCAGCAGCGTGATCACATGACATGATCATGTTGCTGACGTCGGCTTCAGTTGTACTCGCGTCTGAAAGACGCAAGCACACTTGTTCACTGGACTCTGGGAGCCGGCGTGCTGCAGCTTCTTTGTGCCGGCTGTCAGCTTGACAGCCGGCACTGAGAACAGCCGATTCCCAGTCCAGAGGGCGTCAGAATACAGCTGCCAGAGGAGACACTGCGGATCGCCGCATTAGGCGGTCCGACTGCGCCCCCCCTAGATACGCCTCTGGGCGCCGGCGTGCCCAAGGGCGAGTGGGCCCCCCCGCCGGCTCAGGGCCCCGGCACTTGCCCGGGTGTGCCGGGTTCTGACGCCGGCCCTGGGAGGGGGATTGCAGAGCTCAGAGGAGCGGCGTTCTTGTAAGCGCAGCACAGCAGTCATTTTTTTTCCTAACTTTATGTGTGCACATTTCGGCTAGCCAATCAGGGTGCAGGAAACACCCACAATGTCCTGACACAACGGCTTGTGACATTGGCTGCTGAAATCACGTCCCTCTCCATATAAATAGCGGACATCTTGTTTTACCGCCATTTTGACACTGTAACAGCGCAGAGTGGCTGCTCCTTACGGTGGCACTGTTAACAGCAAGATTTCAGCTAGTTGTATATCAGTCAGATAGTGTAGCTAGATAGTGTCCAGTGTGGCTGTAAAATTTTACCTTCCAGAATTTTTTTTTTGGGGGGGACATTACTGAGGTTCACAAACAAAGCCGGCAGGGCATATGTCCTACAAGTGTGTCGTGCACTGCTTCTATTGTGCTCCATGCACAAGTATAGCATTCTAATTCACTTGTAGCTAGTGGAAAAATATTAAACAGCCTGCTGTATCCCACCTTGTCATTTAGTGCTGTAGTGAAATACAACTGTCTGCAGACCTAAGGCACATTAAAAAAAAGTCACAATTATTTCTGCTGCTAAATGTGAAACAACCTGCTGTATCCCACGTTGTTATTTTGTGGCGGTGATAGGAACCTCTCAGCAGACCTAAGGCACTTTAAAAAAAAATTCTAATTTTTCAGTTGCAAAAAGTTAGACAACCCGCCGTATCACATTTTGCCATTTGTTTGGGTTGAAATTAAGCTGTAGAGGCCTGATCCAGAGGCCACAAACAAATTGTTCTGTTATTAACGTCATACAGTAAGGGACCTGACTTTAAAATAGTTTGTAGCGTCTAGTATGTTATAGAGGTCTGATCCACACTCAAGCCATTCTTTTTTTCTGTGACTAACACGATACAGCACCCTATATTTCAACTTTGAATTTACTGTCACTGAATTTCAGCTTTTTGCAGAGGTATTGCAGTTTAAAATCTCATTTTTGGTTGCTAATACTGTGCTCCTACCACACTATCTGAGCAACATGACTGGGATAAAGCGAGGTTGTGGTGGAAGGGGAATTAGGCTTGATGTTCAAGGTGTACGTGGGTAGGTGGTAATGTTTGTGAAACCGCTAGTGAAGCAACTGACAATGTTACTGGACAGGCTACAATACTACCTTTCTTTGGCATCCGCACAGTGGTACGCCTTGTCATTGATGCCCAGACAGAGCATGCACTCAAGGGGATGGCAAGTACAGCTTCAAGTGGCCTCTCCTCTTACTCCACCTCAACATCACACGCAGTACAGTCCACAGATGTGTCACCCAAATTCCCCTTGCTTCCCCCACGTCCCAACTATCCAAATGTTCAACTGACTGTACTGAACTACAGATGGGTGAGTCTAAAGAGCTGTTCACACATTCTATGCCATGTTCATCAGAAGTTTACTCAAAAGCTTCGCAGAGTCAAGAGGAGGAAATCTGCACCGATGCCCCAAATTGTTTTAGCTTGGTTCTGGGGCAGGAAGAAGTACCGTCCGAACAGCATCCTGACCCTCATCATCAGACGTTAACCCCTGGCGGGGAGGTGATCCTGATGAGACTCAGATATCTGAGACTCACGCGGACTGTACTGTACTGTCAGGGCAAGAAGAGGAGGAGGGTGACTCCAATGGCGAGGAATGTGATAACACAGAGGATGATGATGAAGTGTTAGATCCAAGTTGGCGTGAACATAGAGGCACACAACTGAGTAGGTCATCTAAGGAGGAAGACAAGGAGGTTATGTTGCGCCATCCATCGCAGACACGTAGTGATGCAGCCATGACAAGCAATGCATCCTCAGCCACAACTGTGCCTCTGACCTGCAGCGTCTGCGGGTATGCAGCTTGCAGGAGTAGAAAGGGTTACCTAGCCTGGGCCTTTTTGACACTGCAAAGGATGAGCCAACTCATGTAATCTGCCAAGTTTGCAAAAAAAAATGAGTTGAGGTAAAAAGTGCAATAATTTGACTATGCTTTACTGTGGGAATCCCACTGCTCAAAAATGCAAACCAGTGGACATCAACAACCATCAGCCGCCCCATCAATCGCATCTGCTTCTTCTTCCTCCTCTGTTTTCGTGCCAACTATTGAGATGCAGGTCTTTGACCGCAGAACCTCGGGTTCTTTACCCAATTGAGCAACGCTGACTGAGAGGCCGCCTTCAGCTGTAACGGAAGCGGACATGCCTGCTGTTTTTGACCGATCTCGTTGAACAGTCACACCTCAAGTTTCTCAATCCACAGTAACATCTTCGCCTGCACCTCTCTCACGGTCCAACAGTTTGTCTGGTTCACCGTACTCAGCCCTCTCACAGCAATGCAGCCAGACCACAGTTCCACAGTTGTGGTCACGGAAAAGATTGTTTCCTCCTATGCATGACAAAGCTAAGAGGTTGAACTCCACCATCTCCAGTTTGTTGGCCATATAAATGCTGCCTTTCCGCCTGGTGGATACCGATGGTTTCCGAAAGCTGATGGCCGTCGCAGTCCCCCAGTACCAATTACCCAGTCACCATTACTTTTCTAATCAAGCTGTGCCTGCGCTACACCAACATGTAGCAGACAACATCACCCGTTCCTTGACAAAATTTCTGTCTGCCAGGGTGCATTTTAACACAGACACTTGGACGAGTAAGCATGACTAAGGGCGTTGCATCTCACTGACTGGGCACTGAGTGACTCTGGTGGCTGTGGGGACAGGCGCTACTCCAAAAGACTTGGAATCCCCAAGGCTTGCAGGCCAAACCTCAACATGTAAGGCTGGGTAAACATTAGCGTTTGAGTCCGCAGCGTGGTGTTGTGGACTTCTTTCCTTAGCTCCGCCTACTTCCGCATGTGGAAGTAGGCGGAGCCATGCAGAAGTAGGCGGATCTTTAAGGAAAGAAGTCCGCAGCACCACACTGTGGACTCAAACGCTAATGTTAACCTAGCTTTACACTTCCTCCACTGCTTCTGCCTCTAGCTCCTCTAGGGCCTTCACCTGTGCCCTCAACCTTTGCCTTCATAAGACACGCATTCCAACAGTGCATAGCGAACCCCCACACCTCCGTACTGCGCAGCCAGGGCTCACCGTAATCAGGCAGTCTTAAAATTGATATGCCTTGGAGAACGCAGTCATACAGCTGAAGAGTTGTGGACAGCTCTCCAGGCTGAATATGATCAATGGCTGTTTCCGCTTAACCTGCATCCAGGGAAGGCCGTGTCTGATAACTGTGTGAACCTGGTGACTGCCCTATGGCAAGGTAAGCTTGCACATGTGCCTTGCATGGCTCACGTCCTCAACTTGGTGGTACAGCGTTTTCTCAGTCACTGTCCTGGCCTGGGTGACCTGCTCCAGAAAGCACGTAAGCTGTATGCTCATTTCCGCCATTCGCACCCCTCTGCTCAATGACTTGCATCGATACAGAGGTCTTTGTCCTTGCCAGTTAACAGGTTGATAGGCAATATGCCGACATGGTGGAATTTCACTCTGCACATGTTTCAGCGACTGTGGCAGCAGCAGCGAGCCCTGACGCAGTGTGTCATGTCATATAGCCTGGGCCAATGCAGTACGGAAGTGGCACATATCACGTTTACAAAGTGGGCACAGATTAAGGACCTCTGAACCCTTCTGCACAGTTTTGAAATGGCAACTAAGATGGTTAGCACTGACGATGCCATCATCAGCATCACTATTCCGGTCATTTATAAGCTGGAGTAGACTTTGAATAGCCTGCGGGAGGAGATGGTGGTCCCAGAAGAGGAGGAAGCAGAGGAGACTGCAGAAGGGATTACATTGTCTCGAAGTTCAAGATTGTCATCACACAGGCTGGTGCCAAGGGAGAGTGGATTACTGTGATCTAGGGGGCTGGTGATAAGAGACAAACTGTTATCGAAGGTGCAAGAGCCGAGGAACAAATGGAGGAGGAAGAGGTGATGGGCGAGCAACGGTCGGATGAAGAGGATAATCCTCCCCTCTCTGTTGATTGTGGTTGGTTGGAGGGGACGGAGGAAACAAATCTCATTGTTACCCAGCCACCAACATAGCATGGGCTCAGACTGCATGGTAAAGCCCGACATATGAATGCCTTCTTACTGCATTATCTGCAACATGATCCCCGTATACTTATGATTAGGAATACTGCTGACTACTTGTCACGAATGTGGTTTGTGGAAACACTGTGCCACGGACCGTGGAGAGCCTGGAGGGGCGTGACTAAGTGAACACCTGACTGTTCACTAGAGCCTCTGATGGTAAGGTTAGACTTAGCTGCCGATGAATGCCAGGTGCCACTCCAGGACAGACCAATGGACCCGCAACAGCTGGACACAGGATAGACTGGAAGGGGCAGCTGGCAAGGTTTGTATTAGAATGCAGCAGACAGTTTGCATCAGAGTGCAGCAGAGTTTGCATCCAAGTGCAGCAGAGTTTGCATTAGAGTGCAGCAGACAGGGTTTGTATCAGAGTGCAGCAGACAGAGTTTGTATCAGAGTGCAGCAGGCAGTGTTTGTATCAGAGTGCAGCAGGCCAAGTTTGCATCAGAGTGCAGAAGACAGAGCTTGCACCTGAGTGCAGCAGACAGGGTTTGTATCAGACTGCAGCAGGCAGTGTTTGCATTAAAGTGCAGCAGGCAGGTGTTTGTATCAGAGTGCAGCAGGCAGGGTCTACATTATAGTGCAGCAGGCAGGGTCTGGAGTAGAGTGCAACAGGAAAGATCTGCAGTAGAGTGCAGCTGGGACTGGTATGCAACCTTACACAACTTAGACTGCAAAAAAGGAAGGTTGCTCAGGTACCTCCCCAGTGGGGAGGAAGCAATATATACATAAAGTCCAACAGCTATTGGCTGGGGAGGAAATAGCAAGTGCACACGTTGACCCTTTAAGAGGGCGGGATCGCATGCACATGTGCCCTAAGGAATTGGCTAGAGGACCGGCTGGAAGCATGCAGAGCATGGGGAAGGGAAGAACTGACGACAGGACTGGTGAGTGAAGAGACACGCCAGCGACCCTGCCTGTCAGAGCAGGACTCCGGCATGGTGCTAACACTACTGGGTTGCCACTCTGTTAGATCCACGTTATAAAACCAAATTTTGCCAGATACTTCCCACCCTGGAAAGAGACCCGCGAATGCTCAAGTATTGAAACACGCGTTTACACAACCTTAAGAGATCTTTTCCCCAAGACGGCAGTGAAGCACACAGTTGGCATTGCAGCTGTAGACTTACAACCTCCGGCCCATCAATTCGTCAATGCCAAAACATTAGCAGCAGGAGCAGCAGTGGTTGAAGTGGAAGAAGCAATTTCTGTGTGTCCTTTGACACTTTTTATAGACCAATTCGTGCACCAGCACAAAAGAGTCCAAGTCTTACACGTGGTGAATGAATGGAGAGGATGGTGCAGGAGTATCTAGAACTGAATATCAATACCATCAGGGAGGGTTTGGCCCCTTTCAAATTTTGGTCTTCCAAAATGGAGGAGTGGCCTGAGCTCGACTCACATGCCTTGGAGGTTTTATCGTGCCCGGCATCCAGCGTTCTCTCAGCGCTGCTGATGGTGTCCTTACGGATAAGCGCATCCAGCTGTCCCCTGAAAGTGTAGAATGCCTAACTTTCATTAAGATGAACAAGTCATGGATCTCCAAGGACTTTTGCACCCCAATCGCAGACTGTACAGACTAGGTGATATTGCATTTTTTAGTGTGATGCATTAATGTCACGTAACTGCACTCTGTGAAATCTTTAGTGTGGCTTCTGTACCTGTAGTGGCTGCTGCTGCTGTTAATTCAAATTTGTGGAAGTGTGAACAGTCATGGTTGGTCTACATCTGCTGGGTTTGCTGTAGTGGAAGATGTGTCGGTCCCAATTATACTATTTCTATTCTCGTGACAGTTATTTCACTTCAGTGGTGTCAGACCCTCATTTTTTAAAATCTGAACTCTCCTGGTTGGGTGTCCATCTGCTGGATTGGACGTAGTGGAAGAACTGTTGGTCCCTATTATACTATTTCTACTGTGGTGAAATTGATGCCACTTTGGTGGTGTCTGCCAATAATTTTTGGAAATGTGAACACTCCTGGTTAGGTCTCGTTCACGCATGTTGCCTGTAGCAGTAGGCCTCCGAGACCATCAGGCCTCCTCTTACTTGGACTCAACTTCCCGTGTTACTATCCTTAAATTTTTCTGACAGTGGTAGTCTACAAAACTGATATTTGTTCCACTTGAGTGTAGCTCAGCATGAAAGCAGGTAGAGGTGTTGCATGTGGTATCAGGGCTCCCAGCAAAGGGCCCCTACACCAATACCTCACCCACCTTGTCTTACTGTGACAATCATTGGAAAGCTGTAAATGCTGTCCCAGACCCCGATACCTCATGCCTGGCTGATTGCTGCAGTGCCATGCTGCAATTTGTACTATGGGTGAATTGACGCCACTTTCCTGGTGTCTGTCCTTCATTTGATGTGTTTTGGAAGCATTTGGGGCCATTCTAAGGTGTTGTACATGCGTTTGTTTTTTGCCTCCCATTGAGGTGTGTGGTGTTCGGTAATGTTCGGTGAATGTAATCTGTACCGAACATGGAAATATTCGCTCATCTTTAGTGACAGGTTCCCTTTAATTTGATCAAACTTCAGGCAGCGATTCCATCACTAAGAGATCAATCACACAAACGTATAAATCGGCCAGGCAGTCCGATAAAAAAAATGACTGCACACGGATGACAAGTGAGAAAAAATCAACCCACTTTTCTGGTTGAAAATCGGACCAATTTTTTTATATCCTAGTGTGACCCCAGCCATAGAGTGCAAGTAATACAATGACTACATCCCCCCCCCCCCCAAGGATATCTGCTTAGTTCATACTGTCAGTTTGGCATGATCAACTCCATTTTCAATATTTCAGTGATAAATTATTGGCAGCACAGGTAACAAATCTTTTTAATACATTTGTTTTATTTCAGTCGTTTATTGCCGACAATTATTGTGATGGTGGAAACAACTGGGCTTTTTGTGACTATGATGGAGGAGATTGCTGTTCGTCTACCGTTAAGACAAAAATGGTAAAATTCAACTTTTTATCATTGCTAATTCTATATATTTTCATTTATTAATTGTATTTCTGTGCACATTTATGTATTCACTGTTCTGTCCCTAAGGCCAACTTCACATACTTGACATTCATGGCCTGAATACGGACATGGCTGTTTGGATCCCTTCACGTAAACTCATAATTATCTGTAAGGCTATTCCGATGGGATCAGGAGACTACTGATCAGTTCTTACATCGATGTTCATACTCAGATTATGAGTGTCAGATATGTGACAGACCAATGATTGTGAAGCCGGCCTTATTTTTGTATGAAAGGGAATCTGCCAGTAGGATCAACCCTCCTAAGCCGTCTTTATGGACATGTAGATTGTAGAAAGTTGAGTAAAATGATACCTTGATATTTGTAATCTGATCTCTTATCACAGAGAAACTCATATTTTTCTTAATATGTAAATGAGCTGTTAAGATCTATGGGTGGGACGTAGAGCTCCCTGAGAATCTGCCTCCAGAAATTCTTGTTATTTAAAAGAGGCATTACCAGTGTGAGACATGTAGATCAGGAGTGTAAAGAAATGCAAGAGCGCAATCCACATTAAAAGGTTGGTAATTAAAGGTAGAACCGCTCACCTTATGTGATTGTGAGACACAACACTTATAGAGCCTAAAAACCAGATGCAGCAGCTTCCATGAAGCTGTAAATTTAAGTAGCCGGATTGGAAGTGTTTCTGCGCTCTTCATAATACGACATTTATGTATGGTTGTTCTGAAGAAGGTGTCGGTGGACTCTGAAACACATTGACAATAATCCAACAATTTTATTATACTAATAATTGTGTCGTATTCTGGAAAGTGCAGAAACACTTCCAATCCTGCGACTCGAATGTAGATCAGGAGAGCAGACTGTCAGTCATTACATGTTTCACACTGGTAACACCCCCAATTATATTATTACTCACACTCTTCATGGACAGAAGTCCTGGCTCTCTCCACACTTTAAAGTAACACTACACTTGTTTGCTTTTTAATTCATCCTGTCACCAGTTCCCACTATACATAATTCATATAGTATTACCTTGTCTCTTTCTTCTTTTCAATCTGGAAATGCATGATATATTTCACTTCAGTTATGTCATGTGATCACAAGGGGGTCACCAACTGAGTCAAATAGAATGGCCTGTATGATGCAATTGCATGAATTGAATCACTGAAGTTCTGTATGGTGGGGAAGAATGTAGAAGCCAATATCACAGCTAATGATGATGACTGCACAGTGCCTGTAACACATATATAATGTGGATCACAGTCCCACTTCCCTTGCTGTATAGTTGCAATCTATTAGTTTATAGATTGTGAGCCCTTGCGGACAGTGTCCTCTCTCCTTCTGTACTTGTGTGTGCCTTGTATTGCTCACGTTTACTGTACTTGTCTATATTTGCCCCTTTTCACATGTAAAGCGCCATGGAATAAATGGCGCTATAAAAATGTATAATAATAATAGTAATAATATTCAGTAGAATAGAGAACAAAGGATAATCCCAGTGCATTCCCAACAGAGAAAGATGATACAGGCCCTAGCTGATTATGGGATGTGTATGCTGTTGGAATGGGATTTATAGTAGGGCATAGTAAAATAACTTGCAGGATGAAAGGTAGAAATCAAGATGGAAGCGGAAGGTAAGAAAACAGGAGATTGAACTACATAATAAGTATACTGTATAAAAGAGTAGTGGAAACTGTAACAGACAATAGGTGAGGGGTGCAGCTATTTAAGAATAATAAACTGGGAGTGCAGCTTTAAGTCCTAATTACAGTGTAGCAAAGCTACCAAAATAGGACCATGTAGGCATTCAGGACACCTAGAGCCCCAGCATGCCTGTGTTTTATACCAGGTCTCCTCATCATCGCAACAGGCCGTGTTACAAGCTCCATGCCTCCTGATTGCCATCAGAACCATCTGTGCTACACAATGGCAAGATTAGTACCCCTTCGGATTAATTATTTCACTCCCATCGATATTATTTATTATTTAACAGCCTTCGGCTTGGTCTCAAACCATGGCAACTTGATGGATGAATGCTCTGTAGGAAGATCAATCTTCTGTAAACCTAGATAGGTCCACAATGGTCTTGATATTATCAAGGTTGCTGGTCTTCCTTTTCGCCTTTTTCCTTCTATTCTTCTGACCATGATGTCCTTCTCCAGTGATTGCTCTCTTTGATGTTTCCACCGATAGCTGCATGGAAAGAGGCAGCTTCAGCAGAAACAGAAAGGGAGAGGTCGCATTACGGATACCACCAATGCATGTCTGCAGTTTTTAGGCGCTAGATCACAAAAAAACTCCTTGGAAGGGTGTAGCAATCTTCTATGTATATGTCCCTCAAGAAGGGTCTTCTGCATGCGTTTCATGATAAACTTTTTTTTTTATCAACTTCACATTCTGCAACCATTTAACTTTTATTTGTAATTGGAATTTTATGTATCTCACTAAATAGAAGCAAGAAAATTGTGAATGTCAATAGAATTGCTGCCAATTGGCACTGTTATAAAGCACCTGCATCTGTAACCATTCTGTCAGCTTCCAGGCAGCCCAGAGCTGCTTCTTTCTTTGGAAGAGGATGGATTAAAGTATGGTCATTTTTACTTGGACCAAATTTCAGTGTTTACTACCAGCTCCGCATGTTTTCTATTAAACTTCTTTCTGTAAGGGCGTATCTGCTGGAGCGTTCTTGTTTGCAGAGGGATTCCTTATAGACAAAGATAAATGAGAAACAGAATACTGTCTTCTGTTCCAGAAAGTTTAGTTTTTCGAGACCACACAGTAATCTGCAGATTTGTCCTGAGGAACGTGCGAAAGGACATGATAGAGACGTGTTTTATAATACAAGATGTGCTCATATATGTCGGGAATGTGTTATAGAAATGGAATGATCGTCAGACTTTTCCTGACAGGTGGGGGAAGATTACGGTGATATCTTGAATTCGAGAAATATAGCGGTTTGTTGTTGTGAATGGAAAAATGACTTAAAAAAAATCTCAATAAATGAAAAAAGTCATTTTTGGACAATGTGGGAAATTACTTAAAATGATGACATCACTGAATCAATCAATTGTAACTACTTTGAGTTGGTGTTTCCATCTTAATGAGGTTGTCTTCACAATTACTGGTTGACCACTAGCACTCTCCACTGATTCAGAGAACTGGGGTCATTAGAATGGAGCGCTGATTAAATATTGCCACTGCCACTTCATTAATTCTTAATGGGACTGACAGAGATAGCTGAGTGCTATGTTCGACTGGTCTTTGACACTCGCATAAGAATTATTGGAGCGGCCGTATGCATAATTGACCACCACTTCATTCAGAAGAGCCCTGGTCCTTGAAATTGGTGGGAATTCAATAATCAAACCTCCGATGATGGGGAAGTTATCCCTTGTCTCATGGTTAGGTGATAACTTCCATACTTGAAAATACCCCTTTAAGCATTCATCATATATCCACTGGATAAGCCATACATGACTCATGAGCAAACATGCTCAGATAAGGTGTTATGTGAGCATGCTTGTGTGCTAACCGAGTGTCTTCAGCGTGCTCAAAAAATATGTTCGAGTCCCGGAGGCTGCATGTTTCGCGGCACTTATAGGGATTATCTAACAAACAGGCAATCCATGCATTTGTTGTGGCTGTCATAACAGCTGCAAGACATGCAGCCGTGGAGACTTAAGCATATTTTTTGAGCACGCCGAAGACACTCGGTTAGCATCCAAGCATGCTTGGAGAACTCCTTATCCGAGCACGTTCACTTATCACTACTCATACATTTAGGTTCCATCCCTGGTCATTTGACTTCCTGTTCACTGATTCCTGGTCACTTCAGTGTCCACAAAGTTGGATGAAATGATGGTTGCGCTTGCAAACAGCACTCTATGGGAGTTATAGAAGTAGTCAAACAAGCTGAAGTGCATATGTCATAGATGCTTAAATGTGAATTCCACTACATTTATCAAGAAGAAAAGAAACTGGACCAGACTTTGGTTGCAGCTATAAATATGAGCATTATTCAGGTCATCATTGTGTCTAACAACATTGTAGCTTTATAATTTTAAGCCTTTGAAGGTCCTACTTTGGCTTCTTCAAGCAGGTATAGGGCAGAGTGGAGACTCATGTGTCATGAATTTCAACTCTGACATCAAAAGTGCTTACAGAGCATAAAGCATAAAGCAGGACCCTAACAGGTCCAAAATGTAAAGCTATGATGCCATTTCAGACCCTGATGACCTAAGTAGTGCTCATTTCTTTAATTGCATCTGAATTGTGGTTCCTTCTGTTCTTGATTGATGCTGTTGGATGATCACTTGGCAATTACTCTTCCACTGAAGCAAGTCTACAGATGGTTACAATACTACTAATTGTTGTATAGTTGAACATTAAAGATCTCATGCATTCCTTTTTCCTATTGCTTCAATAAAAAAGTTTCACTTATCCTTTGTATGTCTTATTCTTGACAGGTAATTCCATTTCCTGCTGGCTGTGATATAATGGAGAAGTGTGCATGCCTGGACCCCAATGCAAAGGAAAACAATCCAAATACTCAAAGTCCAAACCATGGATAGTATTCTGTCCAGTTCGTATGACCACAACTGATGACAGACTGGAAAACACATCACATTCCCTCTGTTATTTTTATATTAGCTGCTGAACTGAATTGCGTTTCTCCATAAGGAACCATCACATCCTGACCAGTCTGACATTTTTCTATATAAATGAAGAGCTGCGATTAATGCATTATGATTCAAATGCCATAAAGAACAAACACAGAAATCATAGTGTTAAGATGTGGTATGGCTAGAAGAAGACAAAAAAGAAAACAAGCCATAAACACATTGATTTTTGGACAGCTAGACTGGACATTTCAGTCCTCCTTTTCCCATGCAGATGGTAGACTGTGAAAATTCGAAGGCGAAACGGGAGTGACAGATGAAACTAGATGATGTTTAGGTTTGCAGTTGATGCAAGCTTTAGAGTTTCTTCATCAAACCTTGAGCTGTGCACTTTTCTTGTTGGAAGGTCTGTTAGGGATGACATCTAATGCCTTATAACAGACATACATTATTTATCCCTTTGCCACCAAAACCCGACACTAGTTATTTGAGCATAACTTGCTGCTATTCCTGCTGCTATGTCCCATACAGCCATTCTCCTTACTGTGTCAGGTCAAGTTGAAATCAACCGAAACAACCAGTCTGCCTTAAATCTCGTCTTTAGCCTGCCATGACACCCTCAGGCCTCGTCCTTACAAATGATTGACAGGGACCAAACGATCAGCTACTTTGAGATGGGTTAGAACCTACTGGAAACGTCTAGCATGAAGATGTTTGTAGGTGTAGAGTCGATGCTAGGTGGACAGTGGAAATCTCCGAACAGCTGCTCGTTACTAAACTTGGGTCGTAGATGGTCTGTAAAATGAAGTGGGTTTTATCAGTATTATGTTTAGGTTGAATCCATGAAGAGTTTGGTTTTTTTGGATTTCTTCTTTCCTAGAGAACACTGCCCTTACTCATTTCTTCGAGGTTTTTTTCATGCTTTTGTTTTATATCAGCATGTTTACTTTTTTTTACTGTCTTATTTGTTAATTACATGTGCTAGCTATTTTCATTTTACAGTAAGTCATTACATTTGCTTCGTGAAATCTAAAACATGTACAGCGAGAGCTCATAACTCTTGAGTAGACCAGTGGTGGATCAGGCTGGGATTACAACCGTGTATTTTGTTTCTTGTTTGTTTTTTTATGTTTTATAATAGCCTGAACAGTGCTGTTATGAAATAGTATCGGAGGGCCAGTTTATCACGATGATGCTTACTGTATGCTGCTGAGAAGTCTCTGTTGAGTTTGGGGTACAAGTCAATTATCGAGCTGCTGCTGAACGATGAGCGTCCATTTGTTAAAGCACTGTGTAGGCAAGAAACATGTTCTGAGGTCTTGTGGCAAAAGAGATAGGATTGCCCTGGTTCAAGATCTATTTAAGATGGCAGCTTTTTACCTCTTCAATCCCTGAAGGATTAGGGCATTCCCTGAGGGTGTTTTCAGAGCAGGTTTCAGCTACCTCCTTTCTGGTTTCAATTTCACTAGCTTGAACTGTTAAATTTGTTTAGTTCTTCTTTTTTTCCTGTGTGTAGAAGGAAAAAAACAGCAAAAGAAAAAATATATAACATTTTTGCAACTCTATTTTTTAACTGCATGGTCAAAAAATAAGATGCAAAGTATATGTTTTTAAAGGGACGTAATGTAGGTAGTTGTAAAGCGGAGAGCTATCCCTACCCTGCCTGCGTGGTGATGGCTAAGAGCATGTTTATTGATCTTGTGTATCTTTCCCAATGTGTGAGGTTCATTTTTGTTATAAAATATTACATGTGCTTTTTTGCTTTTTTTAAACCAGTAATCTACTAAACTCCAGTTACTGGACTCCACCTCAATAATTGATATTCTTTATGGCTGCTGCTAGCATTACCTAGAACATGCTTTAATGGACCATTCTATACACACTACTATAACATGATATGCCATATTAAACAATGTATGAATATATATATACATATAGTAGCAGTCGACAGTTTGGACATACCTGTTCATGCACTGGTTTTCCTTCTTCTTATTGGAATGTGCACAATGAACATTCAGACTAAAGGCAGTAATACCACAAATGGGCACATGTGGAAAAAGGAGTAAAGAAAACTGTGCCAAATAAACCAGAATAAGCGTTAAATGTTTCATTCCTCAAATTTCAAACCTTTAACGCTAATGACAGTTTTACACACCCTTGGTATTCTCTCAAGCAGCAGCATCAGGTAATCACCTGGAATGCCTTTCCTACAGCCCAAAGATGTTCCCAGAGGTGTTGAGCATTTGTTGTTGGCTTTGCCTTCACTTTGTGGTCGAACTCCTTCCAAATCAACTCTATTGGTTTGAGGTTAATTGATTGTGGAGACCGTATCATCTGATGCATCACTCTATCCTTACCTGCCTTGGCCATGTAGTCCTTACATAGCCTGGAGGTGTATTTTCAGTCATTAACCAGTTGCTACATTAATTATGGAACCAATAAATGCAACTCCAATAAGCTGTTGTTACAGAATGTTGTGGCCATGCTGGGTAAGTGTACCTTGCATTTGAAATAAATCATTATCAGTGTCACCAGCAAAGCACCATCACAATATTAGTCATCTCTTTCCATACTTCAATGGTGGGATGACCCATGAAGAAACCATTTGCTCACCTTTTCTGCATTTCACAAAGACATGGTAACTCAGATGAACTTATCCTCTGCAGCAGAAGTAATTTTTGGACTACCTGTCCTGGGCGGTCCTCATTAGAGCCAATTTCATCATAATGATTGATGATTTCCATGACTTCACTTGAAGATACCTTCAAGATTCTGTCGATTTTCTGGACTAATTGACCATCATGTCTTAAAGAAATGATGGACTATCATTTCTGTTTCCTTAGTTGAGTTATACTTGCCCTAGTCTGGCTTAAAGTAGTTGAGTAATAGAGTGCAGTACTGTATAGAACTATGTACCAACACTGCCTCTGCAAAACACAACTGATGGTCACAAATATTTTCTGAAGGCCGGTGATTCTATTAAAGAACTTCAGACGAGGCATACCGGTTCATTGGAAGCCATTCCATGTGATGCCCCGATGAGAGAATGCCAATGGAGAATAAAGCTGTCATCTGAGTAAAAGGAGGGTATTTTGAGGAATCTAAGGTTTAATAAGTATTTTGTTTGGTTTCCAATGTATTTCTTTGATCCTTGTTTCCTTCATGGTTTTGCTACTTTCAGTGTGAATCTACAATGTGCACATAAGAAAGAAAATCAGTGCACAAACAGATGTGTCCAAACTTTTGACTAGTATTGTATATATGTGTGTGTGTGTCTGTGTGTATGTTTGCATTAGCTCCATTTCACATCTAATAACAAACGAGTGGTCGTTTTGAATGAACACAGGAGTAATATGAATGGATGAGCAAACAGACCACGAGAATCAACAGGTAGAAGCTGGTTATATGGTTGGGAATACCAGTTAATAAGAAGAACTAACAAAAATTAAAATACCTGCATTGATAAAGGGGGTTGTCTTATGAAAACGGCCCTTTCCATGTGCTTTCCCAGGACACCCCTTTTACTACTAAGAGCAACGAGAAAATTAAAAAAATTGTCTTTTGCTCTAGTGGATCTTTGTCTTGTATGGTTGTCTACATATTTGAGAGATAGATCCATGGACACCTATTGATAGTAACTACTACACAAGGTAAAATGTAGAGATATTATCAGTTAATAAAGGGATTTTATACAACTGCAAGACAAAGTACCGTAATAAGTTATTCTTGATATTCATAGTTTTTGTGTAACCCCAAGCCTTACTCTAAATAGGTCCATTATTCAGATACCAATACAGACCTCCAAATCCCCCTCCTCCTTTTATGCAGCCAAAGAGTTGAAAATCTTGCTGACGTCAGTCGCCATGGACGTCTGTCAAGCTTCTATTAACTTCAGCTTTCAAGCAATAAAAGCTTGTGTATCCCGAAAACACAGTCTATACCTCCCAATTTATGAAGGTCTATCAGCTAGAAAACTTGCACATAACACTTTCAGATGTCAATACGAAGTTGAGCCAAAAAAATGGGACTTTTGACATTTTCACTCAAAATTTGGCCAGATCCACCAAAGTGGGATGAGCTGGTGTGAGACGAGGCGTAACAAAGCCCTCCTGATAAATTCATCAATTGGTGTGGCTTATAAATGTTCCAGTCCCTTACTGGAGTATCATTTCTGACGTTACACCAGTGAAGGTGCACCTAGTTCATTCAGCAGCGTTCACGTCTGAAAGAATTAGGCATATCTTACGCATGCCCTTCATGAACATCAATTTTAATGAATTGTGCACATAATTAGCAAAACAAAAAAAATCATTCCCTCTTAATACTTTGAACTAATCTGCACTGCTGTCACTATTCAATGGAAATCATGCATTTTGGTTTAAGAAGTAGAAATGATGTGACCAAAGAGACCCTTCTGTTTATATATCTGATTGATGATTAGCTAGAATTCATACTCATCATTGAGCCCCATTTTACACTTTACATTATTTATCTGATACCGATTTCGAGTTACAGATTTATTGCAGTCCAGAGCTACATTCACAGTTCTGCCAGTTGCAGCTGTCAACAATCACATCAGTTCATCGGTAAATAATATTTTCTTTGGAATCTACAGCAGAATAAAAGGTTTAGAAGAACTGGTAGATCTGTGTGCAGGAGTCAATATTGTGACACAAAGGCCCTCGTTCATCTAAGCGTTAACAGCAGAATTCCAGTGTTAATCACTTTGAAAGTTATAGTTTTTTTGTGCAATGTGGAATTGTGAAAAAAACGTGCGACTTTTGGTGTTTTCATGCCAGGTTTTCCCAGCTACACCAAAATAGGTGACACCACAGCTCTTCTAATTCATGGCGAGCTGTGGCATTTCTTACACTAGATATCTGACTGGCGTAAGAATTGTGGAGAAGCGCTCACATAATTAATGAATCAGGAGCATCTGACTCCTCCTTATCAAGACCGTCATGAAAATCACCTGTTGTGATGAATCCAGGCCATAGAGTTAGACCTTGTTCCATGAAGTGCTGTTTGTTGGACAGATTCTCATTAAAGAGAATCTGTCAGCAGGATTTCACCCCCCAAACTATTTATATGCACATGTAGCTCTTTAAAACACAAGTTCAGCTATACCTTTACATGGCTGGTTCATTCCTCCATTACTGAGAAATCAGGGTTTTAATTTATATGCAAATGAGGCTGAAGGACTATTGTAGATCTCAAATTTCTGTCAAGGAAGCTTCATTCCCCGCCCAGTGCCAGCTCCTTCTACTTGTCTAACAGCCTTTATGCTATGTGACTTCAGGAAAAGAAGCCATCATTCATGTAGGACTGGGCAGTGTTGGGCGAGAAATAGAGCTGGAGTGACATAGGGTTCATCAGATATATCAAAACTATTTGCATATCAATTCAAACCCTGATTTCTCAGTAATGGAGGAACAGACAGACCATATAAAAGTATTGCTGGACTTGCCTTTATATAGAGGTGGCGCTGAATGAAGAATAGAGCTCGCATGACATAGGCTTCATCAGATCAACCAAAACCATTTGCATATCAATTCTTACCCTGATTTCTCAGTAACAGAGGAACAGACTTACCATATAAAGGTATTGCTGGACTTGTCTTTATATAGAGGTGGTGCTAGGTGGGGAAAAGAGCTTGATATGTTAATGGCAATGGTAGAGCTAAAGCCTCTGTCACAGAGGCTTTAGCTCTACCATTGCCATTAACATATCAATTCAAACCCTGATTTCTCAGTAACAGAGGAACGGACCGTCCCGATGTGAAGGTATTGCTGGACTTGCCTTTGAAAGAGCTACAAAGAGCGGAAATCCTGCTGACACATTCCTGTTAATGTGCCATTTGACGGGACATGTCTTTGCATGAAATTGAATGCATTGTTTGAGAACTGTAAGAGTAGCCAGGTAAACATGGACGGCTCGAGTCCACTAGAGCAAAAGCTGCCGTTCTCTACTTTGGCTCGTAGAGTGTTGGTCCCGAGCCAAGACGCTCCCCTATGATGAACCCTTGACTTCCTAGATTGTCCCAAATGGTGAACCAAAGCAGGAGAAGCTGAAAGTTTGAGATTAGGCCTCATAGACTGAAAAGGTGATCAGATTAATGAAACAATCTAGCTTTGAAGGCAGGCCAACTCTAGTTTACACCAGCAGATGGTAAATATTCACTACATGATGAATTTTATGAAATAACTATACGTGTGCGCAGTGCGTGCGTGAGTGTGTGGATGACCTCGTGTAAGTAGCCAGGCCCACTCTCTGTATATTACATGCTAAGGCTCCCTATCCAAACTGTGATCTCCTCAGAAGAAATGAAATATACGTCGATTATGGAAACTGCTCTTCCTTATTTATGTCTTTGAATGAAACTTTTATTTGTGATGTTATGAAATCAGTTAAACGTCTTTTTTGATCACGAACAAAAACTGATGTACCGACCTTCTCTCGAGAACCTGTCTCCACAACCTACTGTAGTTGTGACCTTCACCCTTCTCCTTCCTCATCCTCTCCCTTCCACACCTCATGTGTACTTGTGCTGCTCCGTATTGTTGTATTTTAGAATTATTTTTTTTTTTTTAACGTTCGAGAAAAAAAAATATAACTGAAAACCTTCAAGCAATATATAAAGATGTAAATAGTAGAGCTTATTTATTAAGAATGTCATACATTTAATTTATATCTACACAATGTTATTTTTAAGTTATTTTTACTTCCTTCAATACAGTTTTTAAATATTATTTTGTCATTATGTCATGAGATTTTTTTTCATTACTCACATACTGGACACAGGTCAAAATTTTTTAAAAAATGTAAAAAAAAATCATATTTTTCTGTTCAAATACTCTGTATGGTAATGTATATTACTTTGTAATTCCATTATTTAACTATTTAGATTACCTAATTGTTACGAGAGGTAAAGGTTTTATGGAATGATCCTGGTTTTTGTTGTTTTTTTTTTTGTTTGTTCTTTTTTATTTCCATTATAATAGTGTTAAACTTTGGCGGATTTACAAGACAATCTCCCACCAATAGCTTTCAGATTAGTATCTGCTCATATGCAATGTGGCGTTGCATGGTAAAGCTAACATTTGGAATCAGCCATTAGTGTATGATACGTCATTTACATGCAATGCTGATATGTTCTTAAAGGGACACTACCACCAAAAATAATATAAATAAAGTTATGTTTATTAATTTCATGTCTTTCAATTTAGAGTGTACGTTTATGTTGAGGCGCCTTCATTTTTTTGTTATATTTCACAAAGATCTTGTGTCACCTACGTTCACGTGATGTATTCTTTTGCATTTGTCTCTGCATTTTCAGTTATGAAATGAAAAATATTCAGAATTGAGAGTCCTTAGATGTTGATTCCTTTTAATGGCTAACTGAAAAGATGGTAACAAATTGCAGCTTTCGAGACTACTCAGGTCTCTTCATCAGGCAAAGACTAATACAAAATCTGAAGAATCACATATTTATGCACAACACAACAAAAAAATAATGCAATAAATAAAACTAGTGATGTGAAGCAGAACTGTCATTATGGGAGAGGGATAGACAGTTATGGCCATAAATATTGGACTAGTTCATAGATAAGGAGTGAAAGTTTTATTGTCCTCTGATTGGGGTCTCGTATTGTGTTGTGATGCCCCCACAAGGTCTTAGGAGCAAATTCCTTAATTGATGTAAAAAAACATAAATCCATGCGGCACATTCATTCCTGTACTGAGTGTGTCACAGGTCGTCATGAGTTTATATTCCCAAACCTTTCTGTCTCTCTGAGATGTGAAATTACCTTTTAATACAAGTAATTTCATGTCCATGGTGCTGTTATCAGGCATACAAAAGTGTTTGGCTGCAGGTAGATCCATTCTTTTTTCTCTTATTGTGGCGATGAGAATTCATCCTTGTTCTCAGTTTTTGCCCAGTCTCCCCCACATACAGACCCCCAATTGGACATTTAGTACAAATAATTAGGTACATGTGATCTTGTAATCCTGATGTGAGTCGGGGATCTTTATCTTGTCCATGGTCATTATAAATGGACAGGTTTTACATTTTTTCTGGTTGCATGGAAAGGTTCCTGCAGCTGTTAGGGAGGACAGGGAGCTTCTGACAATGATGCTTCTTAGATTTGGGGGCTGGCTAAAACACAGTAGTGGGGGGTCTGGAAATATGGATTGTAATCGGGCATCTTTTTGTAGAAAAGGTTGTAATTTCCGTGCAGCTCCCTTAGCACCTCCAGATTTGGATTGTAGGTGACCACTAGAGGCACCCGGTTATTTTCTTCTTTAGCTTTGTAATGTGGCAGGTGATCCCTTGATATTTTGGTGGCTCTTGTAATTTGGTTTTGAATTGTTCTTGGATTGTAACCCTGATTCAAAAAGGTCTTTTTGAGGCGACCAAGGTGTTCATCTCTATCCATGGGGTTGGAACATATATGTATATTGCTTCTGATGGCTTGGCTGTAGATAAAAGTTTTTTATGTGTTTTGGATGGAAACTGTCCCATTTAAGGTATGTTGGACGGTCGATTGGCTTCTGATACAGGATGTCTCTATTTCTTTGTTCTTTAACTTAATGATGGTGTCCAAAAAGTTAATCTTAGTGCTGGAGTAGTTGAGTGTTAAGTTGATGATGGAATGAAATTGATTAAACTGTTCATGGAACATCTGTAGCTGTCGCTCAGACTCCATCCAGATGATTAAACTATTATCAATGTAGCGGTAGTAGCCAGAGGCCTGATGGGACATGAGGACAAAACGTCACTTTCAAGCTTGGCCATGAAAAGATTTGCATACTGTGGAGCCATTTTATTTCTCATAGCTGTGCCAGTCTCCTGTAAATAGATCTTTTTGTCAAATTCAAATTAATTGTGGGTGAGGATGAATTTTGTGAGTTTCACCACAGAATCAGCATCATTCTCTGTGTTTTCCATGAAGAATTTACAGGCATTTAATTCATCCTGGTGTGGGATATTAGAGTACAAAGATTCCACATCCATGGTGGCCAGGATGGTTCCTTCTGGTAGGGGACCTATTGCTTGTAGTTTATTCAATAGGTCAGTTGTGTCCTGAATGTAGCTGGGTGTATCCTTTACCAGTGGTTTAAGAATACCCTCTACCCATCCAGATACCTGCTCAGTGACGATGTCCACACATGAAATAATTGGCCTCCCTGGATTTCCAGATTTGTGGATTTTGGGAAGCATGTCCCTATTCTTGGACTCTCTAGTATCAGGTTATGGATTCATCAGGCAGACAAGATACCAACTTGTTTAGTTCCTTGTAATAGTCCTGTGTAGGATCCGACTCCAATTTTCTGTAGTAGCGTGTGTCCATAAGTTATCTGTTTGCTTCCTTCATATAGTCTGATGTGTTCATCATGACTATTGCACCTCCCTTGCCAGCAGGTTTAATGATGATTTCTTTGTTGGTTTTCAAAGACTGTATGGCTTTTCTCTCCTCGGCACTGATGTTGGATGCTTGTCTCCTGTTAGTGTCTACGATTGTGGATTGTTAGAATCCCTTTTCCTTCAGCCTGAGTGTTTTCTGAATCTTCTGTATTATTGAAGTATTCCCTCAGGCGCAGTCTCCTGAAAAAATGTGTGGGGGGGTAGGGCTGTCTCCGGGTGTTCGTGGGCCCCGGGCCAAAGAGTGTCAGTGTTCCCCTTTAACACATACCACAATTCATGATGCTCCGATACGGCACAGAAATATAGGTATAGTACAATGCCAAATACTTCACTTCTTACATGACATGACTGATATCTATTTTAAAATCTACAATAGCTCAAAAACCGGACAGTATATTTCTCCATACAGTATTATGGCCACCACATAGTGCGCCATACAGAATAATGAGCCCCATATATTGCTCCATACATAATTTGTCACATATAATGTTCCATACAGTATATGATGAGCTCCACATAATGCTCCAGTATATGATGGTCCCCATGTAATGTGCCATACAGTATAGGACGGTCCCCATAGATTAGAATGAGCCACACATATTGCTCCATACAGTATAATGAGTTGCATATAAAGCTCCATACAGTATATGATGGGCCCCATATACTGCTCTATACAGAATGGGCTTCATATAATGCTCCATACAGAATAGGCCCCATATATGATCCATATGTTTCTACATACCCTATATGATCCCCCATAAATAATGAACCCCATATGATTCTCCAGTATATGATGGGCCCCATGGATGATGCTCCAGTGTCTTATGTGTCAAAATAATGCTCCATATATATTGGGCCCCATTTATAATGCTCCAGTGTATAATGGGCCCCATAGATGCTGCTCCAGTGTCTGATGTCCCCCATTTGGAATGCTCCAGTATATGATGGGCCTCATGGATGATGCTTCAGTCTATGATGGGCCCCATATATCATTCTCCATTGTATAATGCTCCCCATATATTGCTCCCAACATTAAAAAAAATGAAATACCTCTCCTCGCTGGGCACTGTTCTACTCTGGACTCCTTAGCATCGCCATCTTCCAGCTCTCTGCACTTGGACTGTTTAGGCAGAGGGCATACAGACGTGATGTCATCGCGCTCTCTGACCTGAATGTCACTGTCAGGAAACACGGAAGATGTCACAGCGGTGGAGCAGGGAGAGGTAAGTATTGCAAGTGCTGTGGCCCTGAGCAAGTAGGGGGGCCCACTCGTGGGCGACGGCGCTGGCACAGGGCCCCTCATAGAACGCCGGTGTGTCTGAAGGTGAGTGGGCCCCCCCACCATCAGAGACACTATTGCGTACTATGAGGGGCCCTGTGCCAGTGCCGTCGCCCACGAGTCGGCCCCCCATCTGCTCAGGGAACCTGCACTTGCCCGGGTGCGCCAGGTGCTGACGCTGGCCCTGGGGTGGTACAGCCCAGTTAGGGAGGTGGAAAAACTGGCATATGTTGAGGTGTAGGCTGATCGTTCAGCTGCTGCAAATGGAGGAATTGGAGAAGTCGGAGGAAGAGGAGGACACAGCGAGCAATTTTGCTGGCAACCTATGTGTCATCGGGGAAGGTGGTACAAAATCCTTTGAAACCCAGGCATGGTTCATTTTAATGAAGGTGAGATCACCAACATTTTGGGTCGACAGCCTGGTCCTTCTTTCTATCAGGATTGATCCAGCTGCACTGAACACTCTTTCTGATAGCACACTACCAGCAGGGCAAACAAGCTCCTGTAAGGCATATTGTGCCAATTCAGGCCAGGTGTCCAGTTTACAGGCCCAGTAGTCAAAGGGGAATGAACTGTGAGGGAGAACATCGATAGGGGAGGAGAGGTAATTTTGAACCATAGTTGACAACTGCTGTCTCCTGTCTGTTGCAATCGATTCAGTATTACCAGTCGTGTAAGCGTTACTCGAGAAATCAGTCCACAACATGGTCATGAAACTCCTGTCTCCAACGCCACTTTGGCTGTGTTTACCACAAACACCTCTTCCATTTGGCCCAGTACGACTCGTGGTTGAACCTGCACCGCTGCTGTGTGATGGGAATGGCTGTAACAAACGGTTTACCAGAGTTGCTTGTTTGTTTGCCAATATTAGCTCTAGGTTCTCTTGTGGCATGATGTTCTGTAATTTGCCTTTATAGCATGGATTGAGGATGCTGGCTAACCAGTAGTCGTCATCCTTCATAATTTTGGCATTGCGGGGGTCCCTTATTAGTATCCGCAAGACATAATCAGACATGTGGGCCAATGTTCCAGGTGTCAATGATGCACTTAGAGTGGTGGGTGGAGGAGGACTATCTGCCAAAAAGGGTACTGTATCACAAGCGTACAGCTGTATACTTTGTAGGGATAATGTAAATCTCCGTATATATTTCTGGAGTAACACACAGACGCTCATAGGCTCAGTATGGATTACACCAGAATATAAAAAGCTGGAAAAAGTTACTGTATCACCAGATAACAGGTATATATAGTATAGTGAAAATATTGTAAATCTCCATATATATTTCAGGAGTCAGACAAAGACGCTCACAGGCTCACTATGAACGCTCATAGGCTCACAGACAAGAATATAAAAAGTAGAAAAAGGGTAATGTATTAGAAGCGTACAGCTGTATACAGTGTTGGGGTAATTTTAAATCTCCGTATATTTTTCCAGAGTCAGACACAGACTCTCACAGGCTCAGTATGGCTCACACCAGAATATAAAAAGTAGAAAAAGGGTAATATATTAGAAGCGTACAGCTGTATACAGTGTAGGGGTAATTGTAAATCTCCGTATATATTTCCAGAGTAACAGACAGACGCTCACAGTCTCAGTATGGATTAGACCAGAATATAAAAACTGAAACAGGGTACTGTATCACCAGATACCAGGTGTATATAGTATAGTGAAAATATTGTAAATCTCGGTATATATTTCAGGAGTCAAACACAGAAGCTCTCAGGCTCAGTATGGATTAGACAAGAATATAAAAAGCTGAAACAGGGTACTGTATCACCAGATACCAGGTATATATAGTATAGTGAAAATATTGTAAATCTCCGTATATATTTCAGGAGTCAGACAAAGATGCTCACAGGCTCAGTATGGATTAGACAAGAATATAAAAAGCAGATCCACAAGAAATAATCACACATGTGGGCCAATGTTCCAGGTGTCAATGATGCACTTAGAGTGGTGGGGCAGGAGGACTTTCTGGCAAAAGGGTACTGTATCACAAGCTTACAGCTGTATACAGTCTAGGGTAATTGTAAATCTCCTTATATATTTCCGGAGTAACACATAGACGCTCACAGGCTCAGTATGGATTACACCAGAATATAAAAAGCTGGAAAAGGGTACTGTATCACCAGATACCAGGTATATATAGTATAGTGAAAATATTGTTAATCTCCGTATATATTTCAGGAGTCAGACGAAGACGCTCACAGGCTCACTATGGATTAGACAAGATTCTAAAAAGTAGAAAAAGGGTAATTTATAAGAAGCGTACAGCTGTATACAGTGCTGGGGTAATTTTAAATCTCTGTATATTTTTCCAGAGTCAGACACAGACTCTCACAGGCTCAGTATGGATCACACCAGAATATAAAAAGTTGAAAAAGGGTAATGTATTAGAAGCGTACAGCTGTATACAGTGTTGGGGTAATTTTTAAATCTCCGTATATATTTCCGGAGTAACAGACAGACGCTCACAGGCTCAGTATGAAATACACCAGAATATAAAAAGTAGAAAAGGGTAATTTTTAAGAAGCGTACAGCTGTATACAGTGTTGGGGTCATTTTAAATCTCCGTATATTTTTCCAGAGTCAGACACAGACTCTCACAGGCTCAGTATGGATCACACCAGAATATAAAAAGTTGAAAAAGGGTAATGTATTAGAAGCGTACAGCTGTATACAGTGTTGGGGTAATTTTTAAATCTCTGTATATATTTCCGGAGTAACAGACAGACGCTCACAGGCTCAGTATGAATTACACCAGAATATAAAAAGTAGAAAAAGGGTAATGTATTAGAAGCGTACAGCTGTTTATAGTGTTGGGGTAATTTTTAAATCTCCGTATATATTTCCGGAGTAACAGACTCTCACAGGCTCAGTATGGATCACACCAGAATATAAAAAGTAGAAAAAGGGTAATGTATTAGAAGCGTACAGCTGTATGCAGTGTAGGGGTAATTGTTAATCTCCGTATATATTTCCAGAGTAACAGACAGACTCTCACAGGCTCAGTATAGATTAGACAAGAATATAAAAAGCTGAAACGGTACTGTATCACCAGATACCAGGTCTATATAGTATAGTGAAAATATTGTAAATTTCCGTCTGTATTTCAGGAGTCAGACACAGACGCTCTCAGGCTCAGTATGGATTAGACAAGAATATAAAAAGCTGAAAAAGGGTACTGTATCACCAGATACCAGGTATTTATAGTATAGTGAAAATATTGTAAATCTCCGTATATATTTCAGGAGTCAAAGACGCTCACAGGCTCAGTATGGATTAGACAAGAATATAAAAAATCAGATCCTCAAGAAATAATCACACATGTGTGCCAATGTTCCAGGTGTCAATGATGCACTTAGAGTGGTGGGGGGAGGAGGACTTTCTGGCAAAAAGGGTACTGTATCACAAGCGTACAGCTGGATACAGGCTAGGGGTAATTGTAAATCTCCGTATATCTTTCCGGAGTAACAGACATGCTCACAGGCTCAGTATGGATTAGACCAGAATATAAAAAGTAGAAAAAGGGTAATGTATTAGAAGCGTACAGCTGTATACAGTGTTGGCATAATTTTTAAATCTCTGTATATATTTCCGGAGTAAAAGACAGATGCTCACAGGCTCAGTATGGATTAGACAAGAGTATAAAAAGCTGAAACAGGGTACTGTATCACCAGAAACCAGGTTTATATAGTATAGTGAAAATATTGTAAATCTCCATATATGTTTCAGGAGTCAGACACAGACACTCTCAGGCTCAGTATGGATTAGACAAGAATATAAAATGCTGAAAAAGGGTACAGTATCACCAGATACCAGGTATATATAGTATAGTGAAAATATTGTAAATCTCCGTATATATTTCAGGAGTCAGACAAAGATGCTCACAGGCTCACTATGGATTAGACAAGAAAATAAAAACTAGAAAAAGGATAATGTATTAGAAGTGTACAGCTGTATACAGTGTTGAGGTAATTTTAAATCTCCATATATATTTCCGGAGTAACACACAGACGCTCACAGGCTCAGTAGGATTACACCAGAATATAAAAAGTTGAAAAGGGTAATGTATTAGAAGCGTACAGCTGTATACAGTGTTGGGGTAATTTTTAAATCTCCGTATATATTTCCGGAGTAACAGACAGACTCTCACTGGCTCAGTATGGATCACACAAGAATATAAAAAGTAGAAATGGGATAATGTATTAGAAGCGTACAGCTGTATACAGTATAGGGGTAACTGTAAATCTCCATATATATTTCCGGACTAACAGACAGACGCTCACAGGCTCAGTATGGATTAGACCAGTATATAAAAAGTAGAAAAAGGGTAATGTATTAGAAGCGTACACCTGTATGCAGTGTTGGCGTAATTTTTAAATCTCTGTATATATTTCCGGAGTAACAGACAGTCGCTCACAGTCTCAGTATGGATTAGACCGCAATATGAAAAGCTGAAAAAGGGTACTTTATCACCAGATACCAGATATATGTAGTATAGTGAAAATATTGTAAACTCTCTGTATATTATTCAGGAGTCAGATACATACGCTCTCAGGCTCAGTATGGATTAGACCAGAATATAAAATGCTGAAAAAGGGTACTGTATCACCAGATACCAGGTATATATAGTATAGTGAAAATATTGTAAATCTCTGTATATATTTCAGGAGTAACACACAGACGCTCACAGGCTCAGTATGGATTAGACAAGAATATAAAAAGCTGAAAAAGGGTACTGTATCACCAGATACCAGGTATATATAGTATAGTGAAAATATTGTAAATCTCCTTTTATATAATTCAGGAGTCAAAGACTCTCACAGGCTCAGTATGGATTAGACAAGAATATAAAAAGCAGATCCGCAAGAAATAATCACACATGTGGGCCAATGTTCCAGGTGTCAATGATGCACTTTGAGTGGTTTTTGGAGGAGGAATTTCTGGAAAAAAGGGTACTGTATCACAAGCATACAGCTGTATGCAGTCTAGGGGTAATTGTAAAGCTCCGTATATATTTCTGGAGTAACAGAGAGACGCTCACAGGCTCAGTATGGATCACACCAGAATATAAAAAGTAGAAAAAGGGTAATGTATCCGAAGCGTACAGCTGTATACAGAGTTTTGGGGTAATTTTAAATCTCCGTATATATTTTCTGACCCAGACACAGACTCTCACAGGCTCAGTATGGATTACACCAGAATACAAAAAGTAGAAAAAGAGTACTGTATCAGAAGCGTACAGCTGTATACAGTGTTGGGGTAATTTTAAATCTCCGTATATATGTCCAGAGTCAGACACAGACTGTCACAGGCTCAGTATGGATTACACGAGAATATAAAAAGTAGAAAAAGGGTAATGTATTAGAAGTGTACACCTGTATACAGTGTTGGGGTACTTTTAAATCTTCGTATATATTTCAGTCTCAGCAAGCCAGTCCAGACTCTCTGCTACAGGAAACTAGATGGATACAAGTACAAACTGAAAGTAGAGTGCAGAAATTTGGGAATTCCTAATCACGGGAAAACCTCCCAGCAGAATTCACAGAGACTATGCTGACCCTCAATTACTTTGTGGAGACAGCGAAAACGGTTCTTTGTGAAGAAAGGGTTGCTGTATCGCAGTAGTGTGGATCCCATCACCATTAGTCGTCTCACTCTACATCAAATTGTGATCCCAAGGAGAGATGTAGACATGGTCCTCACTGCCTATCATGATCAGTCTGGTCACTTTGGAGTGCAAAAGACAGAAGCCACAGGCCGTAGGTGATTCTATTGGATTGGCATGAGAGGAGACATTGAAAAATGGTGCCAGGAATGTCACTCGTCTGTGACTAGGAAAACTGTGAAAGCTGATCAGAAACCACCACTGCATCCGATTGTGAGTCGACATCTATTAGAAATGGTGGCAATTGATCATCTGAAGGTAGAGCCCAGCAGGACAGTCCATAGCTACGTCTTAACCATCATCGATCAGTTCACCAAATTTGTAGTGGCGGTCCCTGTGAAGGATTTAACTGGCCAGACTCCACAGCGGTGGAGCAGGGAAAGGTAAGTATTGCAAGTGCTGGGGCCCTAAGCAAGCAGGGGGGGCCCCACCTGCTCAGGGCACCGGCACTTGCCCGCGTGCGCCAGGTGGTGACCCCGGCCCTAGGGGGGGACAGCCCAGTTAGGGAGGTGGAAAAACTGGCATATGTTGAGGTGTAGGCTGGACGTTCAGCAGCTGCAAATGGAGGAATTGGAGAAGTCTGAGGAAGAGGACAAAGCGAGCCATTTTCCTGGCAACCTATGTGTCATCAGGGGAAGGTGGGACAAAAACCTTTAAAACCCATGCATGGTTCATTTTAATGAAGGTTAGATCATCAACATTTTGGGTCGACAGACGGGTCCTTTCTTCTGTCGGGATTGATCCAGCAGCACTGAAGACTCTTTCTGATAGCACACTACCAGCAGTGCAAGCGAGCTCCTGGAAGGCAATTCAGGCCAGGTGTCCAGTTTACAGGCCCAGCAGTCAAAGGGGAATGAACTGTGAGGGAGAACATCGATAGGGGGGAGAGGTAATTTTGAACCATAGTTTACAACTGCTGTCTCTTGTCTGTTGCAATCGATTCAGTATTACCAGTCGTGTAAGGTTACTCGAGAAATCAGTCCACAAATGGTCATGAAACCCCTGTCTCCAACGCCACTTCGGCTGTGTGCCCCACGAACACCTCTTCCATTTGGCCAGTCGGCTCGTGGTGCAACCTGCACCGCTGCTGTGTGGGGAATGCCTCTAACAAACGGTTTACCAGAGTTTCTTGTTTGTTTTCCAATATTAGCTCTGGTTCTCCTGTGGCATGATGTTCTGTAATTTGCCTTTATAGCGTGGTTCGAGGATGCTGGCCAACCAGTTGTCATCATCCTTCATAATTTTGGCAATGCGGGGGTCCCCTTTTTTGGGTCCGCAAGACATAATCACACATGTGGGCCAATGTTCAGGTTTTCAATGATGCACTGCAGTGGTGGGTTTGGGGGAGCGCTTTCTGCCAAATCCACATCCCTCCAGTCACGCACAGTTCCACCTTGTTGCACGTCTATGATTAGGCGGTTCTTGGGGGGGGTGGAGCGATCGCTGCAGCCTCTGCATACGACTGGGGTCTCGGGCGAGGACCGATGTG
>JARQOD010000008.1:159724348-159769919 GCA_033576555.1 Oophaga sylvatica
CCCCTACCCCGAAAAATTCCCCTTTCCCTGCCTCACCCTGTAATAATGCCCAGCTTGATCTTTACTTAATAATGTCCTCATCGGGACCCTTTTTTAAATAATGCCTCTATCCATTGTAAAATATAATTTCTTGACCCATCCTATAAAAATTTTTCCTCCCTCCTGTCCACCCTTAAAAATTTCCCTCCGTATCCCCCCTATTTTGTAATGTCCCCGCCTACCCCTATCCTGTAAAAGTCCCCTTCCTGACCCCTATAAATTTTGTAAAATATCCCCCTCCTAACCCTATCCGTAATTTGCCCCCCATCCGGGCCCCTTTTCTGAAATTGTTCTCCGCCTGCCCACATCTTGAAGTCCCCTTTCCTCCCCCTTTCTGTAATAATGTCCCCATCCTACTTTATTTTTAAATAATGTCCTCCCTCTTGCCCCAATCCGAAATAATTTCCTCCGACAACCCCCCTATCCTCTAAAAAAGCCCTTTCCCCTGTATTAATGTCCCCCGTCCTGATTACCTTAAAATAATGTCCTTCGCCCTGACCTCTTTTGTAATAATGTCCTCCCCCGACCTTTATTAATATTCAAGTCCTGACCCCTATCGGTAATTTGTTTGTGGCCACGTCCTTCAATCGTTTTTCGCTGCATAGTACAGATATTGTCTTGCAGATCAATTTCAAACCATTTTGCCCTTAAAACCCTTTAGAATTGTGAAAGAACGAATCCATTGGACGGGTTTTCTCTGGTGGCACATTTTAAAATATAAAAAATAGCGAAAATTCTCTGATTGCTGCCATTGGAACACTTTTTAAATAAGATATTAGCAGTTTGACCCTTTTTTCTGCATGATATGATCATTCAGAAAAATTTTTTGGGCTTTTTCTAAGCTAAAGAAAAAAATATAGCCCTCCCCAATCCCGAAAAATGGCATCAATTTTCCTATTATTAGCAGTAATAATGACCTTTTAGTCGATTCAGAGGGGCCATCATGAGGGGCCCTCAGTTACACCCCCACCCCCAAGGATGCTACTTTGATGGTGGCAATGCACATCACCTTTTTTGGATCCTTGCTATCTGTGTGGAAGCCCGGGTCTTGGTTTTCCCCATTCACTCACTCCTACACGTTGAACTAGTGGAGTGGTGGGCGAGCATTTAAAATGCTCGGGTGCTCATTGTTCGGGTCGAGCAAACTGGAATACTGGGGTTACTCAGCAGAACAAAGAGCCCAATGTAAGTCTATGGGAGACCTGAGCATTTTTACCGCGATCCCCCAGGGGGTCCTTTTAAGGTCTAAAAATGTCTGAAAATGATGGAAACACTGCTCAAATGAGACGGGGACATCATGGGGATCGCCCCTGGAAGCATGCCTGACTCCTAGCTCACAGCTTTAAACAATGTTATCAGAGTTTCATGCCATTTTTTACCGGTCCACCAAAAAACATACCAAAATGAAACCAAAATGGATTTTGCTGGGAAATATGTAAAGGTACATCCTTTCCAGGTTAATGACTTGTATACAATGACTTATTATATATTAAAATGAACCCAGACCAAACAGTTCCTCCACCACTTGGGCTATGTTCAGACGCAGCATTTTTGAAGCGTTTTTCGACTTTAACCCCTTAACAACCGCCGATACGCCTTTTAACGGCGGTCATTAAGGGTACTTAAACCACAGCGCCGTTAATTAACGGCGCTGTGGAAAAAGTGAATAGCGCCCCCCCAGAGGCGCATTTTCTCCGGGGTCTCGGCTACCGGGGGTAGCCGAGACCCCAGAGAACATCGGGTCGGTTTTTACCGACACCGATGTTGCGATCCGCGTTCGGTTATTAACCCTATAACGGCGACCGCAACAACAACAAAAAAAAAGTTGTGCCATTTAATTTCTCTGTCCTCTGATGGAGCTAGAATTGAGGGATTTCCACTATTTAGGCACATCAGGGGGTCTCCAAACACGACGTGGCGTTCAAAAAGTCAAATGGCGCTCCCTCACTTCCGAGCCCTGCCGTGCGCCCAAACAGTGGTTTACCTCAACATATGGGGTATCAGCGTACTCAGGACAAATTGCACACCAATTTTGGGGTTCTAATTTCTCCTGTTACCCTTGGGAAAATAAAAAATAGCTGGCTAAAAAAATCATTTTTGAGAAAAAAAATGATTTTTTATTTTCACAGCTCTGCATTTATAAATTTCTGTGAAACACTTGGGGGTTCAAAGTGCTCACCACACATCTAGATAAGTTCCTTAAGGGTCTTGTTTCCAAAATGGGGTCACTTGTGGGGTGTTTCCACTGTTTAGACACATCAGGGGGTCTCCAAACACGACGTGGCTTTCAAAAAGTCAAATGGCGCTCCCTCCCTTCCGAGCCCTGCCGTGCGCCCAAACAGTGTGTAGCGTCGGCGTCCCTGCCTTCTGCCAGGCAGGGACGCTGTTCCCCTGCAGCAGCGTCCTCTGCCAGGCAGGGACGTCGCCCCCCTTACCCTTCCTCAGCGTCCTCCTTCCGCCCTGCTGGGGCCGCGTGCTCCTTCCCTGCTGCTGGACTTAGGGCGCGCGCCCGCGCCCTCCCCCCTCTTAAAGGAGCCGCACGCATTTTTCAAATAAGTCCCGGCCAATGCCGGAGGACTCCACCCTATATTAAGGGCTTCCTCCTTAATGGAGGTGCCCGAGCAATGTTGTTGTTGCACTGTTTCACTCTGCTTCAGCCCTCAGGTCCCGTTACCAGTTACCTGCCTGTTTCCTGCCCGTTTGCTGTATGCTACCTGTCCGCAAGTCTACCCGGAGGTTCGGACGTCACAAGTGGTGATCCACGGCTATTCCAGAGACTCTTGCCTGCTCACTTGGGAGCGATCATCTGCCATCTGACTGCAGCCCTACCTGGAGGTTCGGACGTCACAAGCGGTGATCCCCGGCTATTCCAGAGACTCTTGCCTGCTCACTTGGGAGCGATCATCTGCCATCTGACTGCAGCCCTACCCGGAGGTTCGGACGTCACAAGCGGTGATCCCCGGCTGTTCCAGAGACTCTCGCCTGCTCACTTGGGAGTGTCCATCCGCCATCTGCCTGCTAGCCTACCGGGAGGCTTCACCATCTCAGGTCGTATATACCTGTCCATCTAGAGACTGCCCCGGTTACTTGCTGTGACAACCTGCCTGTCTATCCAGAGACTGCCCCGGTCACTTGCCGTGACAACCTGCCTGTCTATCCAGAGACTGCCCCGGTCACTTGCCGTGACAACCTGCCTGTCAATCCAGAGACTGCCCCGGTCACTTGCCGTGATCCTTTCCCGTATAACCAGAGACTGCCCCGTCACTTGCCATGACTTCCTGTCCATCTCCCTGGGCGCCACCCGCTCTCTTACAAGTATAACCTTCTTGTATAAATAAAGCTCAGAGGTTCCACCTACCTGACCCGTTACAGTTTGCTCGGGCCATGGAACCCGGTGGCACCCAAACCCCTTCGCTATCTGACCTGTGTCATGAACTGTCTCGTCAGAGGTCTCAACAGGAGTCCATCCTGGGTCATCTGCGGTGTGTTAATTCCCGCCTGGACACTCTGAATACTTCCCCGACAACCACCGCGAGCACCATGACTCGCAATCCGGCAGTTCCGCTGCTTACCAACTCCGTGGTTTCTATTCCAGGACCTCGACTTTCAGCTCCTCCTCGGTTTGGAGGCGACCCTGCTTTGGCTCGGGGTTTCATCAACCAATGTACCCTGCATTTTGAACTTCTGGCACACCAGTTTAACTCTGACCGGGCCAAAATTGCCTTCATCATGTCACATCTCACCGGAGAGGCCCTGGCCTGGCTAAATCCTCTTTGGGAAAGAGAAGATCCTCTGGTGTCTAACCTGTCTGCTTTTCTCTTAGCCTTCCGGAAGGTATTCGATGAACCCGGACGGAAGACCTCCTCTGCATCATCTCTGCTGCGTCTTCGTCCGGAGAGTCTCACCGTGGGTCAATATGCCATAAGGTTTCGTACCCTTGCCTCAGAGCTGGCTTGGGATAATGACGCTCTGATAGCTGTCTTCTGGGAGGGTCTGTCCGGCCGCATTAAAGATGAACTTGCCGGTCGGGACATTCCAACCTCTCTCGATGACCTAATAACTCTGGCCAATCGAATTGATCTACGGTTCCAGGAGCGAGCCAAAGAGGTCACCCGTGAGAGAAGGTTTCCTCGCCTAGCTCCTTCATTTCAGAGACCTGTAACTCCTTCCGTATCTCCTCAAGTGCCCCCGGCAGAGCCCATGCAGGTCGACCAGACCAAGATGGTCAAAGCCCGTCAGGACTCACGCCGTGCTGAGGGGAGTTGCTTCTACTGTGGCAGTAAGGAGCACCGGATCCGTACCTGCCCAGAGAGGTCGGGAAACGCCTGTGTCTAGGTTCGCTCGGAGAGGTCCACCTAGACAAGAATAAATCCTCTTCATCTCTGCTGCTGTCTGTCTCAATTCTCCTCGGTGAGAACCGTTACTTCGAACTAGCCAACTTGATTCTGGAGCAGCTGGGAATCTCGTTTCACAGGCTCTGGTAGAGAAATATCGCATTCCCACCAAACCTCTGCTTGAACCAGTATCTGTTGCTGCTGTAGATGGGGGTCTTCTACCACGTCCCATCCAGCTTATCACCGAGGCTATAACCCTGCAGGTAGGAATGTTACATTCTGAGAGTATCTCATTTCATGTTCTACCTGGACTCTCTCACGCTTTCTTACTAGGTCTGCCTTGGCTCCAAAAGCATGCACCCGTGCTCGACTGGCAGACTGGAGAGATTCTTCGCTGGGGACAGGACTGTCATCAAACGTGTCTGGTGCCTGTTCATCCTGTCCGTCCTTCTCCTACACCTGCTAATCTACCAGGACTCCCGATTCCAAATTGGTCTTTCGCTGATGTCTTTAATAAAAAGGAAGCAGAGACATTACCCCCACACAGACCGTATGATTGCCCGATCGACCTGCTACCTGGTACTACGCCTCCCCGTGGGCGTATTTACCCATTGTCCGCTGCTGAGACCAGGTCGATGTCCGAATATATCGAGGAGAACTTGGCCAAAGGATTCATCCGGAAATCTACCTCCCCAGCGGGAGCAGGTTTCTTCTTCGTAAAAAGAAAGACGGATCTCTCCGTCCCTGTATTGACTACAGAGGCTTAAATTTGATCACGGTGAAGAATAAGTACCCTCTTCCGCTCATTCCAGAATTGTTTGATCGACTTAGAGGGGCGAGAATCTTCACCAAACTGGATCTTCGTGGGGCATACAACCTGGTTCGTATCCGTCGGGGAGATGAATGGAAGACGGCATTCAACACCCGGGACGGCCACTACGAGTATTTGGTGATGCCCTTTGGTCTCTGTAATGCTCCAGCAGTCTTTCAGGAGTTGGTCAATGACATCTTTCGGGACCTCCTCTACTCTTGCGTTGTGGTGTACCTAGACGATATCTTGGTCTTCTCTCCGGACCTCCAGTCTCACCGGAGGGATGTTCGTCAGGTTCTGCTCAGGCTCAGGCAGAATCACCTCTTCGCCAAATATGAGAAGTGCCTCTTTGAGCAGACCTCGCTTCCGTTTTTGGGCTACATCATTTCTCAGACAGGCCTACGAATGGATCCGGAGAAACTGTCTGCCATCGAGAAGTGGCCTCGACCGGAGGGGTTGAAGGCCATTCAGCGGTTCCTGGGATTCGCCAACTATTACCGCCTCTTCATACCGCACTTCTCTTCCAGGACTGCTCCAATCTCCGCGCTCACCCGCAAGGATGCTAACCCCAAACAGTGGACGCCCGAAGCAGAGGAGGCCTTTCTTTCCTTAAAACAGGCCTTCTCTTCCGCTCCAGTGCTGCATCGCCCGGACGGCAACAAGCAGTTCTTCCTGGAGGTGGACGCTTCCTCCTCTGGAGCCGGAGCGGTACTCACTCAAAAATCTTCATCCGGGAGGATGGTATCCTGCGGCTTCTTCTCCAAACTCTTCTCCTCCTCCGAGCGCAACTACTCCATAGGAGACCGAGAGTTATTGGCCATCAAGTTGGCATTGGAGGAGTGGCGTTACCTACTCGAGGGGGCTCTTCATCCGGTAATCATTTACACGGACCACAAGAATCTGGCTTACCTCCAGCATGCTCAGAGACTTAACCCTCGCCAAGCCCGGTGGTCCTTGTTTTTTGCCCACTTCGATTTTCTCTTGCATTTTCGCCCGGCTGACAAGAACGTCAAGGCTGATGCCTTGTCCCGGTCTTTCCTGGTGACAGATCTCGAGGAAGAACCTAAGCATATCATCGATCCCGCCAGAGTGATGCGGGTGGCTCCCGTGAGTCTAAATCGTCTCCCTCCTGGTAAGACGTTCGTATCAGTAACCGACCGGAAGAGAATCCTACACTGGGTCATTCATCTAAACTACCTGGCCACGCTGGTCAGAAAAAGACCCTCCAACTCATAACCCGGCATTATTGGTGGCCTACCCTGCACAAGGACGTAATAGACTTTGTATCTGCCTGTGTCTCCTGTGCCCGCAACAAAGTTCCGAGACACCTGCCTGCCGGCCGTCTTCTTCTGCTTCCTGTACCCGCTGCCCCCTGGCAGCATATAGCCATGACTTCATAACAGATCTGCCCGTTTCTGCCGGTTGTACGGTTATTTGGGTGGTCGCTGACCGCTTTTCCAAGATGGCTCACTTCATTCCTCTGCCAGGTCTTCCGTCTGCACCCGAGTTGGCTAAAGACTTTATCCGCCACATCTTCCGTCTCCATGGTCTGCCTCGTCACATTGTGTCGGATCGTGGGGTACAGTTCACCTCACGTTTCTGGAGAGCCACTTGTAAGTTGCTAGACGTCACCTTGGATTTCTCCTCCGCTTACCACCCGCAGTCCAATGGACAAGTTGAACGAATCAATCAGAATCTGACCAGTTATCTCCGGCACTTCGTTAATGCCCACCATTCTGACTGGGTGGAGCTCCTGCCTTGGGCCGAATTCTCTTACAATAATCACGAGAGCGAATCTTCCTCCAAGTCTCCGTTTTTTGTAGTCTTCGGTCAGCACCCTCGGATCCCTGTTCCTGTCACCATCTCTGTGGACAATCCAGCTGCGGAATCTCTGGTTAGAGAATTTTCCTCCATATGGGAGAGTACCCGATCCGCACTCATTCTGTCATCCGAGCGTATGAAGAGACATGCTGACAAAAGACGTCTGGATCCTCCTCAATTCCGTCCTGGGGATAAGGTCTGGCTTTCGTCCAAGTATGTCCGGCTCAAGATTCCTTCCTACAAGTTAGGCCCTCGGTTCATCGGTCCCTTTGAGATATCAGTCAGATCAACCCGGTGTCCTATAAATTGAAACTCCCGGCCAATTTGCGCATTCCTAACTCTTTCCATGTATCTCTCCTCAAACCGGTGGTACTTAACTCTTTTTTCAAGTCTACAGGTACACCTCCTGCTCCAGTGTCTGCTGACGATGAATTTGAGGTAGAGAACATTCTGGCCACCAAAAGGGTAGGAAGAAAGACTTATTTTTTGGTGGATTGGAAGGGGTTTGGTCCTGAGGAGAGAACGTGGGAGCCTCGGGAGAACATCCATGCCCCTCTCATCCTAGCTAAATTTCTTTCTGGCCTAAAGAGGGGGGGGCCTAGAGGGGGGGTACTGTAGCGTCGGTGTCCCTGCCTTCTGCCAGGCAGGGACGCTGTTCCCCTGCAGCAGCGTCCTCTGCCAGGCAGGGACGTCGCCCCCCTTACCCTTCCTCAGCGTCCTCCTTCCGCCCTGCTGGGGCCGCGCGCTCCTTCCCTGCTGCTGGACTTAGGGCGCGTGCCCGCACCCTCCCCCGCTCTTAAAGGAGCCGCGCGCATTTTTCAAATAAGTCCCCGGCCAATGCCGGAGGACTCCACCCTATATTAAGGGCTTCCTCCTTAATGGAGGTGCCCGAGCAATGTTGTTGTTGCACTGTTTCACTCTGCTTCAGCCCTCAGGTCCCGTTACCAGTTACCTGCCTGTTTCCTGCCCGTTTGCTGTATGCTACCTGTCCGCAAGTCTACCCGGAGGTTCGGACGTCACAAGTGGTGATCCATGGCTATTCCAGAGACTCTTGCCTGCTCACTTGGGAGCGATCATCTGCCATCTGACTGAAGCCCTACCCGGAGGTTCGGACGTCACAAGCGGTGATCCCCGGCTATTCCAGAGACTCTTGCCTGCTCTCTTGGGAGCGATCATCTGCCATCTGACTGCAGCCCTACCCGGAGGTTCGGACGTCACAAGCGGTGATCCCCGGCTGTTCCAGAGACTCTCGCCTGCTCACTTGGGAGTGTCCATCCGCCATCTGCCTGCTAGCCTACCGGGAGGCTTCACCATCTCAGGTCGTATATACCTGTCCATCTAGAGACTGCCCCGGTTACTTGCTGTGACAACCTGCCTGTCAATCCAGAGACTGCCCCGGTCACTTGCCGTGACAACCTGCCTGTCTATCCAGAGACTACCCCGGTCACTTGCCGTGACAACCTGCCTGTCTATCCAGAGACTGCCCCGGTCACTTGCCGTGACAACCTGCCTGTCTATCCAGAGACTGCCCCGGTCACTTGCCGTGACAACCTGCCTGTCAATCCAGAGACTGCCCCGGTCACTTGCCGTGATCCTTTCCCGTATAACCAGAGACTGCCCCGTCACTTGCCGTGACTTCCTGTCCATCTCCCTGGGCGCCACCCGCTCTCTTACAAGTATAACCTTCTTGTATAAATAAAGCTCAGAGGTTCCACCTTCCTGACCCGTTACACAGTGGTTTACCCCAACATATGGGGTATCAGCGTACTCAGGACAAATTGCACACCAATTTTGGGGTTCTAATTTCTCCGGTTACCCTTGGGAAAATAAAAAATAGCTGGCTAAAAAAATCATTTTTGAGAAAAAAAATGATTTTTCATTTTCACAGCTCTGCGTTTATAAATTTCTGTGAAGCACTTGGGGGTTCAAAGTGCTCACAACACATCTAGATAAGCTCCTTGGGGGTCTAGTTTCCAAAATGGTGTCACTTGCAGGGGTTTCTACTGTTTAGGTACATCAAGGGCTCTGCAAACACAACATGACGCCCGCAGAACATTCCATCAAAGTCTGCATTACAAAATGGCGCTCCTTCCCTTCCAAGCACTCCCATGCGCCCAAACAGTGGTTTCACCCCACATATGGGGTATCAGCATACACAGGAAAAATTGCACACAACTTTTTGGGTCCAATTTCTCCTGTTACCCTTGGGAAAATAAAAAAAATAGCGGGCTAAAGAATCATTTTTTAGGAAAAAAATGATTTTTTATTTTCACGGCTCTACGTTTATTAATTTCTGTGAAGCACTCGGGGGTTCAAAGTGCTCACCACACATCTAGATAAGTTCCTTAAGGGGTCTAGTTTCCAAAATGGTGTGATTTGTGGGGGGTTTCGACTGTTTAGGCGTATCAGGGGCTCTCCAAACGCGACATGGCGTCCAATTTCAATTCCAGCCAATTTTGGTTTGAAAAAGTCAAACGGCGCTCCTTCCCTTCCAAGCCCTGCCGTGCGCCCAAACAGTGGTCCCACCCCACATATGGGGTATCAGCGTACTCAGGACAAATTGGACAACAACTGTTGTGGTCTAATTTCTCCTGTTACCCTTGGGAAAATAAAAAATTGGGGACTAAACGATCAGGTTTGTGGAAAAAAATATGACTTTTTATTTTCATGCCCGGGAGTTATAAACTTCTGTGAAGCACTTGGGGGTTCAAAGTGCTCACCACACATCTAAATAAGTTCCTTAGGGGGTCTAGTTTCCAAAATGGTGTCACTTGTGGGGGGTTTCTACTGTTTAGACACATTAGGGCCTCTACAAACGCGACATGGCGTCCAGCCAATTCTGAGTTGAAAAAGTCAAACGGCGCTCCTTCCCTTCCAAGCTCTGCCATGCACCCAAACAGTGGTTTACCCCCACATATGGGGTATCAGCATGCTCAGGACAAATTGCTCAAAAACTTTTGGGGTCTTGTTACCCTCGGGAAAATAAAAATTGGGGTGAACAGATCGATTTTGTGGAAAAAATATGATTTTTTATTTTCACGGCTCTATGTTATAAACTTCTGTGAAGCACTTGGAGGTTCAAAGTGCTCACCACACATCTAGATAAGTTCCTTAGGGGGTCTAATTTACAAAATGGGGTCACTTGTGGGGGGTTTCCACTGTTTAGACACATCAGGGCCTCTACAAACACGACATGACGTCCAGCCAATTCTGCGCTGAAAAAGTCAAACGGCGCTCCTTCCCTTGCGACCTCTGCCGTGCGCCCAAAAAGTGGTTTACCCCCACATATGGGGTATCGGCTTATTCAGGAGAAATTGCACAACAAATTTTGTGGTTCATTTTTTCTTTTAACACTTGTGAAAATAAAAAAATTGGTTCCGAAGTAAAGTTTTTGCAAAAAAAGTTAAATGTTAATTTTTTCCTTCCACATTGCTTCAACTCCTGTGAAGAACGTAAAGGGTTAATAAACTTCTTGAATGTGGTTTTGAGCACCTTGAGGGGTGCAGTTTTTAGAATGGTGTCACTTTTAGGTATTTTCTATCATATAGACCCCTCAAAGTGACTTCAAATGTGCTGTGGTCCCTAAAATAAAAATGGTGTTGTAAAAATGAGAAATCGCTGGTCAACTTTTAACCCTTATAACTTCGTAACAAAAAAAAATTTTGGTCCCAAAATTGTGCTGATGTAAAGTAGACATGTGGAAAATGTTATTTATTAAGAAATTTGTGTGACATATCTCTCTGATTTAAGGGCATAAAAATTTAAAGTTTGAAAATTGTTAAATTTTCAAAATTTTCGCCATATTTCCGTTTTTTTCATAAATAAACACAAGTCATATCAAAGAAATTTTACCACTAACGTGAAGTACAATATGTCACGAAAAAACAATCTCAGAATCAGCGGGATTCGTTAAAGCGTTCCAGAGTTATAACCTCATAAAGTGACAGTGGTCAGAATTGTAAAAATTGGCCCTGTCATTAAGCTGCAAAATGACTCTGTCACTAAGGGGTTAACATTACTTTCAACCAAAACAAATACATTAACTGGGAAATGTCATTGTAACATTTAACCCCTTAATGTCCAATGACGTGCACAGTCCGTCATGGCCGGGTGTCAGTTCCGGCACCAGGACGGACTGTGCACGTCATCCCTTTGAACTACCACTGCGTGTAAACACGCAGTGGTAGATCAGTGCCGACAGCTGTCACAGACAGCTGACAGGCACGGCAAGCGGTGCGGGGACCTTTGCCGTCAGTCCCCACACCCACAGCGCTATGATTGGTCAGTCAATCTGACTGACCAAACACAGCAGCGATCGCGCAGGAGATGCTGAAATTTCAGCATCTCCAGCGCGATCAGTGCAGGAGCTCAGCGCTACAGTGGCCAGGCTTCCTGCACTGACAGCCAGGAGCGGCGCCCCCGCCGCCCCTGGCTGTTAACCCCCTGACTGCTGCGATCGAGCGCGATCGCAGCGCTCAGGGGGGGAGGCAGAGGGTCGGGAGCTACCTCTGCCTCAGATCGGCGCCCTGCAATGTATTTGCAGGGCACGATCTCTGCCTTGATGACCTGGGGGTTGTCATGACAACCTCCGGGTCATCTAGCTATGGAAAGCTGCTGTGATCATGGTCACAGCAGCTTTCACTATAGGTACAATGCATTGCAATGCTAGGAGCATTGCAATGCATTGTAACTGCAATAAAAAGTGAAAGTCCCATAAAGGGACAAGTTAAAAAAAAGCATTTTTTTAAAAAAATTGTAAAAAAAATATTAAAAAATAATTAAAAAAAAATCCCCTAAAAAATACACATTTTTATGTAATAAACAAAAAACAAAAAACAAAAAAAAACACACATGTTTGGTATCGCCGTGTCCGTAAAAATCCCATCTATAAAAGCGTATCCCTAGTTAACCCCTTCAGTGAAAGCCGTAAAAAAAAAACACAAAAAAGTAGTAAATTATACTTTTTCCAAGCGGTATCATCACACCGCTTGGAAAAAGTGCAATAACACGCGATCAAAAAGTGGGATATAAATATCCATGGTACCGCTGAAAACATCATCTTGTCCCGCAAAAAACAAGCCACTATACAGCATCATCAACGAAAAAATAAAAAAGTTATAGCTCGTCGAATAAACTGATGTAAAAATAATTATTTTTTCTATAAAATTTTTTATTGTGTAAAAAACGCCAAAACACAAAAAAATATATAAGTGAGGTATCGCTGTAATCGTAGTACCCGAAGAATAAAGCTGCTTTATCAATTTTACCACACGCGGAACGGGGAAAAAAAAAAAAAAAACAATTCCTGAATTCCTGGTTTTTGTTCATTCTGCTTCCACAAAAATTGGAATAGGAAGCAATCAAAAAATGTTATGTGCCCGAATTTGGTACCAATAAATACGTCAGCTCGTCCCGCAAAAAATAAGCCCACAGATAACTCTGTCGGCCGAAATATGGAAAAATTATAGCTCTCAAAATACAGCGATGCAAAAATTTCTTACAAAAAATTATTCCAAAAAAAGTGTCTTTTAGAGTGTGACAGAAGCTAAACATGAAAAAAGGATGTAAATCTGGTATCGCTGTAATCGCACGATCTGAGGAATAAAGTCGCCTAATCACTAATACTGCACGAGGAGCGGCGTAAAAAAGAAAACCAATTCTTCACCTTTTGTGGATTTGTTCATTGTGCCTCCCAAAGATCGCAGTAAGGCGATCACAGTGGTTCCCCCCCACATATGGGGTATCAGCGTACTCAGGACAAAATGCACATCAACTTTTGGGGTCCTATTTCTCCTGTTACCCTTATAAAAATAAAAATTTGGGGGCAAAAAGGTCATTTTTGTGGAAAAAAATATGATTTTTTTTAATTTCACGGATCTACGTTATAAACTTCTGTGAAGCCCTTGGGGGTTCAAAGTGCTGACCACACATCTAGATAAGTTCCTTGGGGGGTCTAGTTTCCAAAATGGAGTCACTTGTGGGGGGTTTCTACTGTTTAGGCACATCAGGGGCTCTCCAAACGTGACATGACACCCACAGACCATTCCATCAAAGTCTGCATTTGAAAAAGGCGCTCCTTCCCTTCCGAGCACTGCCATGCGTCAAAATAGTGGTTTATCCCCACATATGGGGTATCAGAGTACTCAGGACAAATTGCACAATAACTTTTGGGGTCCTGTTACCCTTTGGAAAATAAAAATTGGGGGTGGAAAGATCATTTTTGTGGAAAAGATATGATTTTTTAATTTTACAGCTCTACGTTATAAACTTCTGTGAAGCCCTTGTGGGTTCAAAGCTCTCACCACACATCTAGATAAGTTCCTTGGGGGTCTAGTTTCCAAAATGGGGTCACTTGTGGGGGGTTGCCACTGTTTAGGCACACAGGGACTGTCCAAATGCGACATGGCGTCCAATCTCAATTCCAGCCAAAAAAGTCAAATGGCGCTGCTTCCCTTCCAAGCTCTGCCATGCGCCCAAATAGTGGTTTACCCCCACATATGGGGTATCAGCGTACTCAGGACAAATTGCACAATAACTTTTGGGATCCTTTTATCCTTTGGAAAATAAAAGTTGGGATGAAAAGATCATTTTTGTGGAAAAAATATGATTTTTTAATTTTACGGCTCTACGTTATAACCTTCTGTGAAGCCCTTGGGGGTTCAAAGCTCTCACAACACATTTAGATAAGTTCCTTGGGGGGTCTAGTTTCCAAAATGGGGTCACTTGTGGGGGGTTTCCACTGTTTAGGCACACAGGGACTCTCCAAATGCGACATGGTGTCCAATCTCAATTCCAGCTAAAAAAGTCAAATGGCGCTGCTTCCCTTCCGAGCTCTGCCATGCGCCCAAATAGTGGCTTACCCCCACACATGGGGTATCGGTGTACTCAGGAGAAATTGTACAACAAATATTGTGGTTCATTTTCTACTGATACCCTTGACAAAATTTAAAAAAATTGTGTCGAAAGAAAAATTTTGGGAAAAAAAAGTTAAATGTTCATTTTTTCCTTCCACATTGCTTCAATTCTTGTGAAGTACCTAAAGGGTTAATAAACTTCTTGAATGTGGCTTTGAAAACCTTGAGGGGTGCAGTTTTTAGAATGGTGTCACTTTTGGGTGTTTTCTGTCATATTGACCCCTCAAATTCACTTCAAATGTGAGGTGGTCCCTAAAAAAAATGGTTTTGTAAATTTTGTTGGAAAAATGAGAAATCGCTGGTCAACTTTTAACACTATAGCTTCCTAACAAAAAAAAATTTTGGTTCCAAAATTGTGCTGATGTAAAGTAGACATGTGGGAAATTAAAAGTTTGAAAAATTGCAAAATTTTCAAAATTTTTGCCATATTTCCGTTTTTTTTCATAAATAAACGCAAGTTATATTGAAGAAATTTTACCACTATCATGAAGTACAATATGTCACGAGAAAACATTCTCAGAATCGCCAAGATCCGTTGAAGTGTTCCAGAGTTATAAGCACATAAAGTGACAGTGGTCAGAATTGTAAAAATTGGCCTGGTCTTTAACCTACAAAATGGCTTGGTCGTTAAGGGGTTAACAACCCTAGCTGGCCATGTGGAGTGTGACACATAAGCAGACACATCTTGTTGCATTTATGAAGGAGGGACTCTTAAAGTCACAGAGTCTATATTTACAGGGGCATCAGGCAGCATTAATCTGCTTTAAGGGCCATTAATAAACAGTGAGTCTCCTAAACTGCTATAGCCTATGCTGTGAGTGGATGGGCTGCCAAGAATTACGACGCACCCCAATACCTTTTTCATGAGATGTCCAGGATGGCTTTCATAAAAAGCATTGCATTGACTGCAAGGCCTGCCCTGCTACCAAGTCATATGCACAGCAATAAGCCTTTGAACCCAGGTACTGGATGGGCCCAGGAAAATCCACTTCACATTATTCATTTTGTACTCCCATTCTGTTTTCTTATGCATTGACAGCAAGGCCTGCCCTGCTACCAAGTCATCTGCACCCCAATAAGTCTTTGAACCCAGGTACTGGATGGGCCTAGGAAAATCCACTTCACATTATTCATTTTGTCCTCCCATTCTGTTTCTTATGCATTGACTACAAGGCCTGCCCTGCTACCAAGTCATATGCACCCCAATAACTCCAATCCCCCTTGGAAGAAACAGAAAGGAGGGCCTCAACAAAAAATGTCCCATTAAAAAGGAGCAGGTCTCCTAGACTTGGAATGCCCATACACTTTGTGTATGGGCTGGCAAACATTTCCCCTGTGGGGTACACCTCAACCTTTTTCAGAACAAGTCTTTTACGCACAGCCTAACCACCCACCCTTGTTAATAATGTGACACTGGCTGTAGCTGCACGGAACACGTAAACCCTTTTGATCTAGTGGCAGTGGACGAACAGACGTGGAGGAAGGCCTGATTAAAAAATAGGCCTAATTTCTAGGAGCGGGTCTCAAAGACTTGGCATGCCCATACACTTAGTGTATGGGCTGGCAAACATTTCCCTTGGGGGTGTACATATTTTTTGTATTTTGGTGACGGGCATCATAACACCCTTGCCAAAACATAAAGTGGCCGGAGCATGACTGAATATGTTCACCCTGGTGTTTTAGTGGTGGTGGACGGTGAGGATGAGGAGTAGGAGGAGGAGGACACCAAATAGCCAAAATCAGGAAGCGTATATCCATGTTTGGTTGTGAAGAGGTGCATGGGAATACACCTCCCAAAAAAACACTACATTGGAGTTTATGCTTCGCTGTCATCATTTGATGGTGTACAGAAGTCAGGCCCAATCCATCCCTTGTTCATTTTTATAAGAGTCAGCCTGTCTGCATTTTCAGTAGAAAGGAGAATTTGCTTATCTTTGATAATGCCACCAATAGCACTAAAAACCCGCTAAGACAAAACGCTAGCGGCACGGCAGGCCAGGACCTCCAAGGCGTAGAGAGCCATCTCATGCCACGTGTCCAGCTTGTATAACCAATAATTAAAAGGCACAGAGGAATCACGGAGGATGTTGGTACGGTCAGCAAGGTACTCCCTCAGCATCTTAGAGAACATTGCATTCCTTGTGAGATTACTCGCCTGTCCTGCTTGGTTGGCCAACAAACTGTTATCTCTGCCGCCAGTGTTTTGAGATGGAATTTTTTTAATAATTCTGCAACAATGGCCCTATGCTACTGCACCATTTTAGTACAGCTGTCTGTCTCTGGAACAAGAGATTGAAAGTTATCCTTGTACCGTGGGTCTAAAAGTGTCACTAGCCAGTAATGACTGATAACCAATATTTTGACCATACGAGGGTCACTGGAAAGGCAGCGCAACATAAAGTCAGCCATGCGTGCCAGGCTGGTAACAGGTAAGCCTTCAGTGTCCTCACCAACAGGACGACTGACTAAGGTGTCCTCCTCCTCCTCCTCTTCTTCCCTGTCCTCAGGCCATCCACTCTGAACAGACAGTATGACAGTTGTGGTTGTAGTCCCGTCTATAGCGCATGAAAGTAGTTCCTGTTCTTTCTCCTCCTCCTCTTTCTCATTGTCAACCAATCCACATTGGGATGACACGAGGCTGGGCTGTGTGTAATCACCCTGTATGGTTCCTTAATCCATGTCATTGTGCAATGTCTCCTCTTTCATTGTTGGCAGAGAGCTTTTCAGAATGCAGATGTGTGGGATGGTGACGCTAACTATGGCATCATCACCGCTCACCATCTTGGTGGACTTCTCAAAGTTTTGGAGGATGCTACATATGTCTGACATCCATGTCCACTCCTGAGGTCTTATGTGTGGTGTGGAGTCAAACCTGAAAAACGATGGCCTTGTTGATGCTGGTATTCAACAACTGCCTGCTTCTGTTAACAAATCCTTACTAACATATGCAGTGTAGAGTTCCAATGTGTGGGGACATCACACACCAGTTGGTAAGCCAGAATCTGCAATCGCTGCTGAAGCACGGCAAGGGCAGCTGAAGCTGTAGCTGACTTTCTAAAATGTGCACACAGGCAGCGTACTTTAACCAGCAGATCAGGCAGCTCCGGATAGCTTTTTAGAAAACGTTGAACAACGAAGTTCAGCACATGAGCCGGGCATGGTACCTGTGCAAGTTCGCCTCGCCTCAAAGCAGCTACCAGGTTCCTGCCATTGTCACACACAATCATTGTCACACACAACCATGCCTGGCTGGAGATTTAGCTGTCAACAACTCTTCAGCATTGTGTGGTTTGTCACCTAAGCAAATTAGCTGCAGCACAGTCTGTTGCCGCTTTGCTTTGGCAGTGCTGCAGTGCTTCTAGCTTGTGACTGATGTGCGCATTTCTGACATGGAGGCTAAAGAGGAGGAGGAGGTGCAGGAGCTGTACACAGTGGGTGCAACCCTGATTGACGTAGGGCCCGCAATCATTGGTGTCAGGAGGACGTGTTCCAACCCAAGGTCTGACTGGGTCCCGGCTTCCACTATGTTAACCCAGTGTGCCATCAGCAAGATGTACCATCCCCGGCCACAAGCACTTGTCCATGTGTCCGTGGTTAGGTGTACTTTCCCAGTAACTGCATTGTTGAGGGCACGGGTAATGTTGTGGGACAGGTGATTGTGTAATGCCGGGATGGCACAGCAGGAGAAATAGTGGCGGCTGGGGACAGAGAACCTTGGGATGGCCACCGCTATCAGGTTGCGGAAAGCTTCCATCTCCACGAGCCTAAAAGGCAACATTTCGACCACAAGCAGACAAGAAATATGAGAATTGAGTACTGTGGCCTGTGGGGCGTTGGCTGTGTATTTCCGCTTACGTTCCAATGACTGGGGTATGGACAACTGAAGGCTGCGCAGGAACAAGGAGGTGGACGTGCTTGATGATGGTGCTATTTGACTGTGGGCAACAGCAGGTGCAGGGCAGGAGGCATCTTCACAAGCACCGTGTACAGGGGATTGGCTTACACGCACAACAGTGGAAGAAGCAGTGGTGTCACCGCAGACACTGTTCCTGGAACCTGGGGTTGGGCCCACAAAGTCGGGCGCTTTCCTGCTACGTGCTTTATCATGCTGGTGGTGGTAAGGCTGGTAGTTTTGCTACTCCTGTTGATGCTGGCATGACAGGTGTTGCAAATGGCCTGTTTGGGGTTATTGGCAGAGTCTTTTAAAAAAATAACCAGACTCGGGAAGACCTAACAGTTGGACTGGCAACTTCCGTCAGGTTGGTGTTACGGGAACAGTTGCATGCCTTCTGTCTGCAGCCACCACACTGCTTTCCTGCTGAAGTGGTGCTGTCCTCACTCTGCATGTCCTCCTGCCAGGTTGGGTCTGTTACTACATCATCCACCACCTCATCTTCCACTTCCCCACCCTGGTACTCCTCCTGACTTTCCGGCAATTGTGTCTCATCATCGTCCACCTCTGATCAAAGATTTGTGCATCGCTACATGAAATATCATCTTGCCCCGCTTTTATTGGACCGGGCTAGAGGCACGAGTCTCCAAATGGAAACTGAACAGCTCTTCGGAGTGTCCGAGTGTGGGATCAGTTGTCTCAGGGCACTCAGCATAGTGGGAGGAAGTACGATCAGGGTAAGGATTATCAGGTCCAGATTCACGGCTACTGTGACTTGACCGTGTTGAAGACAGGGTGCTGGTGGTGGTGGATAAGTAACTGGAAGTATTATCCGCTATCCAGCCAACAACCTTTTCACACTGCTCGGGCTTCATAGTGCTATCTTGCTGCGGTCCCCTAGGAATTTGAACACTAAGGTCCAGAGAGAAGATGTGAGTGTTTTCGGTGGGCCAATTTCAGCTTGCCCACGGCCTCGGCCTGCACCATCACCATCACGTCCACTTCCCCGTCCCTTGCCATGCTCCTTGCCCATTTTAAATGGACTAGAATATTATACACGTTCACTACAAAAGGATGATTTGGGAGTCAACTTGTATGTGATACGTGTGCTTGAAAACCACACTTTTACCTATCTGGACTTTAGGTAAAAATGTTTTTGGCCTTATCGGATTTAATAATTACGTTAACAGACTGCAAAAAATACAATGTTTTGGCCTAAATTGGCCAAACTTTGAGCACGCACAGATATCAACTGGCATGGCGATACCACTACGACAAATGTGTGCCCTTTTTTTTTTTTTTTTTGGGCTAACTAGTTCTGTATATCAGTACTGTGACACCAGGACAAAAAAGGAAAACCGGCCAAACTTTGAGCACACACAGATAAGAGCTGCCACGGAGATACCACAACGAAAAATGTGTGACTTGTATTTTTTTTTTTTTATAAATACTGCTGTATATCAGTACAGTGATAGCCAGGACAAAAAAGAAAATGGCCGTAAACTGGCCAAACTTTGAGCACGAACAGATATGAGCTGGCACAGAGATACCTCACCAAAAAATGTGTGGCCTGTATTCCAATTACACCTGGGGCTAGCTATATACAGCCAATATATCCTACAGGTAGCAGCAGCACCAGAACACAGGAAGGGAATGGACCCTCATGATGTATGCAATGATCTATATACACACATACAGTGCCTGCAGGACTTGCACTGATGTGTATAGAGTGACGTACACTCCCTGCCTACCTAACACTGGAACCTATATACTCCAGAATTAGTCTTTAGAAGGACTGTTGGTTTAGCTGGATTTGAGTAGTTTAGGATGGTAGACCCCACACTAACTAATAAATCCCCAATTCTGACCCTATCTCGGCAGCAGCTCTCCATACACTATCTCAATCTGGAGCTGAATGCGGCGAGCAGGGCGGCATCCATCTCTTATACTCCTGATGATGCTCCCGCAGAGTAATCCCAGAAATACTCAATGCTTGTCGAGTACACTTAGTACTGTGATACTCGGGCGAGTAACGAGTAGTGGCGAGCACGTTCGCTCATCACTAGTGATGAGCGAACGTGTTTGGATAAGATGGACTCCGAGCATGCTTGTGTGCTAACAGAAAATCTTCGGCGTGAGCTAACACAATCTATGCATGAGTTGTGGCTGTCTAAAAGCCACGAGATATGCAGCCATGGGTATTTGAATATATTTTTCAAGTACGCCGAATACAAATACACTCGGTTAGCACCCAATCATGCTCCGAGACACCTTATCCAAACATGTTTGCTCATCACTGATTGGAATCCTTCTAAGGAATTGTCCACGGTAACCACGCTGGCAGTGAACCACCACCAGGGATCATTACCGTTATTTTGTTCTTTAAAGAATTGTGTCACACACAGTGTGGGAAAACTAAGTGCAACACAAAGGGATGAGGGGAAGGAAGCTCAGATACTGGGGAAAGGGTGAGTGGAGACCCCTAGGCAGAACTGATAATATTCTACCTGCCCTACCATCCCTAAATTGGTTCATCACCAATCGCCGAGCAGGAACATAAGCTCTGTATTTCCCTAGAGCTAAGCCCTAGATAGGGAGGGGGAGAATGAGCACTGGTCAATCCCCACTGTAAACTAAAGTCAAAAAGGTAGACAGACAAGGGGAATGAACTTAGCTTGAGCAGATTCAGAGGTAACAACAAACGTCCTCAAACAGCTCCGGAGAGGAAGTTAGTTGATTGCTATAGCTCCAAGTCTTCACAAGGGAAAACTGTGAATATTACCAGCGACTCTTTTCAGCAGACTGGGGATTTATGAACCCCCAGGTCCAGGTGTGTCAACTAGAGCCGGAGGGAGGTTGCCGCTGGTTCCAAGAGTCAGAATGATTAAGGAGGCGTCTGTAATGCCAAATGCAGAGACCTTCTGCAGCCAGATGCAGAGCAACAGTCTGTTGCATGTGAGGTGAACAAAACCATTTCTCACCTTTTTCTGGTTTTAAATTGACCTACTACTCTTAGATAGCACTCCCGTTTTTCCACTTTCTTTCCAGGTTACAACTAGATATGAGCAAATTTTTAATATTCGTTTCAGATTACGATCACCGGCGAATATTGTATTTGCAATATTCGCCGAACATAGCTGAACGCCATTGAAGTCAATGGTAGTAGAGATGAGTGAATATGTTTGGAAACGAGCGTCAAAGGTGCGGTACATTTGGCACAAACTGGGTACCAAAATGACACAAATATGGCAAAGTTGGATTCGGCGACTGGTTTCCCAATCATGTCAAATGTAGCTTTTTAGGTTATTTAGCGAAATAAGGAGACCCTTGAACAGCAAAGAATAATTAACTAATTAATACATTGTTTAATGGAATATCTGGAAAACATTCAAGGGAAAGACTTACCAGAATTTTAGAGGACATCTTGACTTTCCACCCATCGTAAAATACATATAACAAGAGTCATTTGGTGATGAAACACTTTTGTCATTTGCAATGGACGTTAATAATACACATATACTATGAATTATGGCATATATTTTATCCTGCTGCATGATTTTATTCCATCCAGGCCGATCCATTATTAGAGACATATTTTATAAATTTAAAATGGACAATCTGAGCCATCCTTTGTAGGACGATCATTTTGCCAGCAGTGAAGAAACATAGTCAATCACATATGCAGTAGAAGTGATATATCATGATATTTGCTTCACACTGGTGAATAAAGTATCTCTGGTGATGATAATCTTTCTCTGAGTTCTCATGGTTTTTTTTTTCAGAAATGGGTTCAAATTTCATTACATGGAAGAATGAAAATAAGTTATATTATTTTACAAGTACAGCAAAAAAAAAATCCCCATTATTAACAGTCTGAATTAAAGGAGTTGTCCAGGTTTGGGACAAAAGTCTGCAGTCCCCTAGGGGGCGATTCATTAATGTGCTTACTTCCAGAAATCTGGCGCCAACACCTACTGCCCAATCAATGGTCGTCATGTATCCGACTTTGGTTGTCCAATCTGAGCTAGGTATGTTTAACCCACGCATACGTAGGCGCTGTCAGCAGGTAGGGAGAAGACACCGCCTGTGTCGATTAATATGCCGCGCAGCTATTAAAAGTGCAACGCAGCACTTCAGAGTTAACATTGCATATCCAGCGTCTCATACATGTATCAGATGTCAGGTTCTCTTTAATAAGTCGCAATACTTTTGCACAAAAATATTGCTACTTTTGGTTTTTGCTAAAATGGCCGTCGCATGGGCCGGACAGGGTGTGGGCACACCCGCCTATCAAATGTATCATGTCACTTAAATAACACCAAAAATGTACGAAAGTCTCTGGCTGCAGACTTTTGAACCAAGCCTGGGCAACCCCTTTAAGAAAAGCTGGTTAGGCTATCACAGTTGGGAGATCCGAAATCAGTTTTTATCACCTGAAAATCTTTTCTCTAGGGTACATTTTAAATGGTGAATTCTTTAAAATTAATGGACAAACTTACAGATTTTTACACCATACGAAACACAATTATTGTAAAACGAGGTGTGTAGGTTAAAAGAAACTGCTTTCTGTTAAGAATCAATGCTACTCTTCGAACTGTTAGGGCTGAGTTGCAATGCCAGACATAACCAGTAAATAAAAGTGGTGCTGTTTCTGAAAAAAAGCAGATCTATGTAAAAATTATTTAAAAAAAACCATTTTTTTTATAATTTGGTCCAGCATAGAAAGTTATGAAACTTTGCAAATTACTTTATTATGTGATTTGTCTTCATTCATTTAAAAGAAAAAAATGCATGTAAGTGTCTTGCAAATCCCTGCTTCCCCGTCTAATTCTTTCAGCTGTATTGATATCAGCTCTATAGGAGTACAGATGGTGGCAGTGATGGGTCAGCCCCTGTCTCCTCCTCTGGGTGTTGTGCTTATCAGACCAATCTACTGCAGCAGCTGATTCCCAGAGTTAGTGACACAGGCACTGAGCTGACCAATCACTGCCATCATCTGTACTCCAAATGAGTACATCCTGCTATAAATGCATCTACAGGAAGTCAAATAGACTGGGAAAAAGCGGGGGTTTGGAAGCCACTTACGTGCAATTATTGTACAGGAATGAAAGCCAATCCTATAATAAAGTGATTTGCAACAATTCAAAGCTTTTCATGTTGGAAAAAAATATTAAAAAAAAATAAAGATTTAGCTACTCTCTAATAATCAATTGGAAATTAAAGAGGACCTATCGGTTCTGAGAAAAACTCAGGAAGTTAAAGCAGATGAAAATATAAGACTTTTTTGAAGAACATGTCTTTAACAAACAAATCAGATGATTTCTCTCAGTATTCCAGCAAAGCCAGCTTTAGCTTCACTTTACCACCGTCAGCTCCAAATCTGGTGATATTCTCAACTTAGGAATGTACCAACTGTATCAACTGAGAGAGGGGGAGCTGATTCTAAATAGCATTTGAATGGTAAATGGAGCCTTGCGCTTAGGACTTTGGGTGGCCTCATTAATTCGCCCATTTTGTCATGTCTCAAGTTTGTTGAACAATGAATCAGTGAAATGCAAATAAGGTGAAAACTTTCCATTCAATCAGGAGCCTGAAGTTTACTTCATGCTGAATATTCTTATATATCAAACATATAATGAAATGTCTCTGTATGTTTTATCGGGTGGCTAAAGGAAAAGAATATAGCTGATTCTAAAGTGACTGATATGCTAAAAGGGGACACAACTGCTGGTAAAGGGTTAATCTGCTAAAAGGAGGACATAACTGCTGGTTAAGGATTAATCTGCTAAAAGGAGGACACAACTGCTGGTTAAGGGTTAATTTGCTAAAAGTAGGACACAACTGCCAGTAAAGGGTTAATCTGCTCAAAGGAGGACACAACTGCTGATTAAGGGTTAATCTGGTAAAAGTAGGATACAATTGTGGGTAAAGGGTTAATCTGCTAAAAGGAGAACACAACTGCTGGCTAAGTGTTAATCTGCTAAATGGAGGACACAACTGCTGGTAAAGGCTTGATCTGAGTCTTTTACTATATGCTGTGTAAAGCCAGCAGCAGTCAAACCACACAGAGAAGAAGGCTGTGGGATTAGAATTTATCTATACTACTGCTCATATCCTCCTCTCTTATGATTCGGTAACCGATGAGGATAACAGAGAAATAGGCTAGGCAACCAGACACCCAGAGAGGTTGGTAATTTAGCGGATTGCAGACCCCTAAACTGACAACACAACTAGAATTAGCCATGGGATGTACCTACGATGCCCTAGACGCCTCGACACAGCCAAAGAGCTAAATAAGCCTAAAGAGAGAAAGGTGAAAGCTAAACTGCCCCGGAGTAGAGCCCCCAGAGAAAAAGAGGAAAAAATAAATAAAAAAGTTCTGACACTTTTTTTTTTTACTATTCTGTCCATCTTTTGAGTACCCTAGAATTTACAGTCAGGCCGGTGATTCTGTTATGATTCGGTAGCCGAGGACAGTAGCAAAAATAGGCTAGGCAACCAGACACCAAGAGAGGTTGATAACTAGCAGATTGCAGACCCCTAAACTGACAGCATAACTAGAAGTAGCCGTGGGACGTACCTACAGTGCTCTAGACGCCTCGACACAGCCGGAGAGTTAACTAAGCCTAAAGAGAGAAAGGGGACAGCTAACTGCCCCGGAATAGAGCCTCAAAGTAATAGATAGCCCCCAAACATATATTGCCGGTGAGACAGATGAAGTACAAAATATAGGCAGAAAATAGAGTGAATGCTACTGGTAAAAAAATGTAAGATAGCACTCACTGATCTAACAGTTCCAATCTTTATTCGACAAAATAAAATGTCATGTCTGGGAGGGTGGAATAAGGAGTATGCAGGTACTGACGACGGCCGTTTCACACTCACGGCGCTTCAACGGGTCCCGTTGAAGCGCCGTGAGAGCGAAACGGCCGTCGTCAGCACCTGCACACTCCTTATTCCAATCTCCCGGCCATGACATTTTATTTTGTCGAATAAAGATTGGAACTGTTAGATTGGTGAGTGCTATCTTCCATTTTTTTTACCAGTAGCATTTGTTATACTGTTTATTCACAGATCAGCACCCGGCATCTTGAGGCATAGCCTGCAACAGGAATATCTCCTTCTCGAACACACAGTTAGCGGTAATCAGCGGTGCTGTCAGCTGTTTTTCTTTTTAAGAAAATAGAGTGAGCAAATGCTGGGGCCCAAACTGTCTGGATAGAACAGGACAGGAAAGGATACTGTCTGCAATCCCGCAAAAACCCTAAGAAAAATTCCAACACGTCTGATATGCACAAAATACTGAGGCCACACGACCTCTCCCCCACTAAATCAGAACTCTGGTGTGAACGGAACGCAAAACAACAGATAATGAAATAACTGGCGACAGAAAAAGACTGACATAAACTGTGGCAAGGAAAACAGAGTCCAGCACAGGTCCCCGCAGAGAACCTGGCTGAACTCACACCAGCAAGGCAGAGAACAGAGAAAAGCAAAAATTCCACAGAGTAAAACAGACAACCCATCTGAAAGATGCAGGACAAAGCAGGGAGCAAGCAGAACTTCCAGAAGGCTCAGGTAGAAAACCCAAATCACCGGCAACAACTAAGGGAAGGCTGCTCACTTAAATCTCTCCAGTCTGTAACACCTGATCTCCAATCATCCTCTTCAGGTGATTGACTTCTGTCAGCCAGACCAGCTCCATTGCCAGCAGCAACCACCAGAGGGAGCTCAAACTCATAAGCTTGATCAAAAGTGTTCACAACAGTATCCCCCCCTTGAGGAGGGGTCACCGAACCCTCACCCAAGCCACTAGGCTGATCAGGATGGGCCCGCTGAAAGGCGCGAACCAATCTCTCGGCATGAATGTTAGAAGCAAACACCCAAGAATTATCCTCCTGACCATAATCTTTCCACCTGACCAAGTACTGGAGCCTCCGTCTAGCCAGATGAGAATCCAATACTTTCTCTACTTCGTACTCCAGATTGCCCTTAACCAATACAGGATCAGGGGGCACAACCATGGGAACTACTGGCTCAACAAAGCTTTTCAACAAAGATTTATGAAAGACGTTGTTTATCTTGAACGTTCCTGGGAGAGCCAAACGGAAAGAAATGGGATTAAGGATTTCCAAAATCTTATAAGGTCCAATGAACCTTGGCTTAAATTTTGGAGACTTAACCTTCATAGGAATATTTTTTGAGGACAACCAAACCATGTCACCTACTTCAAACCGTTGACCAACAGTCCTATGCCGGTTTGCAAACCGTTGGGCCTTCTCCTGAGAGAGAGACAACTTATCCACTACTTGATTCCAAATCTGCTGCATTCTCTCTACCATAGAATCAACACCTGGACAATCTGAAGCCTCCACCTGCGCTGAAGAAAACCGAGGATGAAACCCAAAGTTGCAGAAAAAAGGGGACATCAAAGTGGCAGTACTAGCCCTATAATTTAGAGCAAATTCAGCCAAGGGCAAAAAAGAGACCCTGTCATCTTGATCAGCAGACACAAAACATCTCAAATAAGTTTCCAAAGTCTGGTTTGCTCTCTCAGTCTGCCCATTGGTCTGAGGGTGAAAAGCAGAGAAGGACAAATGAATTCCCAGTTTAGAACAAAAGGCTCTCCAAAATCTGGAAACAAACTGGACTCCTCTTTTAGAAACAATGTTTTCCGGAATGCCGTGCAAATGAACCACCTGCTGAAAAAACAACGGTACCAACTCAGAAGAGGATGGCAACTTCGGCAGTGGTACAAGATGGACCATCTTGGAAAATCTATCACAGATCACACAGATAACAGTCATTCTCAGAGATACAGGGAGGTCGGAAATAAAATCCATTGAGATATGTGTCCATGGCCTCCTGGGCACCGGCAGTGGCACTAGCAAACAACTAGATCGAGAACAGGGTTTGGACCGAGAACAAGTCCCACCAAACTGCACAAAATTCCTGACATCACGAGATAAACCAGGCCAACAAAAAGACCGACTCACCAAATCTCTGGTACCAAAAATACTGGACATTACTTTCCTCCTCCATTGGTCGGGGACATACAATTTCCCCATAGGGCATCGTTCAGGTTTATCCTCCTGAAATTCCTCCAGGGCAAGTCTCAAATCGGGTGAGATAGCGGAAAGAACCACACCCTCATTTAGAATTGTAGTAGGCTCAGTCACATCAAGAGAATAAGCAAAGTAACTTCTAGAGAGGGCATCCACCTTAATATTCTTAGTGCCCAGAAGAAAGAAAACCACAAAATTAAAACGCGTGAAAAACAAGGCCCACCTAGCCTGTCTAGGATTCAATCGCTTGGCTGATTCGAGATAGATCAAGTTCTTGTGGCCGGTAAGGACCACAACTTGATGTTTGACTCCCTCCAACAAATGTTTCCACTCTTCAAATGCCCACTTCATAGCCAATAATTCCCAATTCCCCACATCATAATTACGTTCAGATGGGGAAAATTTTCGAGAAAAGAAGGCACAAGGGTAAATCTTAGAGGTTACCGGATCTCTTTGAGACAAAACGGCTCCTGCACCAATCTCAGAAGCATCTATCTCCACCTGAAATGGGAGAGAAACATCAGGTTGCCGAAGAACAGGAGCAGAAATGAATCTACGCTTTAGCTCCTGAAATGCCTAAACTGCCTCTGGAGACCAATTCACCACATCAGCGCCCTTTTTGGTCAAATCTGTCAGTGGTTTCACAATACCAGAAAAATTACTTATGAATTTATGGTAAAAATTAGTAAAACCTAAAAATTTCTGAACAGCCTTCAAGGAAGTGGACTGAACCCAATCATAAATGGCCTGAACCTTGACCGGGTCCATTTCAATAGCGGACGGAAACAAAATGAATCCCAAAAATGAAATTTTTTGTACGCCAAAGAGATATTTCGGTCCCTTAACATACAAAGCATTTTCTTTCAAAATCCAGAATACAATCCGAACATGTTCCACATGAGAATCCCAGTCATTGGAAAAAAATCAAAATATCGTCCAAATAAACGATCAAAAACTTGTCCACAAAATCCTGGAAAATATCGCTCATGAAAGATTGGAAGACGGAAGGGGCATTAGTGAGCCCAAAAGGCATCACTAGGTACTCAAAATGCCCCTCAGGAGTATTAAACGCCGTCTTCCATTCATCACCGTGCTTAATGCGAATAAGATTATATGCCCCCCTAAGGTCAAGCTTGGTAAAACAACTAGCACCTTTCACTCTGGAGAATAAATTGAAAATCAGGGGTAACGGATACTGATATTTAATCGTGATTTTATTCAGGAGGCGATAGTCAATACACGGCCTCAATGAACCATCCTTCTTGGCCACAAAAAAAAGCCAGCACCTAAAGGTGAAGAGGACGGTCTGATATGGCCTTTCTCCAATGACTCTTTCATATAAGATCGCATAGCATTCTGTTCAGGTACAGATAAATTGAAGAGCCGACCCTTGGGAAATTTACAACCGGGCACTAGCTCGATCACGCAATCATAACTCCTGTGAGGAGGCAAGGACGTAGGCTTACTCTCACTAAACACATCAGAGAAATCAGCCAAATAGTCAGGGACATCCTGAGACTGGGGAGAGGCAGAGAAAACAGGAGTGTCACTAAGAACACATTGACAACCCCAACTAACCACAGACACAGACTTCCAATCCAAGGAAAACCCAGTACAATAATGTCAAGTAAATTATGTAACACCAAAAATTTACAATTCTCTTGGTGGTCCGGGGCAACCCGCATTATCACCTGGGTCCAAAACTGGGGTTTATTCTCCGCTAAAGGGGTAGCATCAATACCCCTCAAAGGGATAGGAGTCCGCAGGTGTACCATGGGAAAACCACAACGTTTGGCAAAGTTAAAATCCATCAGGTTCAGGGCTGCTCCTGAATCAACAAAAGCCTTGGCAGAAAATGAAGATAAGGAGCAGATCAAAGTAACCGTCAAGAGGAATTTAGGCTGTACATTGCTCAAAACAAATGAGTGAGCAAAGCGTTTTTCCCACTTAGGGCAGATGGAAATAGTATGAGAGGCGTCCCCACAAAAGAAGCACAACTTATTACGCCTTCTAAATTCTTGACGTTGAGCCCTAGAAACAACCCTATCACACTGCATGGACTCAGAGGTTTGTTCGAAAGGCAACACAGCCTCTCGCATAGTTTTACGTTCACATAAACATCTGTCAATTTGGATGGCTAATGACAGTCTTTGAAACCAGAGGGGACAGGAAATCCCACCATAACATCTTTTACGGTCTCTGCCAGACCTTTCCGAAAAAGAGCCGCTAGGGCATCATCGTTCCATTTAGTAAGGACTGCCCACTTTCGGAATTTCTGACAATATAACTCTGCCGCTTCCTGACCCTGGTTCAATGCCAATAAGGTTTTCTCAGCTTGATCAATAACATTAGGTTCATCATACAACTCCAGAGCCTGAAAAAACGCATCCACATTAGCCAAAACAGGATCCCCAGTTGTCAGGGAAAAAGCCCAGTCATGAGGGTTGCCGCGCAACAGGGAGTTCCCCGAGGAATTAGGTTTCAAGGCAAAAAACAATTTAAAATTATTCTTAAAGTTCAAAAATTTAGACCGATCCCCAGAAAATAAATCAGGAATAGGAATCTTAGGTTCTACAGTAGAAAACTGAACGAGATAGGCAGAAATTCTCCGAACTTCAGCAGCGGGCTGCTCAACACGATCAGACAAATGCTTAGTCGAAAGAAAAAATCCTCCTACGGCCCCAGAGAAAAAGAGGAAAAAATATCTAAAAAATTCAGACACTTTTTTTTTTTTTACTATTCTTTCCTTCTTTCCCTAGAATCTACAGGCCGGTGATTCTGTTATGATTCAGTAACCGAGGAAGATAACAGAGAAATAGGCTAGGCAACCAGACACCCAGAGAGGTTGGTAACTAAGCGGATTGCAGACCCCTAAACTGATAACACAACTAGAATGAGCCTTGGGATGTATCTACGATGCCCTAGACGCCTCGACACAGCCAAAAAGCTAACTAAGCCTAAAGAGAGAAAGGTGAAAGCTAAACTGCCCCGGAGTAGAGCCCCAAAGGAATAGATAGCCCCCAAGCATATATTGCCGGTGAGACAGATGAAGTACAAAACACAGGCATAAAATAGAGTGAGCAAATGCTGGGGCCCAAATTGGAAAGAACAGGACAGGAAAGGATACTGTCTGCAATCCCGCAAAAACCCTAAGGAAAATTCCAACACGTCTGATATGCAAAAAATGCAGAGGCCACACGACCTCTCCCCCACTAAATCAGAACTCTGGTGTGAACTGGACGCAAAACAACAGATACTGAAATAACTGGGGACAGAAAAAGACTGACATAAGCTGTGGCAAGGAAAACAGAGTCCAGCACAGGTCCCTGCAAGGAACCTAAACCAAATAGTGACTATAAATAAAACCTGGCACTCAACTTAGTGGTATAACTTGCAGACGTTTCGTTCCTATTTGACCTTCATCAGTGTACCGACTGCTGTGTAAGATGGGGGAAAGATGTGGAGAACAGGGTAAATGATCCCTGTGAACTTAATATTTAATGTTTGGTAATTATAACCCCAAGCAGGAAAGTGCCTTATGCTGGTAAAGGTATTGTCAGGCTCTTAAGTATGCCTTGAACAGGATGGCCACTGTGGAGTCTAGCATGTGTTCAGGTCTGATGCGGCATCCACCGCTAGTAGCTGACTGCTGGGGGTTATACGTTCCTGCTTGGGGTTATAATTACCAAATAGGACCGAAACGTCTGTAAATTATACCACTGACTGTAAAATAAAATTTTCGATTATTCATCAAACTAAGTTGAGTGCCAGGTTTTATTTATAATCACTATTTGGTTTGGGACCCTACCTGAGCACCACATCAGTAGTGCCATGTTTCTTCTCTTATCACTTACCCGCAGGGAACCTTGCTGAACTCACACCAGCAAGGCAGAGAGCAGAGAAAAGCAAAAATGCCACAGAGTAAAAGAGACAAATAACCCAACAGAAAGATGCAGGACAAAAATTGAGCAAGCAGAACTTCCAGAAGGCTCAGGAAGAAACCCAAAATCACCGGCAACAACTAAGAGAAGGCTGCTCACTTAAATCTCTTTAGTCTGTAACACCTGATCTCCAATCATCCTCTTCAGGTGATTGACTTCTGTCAGCCAGACCAGCTCCATTACCAGCAGCAACCACCAGAGGGAGCTCAAACTCAAAACCTTGATTAAAAGTGTTCACAACACTCCCCATTCTACGGATCCATAATACACAGGATTCCATCTTAGATATATAACTACATTCAGCATGAAGAATCTCTCTTGCCATACCTACATGCAGCACCATCTCAGCCTCCTCCTACACAGTGGCACAGTATCTCTCAGCTGAGAAGCAGGAAGTCTCACACAGCAGTCAAATAGTGAGAAAGTGGAGAGCCCAAGTTGAGCTGACTTCAGTCTCCTTTTCTTAAAGATCCAGAGCTTTTGTAACTAAATTAATGAGGAAATGTTTTAATTTCCCTAATTAAATAATATACATGAGAAGGTTTTAGATCTGGTCTTATTTTACTTAATGAGGTTTTCCAATAAGTGATAAGTGATAGATCCTCTTTAAGGATAATCTTTAAATCTCTAACCATCATAACATTCATTTGTAGATTCCCATGAATTATATATTTTTCTTTACAAAAGAACTTCATTGAAATCCAATTTTTTTTTTATTCCAAATGGATATAGCCTTTTCATTATTTCGTATAGCAGCAGATATTTGTTAGTTAAAAAACCTTAACATCAAAAATCCATATAATTTCACCAGGTTTCTTTCCATAGACCGATACTATCAGTTGACATTCATTAATTTTACTCTTTATTCAATGGATATAGTTTTTAAACAAAGGTTTTCTTTCTTCAGAAATCAGTTTATAGTTTTTGCATCCTGATTTCCATCTTGTATCCTCTTCTTCTGTCCCTCATAATTATCCAATTCTTTATTAGTCCATCATCTTAGTTTCAGTGATATCTGGAACACGTAACACAATGAAGTGAATACAGTTATATGATCACTGTGACAGTGTGCACAAAGTACGTACCGTAATAAGAAGTTTGATGCATACAGATTGTTGGACAATACGCACAAAAAATGAGCAGGTTAAGTGACCTATAAAAGCAAGAAAAATATAAAAGTCCCTGCATCATTTCCACATTAATTGGAAAACCAAAAGGGAGACTAAAAAGAATAGACTGGGAACATCTCCAAGGAGCAAGTTGTAGAGCAGTGCCTTGCTTGTACTCTTCATGGGTTTCCAAACAAAACATGTATTAAAAAAAACCTTGTCTCTGCCTAGGAACGTTTTTTTTAAAAATGGATATGAATTTCATAGCACCTTATCTGTCCTTAGTTTATAAAAGTCGCTATGATTGGTTTCTTGGCTGCTCGTGACGCTGGCATGACCATTAATTCACTTCCGAAAACATCTCGAGGAAGGTAGAGATTCTTCAGCGCGCTCATCGTCCTTTCGAATCTCCATACGTATTGCGAGGCATAGATACCATTTTCTCTTCACATGTAAATTTGTTGTCCTTCAAAATGCTATACAAAACTAAACCTGATGTTCGGAGGTCTTCCCTGTGACAGATTAGGTATGGAATGTTGTCTATCCTGCGTTGGATATGTGCACTTCGCAGAAGTCCAGAACAATGGCTGCTTACTTTTTCTAGTCTTCTAAGAACCAAGTGGGCTTTCCTAAAAAAAAAAAAAGAAAAAAAGAAGCACATAGAATTTTATCAATCTGACTTTGAAGTCAAAAGTACAAAAATATAGTGCACTAATTAGTGCATCAGGTATGTTATTTTAATTGTTTGTATATTCAACTTAAGATTTTTATTATTTGCGGCGAACTATCAACTCTCCTGATGTAGATCTCAGTCAACCTTTGCCACTGAACGAAGTCCTACCAACTTCTTCACGGCATGGAAGATAAATTCCCTCCATCTATTTATTTAAATAATTTAAAAATAGATGTGGGGGCTCCTGTATTTCTGATAACCAGCCAAGGTAAAGGAGACAGCTGAGGGTTGAAGCCTTCAGCTGTCTGTTTTACCTGCCCTTGTTATCAAAAATAAGGGAGACCCCACATCTATTTTTTTTCCTCACATGGTGCGCTGGCCAATCACAGCGATGCCAATATTTGGCATGGCTATGATTTTAACCGATGTGCCCTCACCAAAAAGTTTGCTGCACTGCAGCCTTTCAACAAGCATTATTACTCTTCCGAACCTGAACATCAACACAGTAGGAAGTTCGTGTTTGTAAACTTTACAGTTTAGGTTCGCTCATCCCTAAACACTAGTTGTTGGGATGGAACAGCTCTTGTGGCAGTTTCCATAAATGCGATCCTTTGCAGCACAATTCTTTCTATGGCAGCAGTAATATTTGGTTTAGTAATATAACTAACCCTTTCACATCATGGTGATTTTCCATTTTAGCGCTTTAACTTTTTTCATCCCCTTCTTCCAAAAGTTGTAACTTTTTATTTTTCTGTCGATATAGCCATATGAGGGCTTGTTTTTTGCAGGACGAGTTACACTCTTGAGCGACATGAACTCCTTTTTCATTTAGTGCCTTCAAAATACTTTTTTTAATTAATATGTATAAAAATGAACATTTACCAAATATGATAATATGGCCTAGTAACTAACAAAACAACACTAATTAAGGATCAGTAAGTGACATAATAATCTCCGCTGATAATTAGTATAATCAGTCACTAAAACGAAAGCCATGGAGATTTATAGTTGTGCCATTCCTCATTTGCTACCATTTGACACTAAATTACAGTATTGAATAAATTAATACTTTCTGTCTGTAAGTCAAACAATTAGAACCTCGGTTGATCAAATACTTGTGTTATAAACCTCTAATAGATTGACACTGATTACAAAACATAGAAAATGGGCCTAGAAGTGTGGTATATGATACAGAGAATCATTAAAGGGTTATTCCCAAGATAGGAAGTTATACCTTATCTTCTGTAGAGGGTATAACTTGCTGGTCAAGCTGGTCTGACCAGTGTGGTCAAGAGAGATCACAAAAAATGAGGCTCCAGTCCAGGAACCAGGAGTTGGGGAACCAGTCTCTGCCAAGTTCTGTCTAGAATGGAGAGCATGCTCGATCTCAGCTTCATTCATTGTCCATGGGACTAAGGGTACCCAGCGTCAGACTCCCAACCATCAGTAAGTTATCCCCTATTCTATGAATGAAGAATAACTTGCAATCTTTTGAACAGTCCTTTAACCCTTTTGTGCAAAATAATGTTACTGATTACAGGGATGATCACGTATGGTGAAGGTTTAGGAGCTGAGGTCATCTCGATATATAATATAAAATATATTAAACAGCAGGCATCTGTCTCTAACAGCCGCAATGAGAGTTATTAACCATTTAAACACTGCTATCAAGCTTGGATAAATAGAACGTGCACCAGTGCTTGTGTTTACACATGATCGTGGGAGTGCCGATGGTTTACTATGAAAGCCAATGGACCTGCTGAATGCCCTTTTCTCCGCCATTATGATCCACCACTGATACTCAGCTACACTACAGACCAAACGTTTGGACACATCTTCTCATTTAAAGATTTTTCTGTATTTTCATGACTATGAAAATTGTACATTCACACTGAAGGCATCAAAACTATCAATTAACACATGTGGAATTATATACTTAACAAAAAAGTGTGAAACAACTGAAAATATGTCTTATATTATAGGTTCTTCAAAGTAGCCACCTTTTGCTTTGATGACTGCTTTGCACACTCTTGGCATTCTCTTGATGAGCTTCAAGAGGTAGTCACCGGAAATGGTTTTCACTTAACAGGTGTGCCCTGTCAGGTTTAATAAGTGGGATTTCTGGCCTTATCAATGGGGTTGGGACCATCAGTTGTGTTGTGCAGAAGTCTGGTGGATACACAGCTGATAGTCCTACTGAATAGACTGTTAGAATTTGTATTATGGCAAGAAAAAAGCAGCTAAGTAAAGAAAAACGAGTGGCCATCATTACTTTAAGAAATGAAGGTCAGTCAGTCCGAAAAATTGGGAAAACTTTGAAAGTGTCCCCAAGTGCAGTTGCAAAAACCATCAAGCACTACAAAGAAAGTGGCTCACATGAGGACAGCTCCAAGGAAGGAAGACCAAGAGTCACCTCTGCTTCTGAGGATAAGTTTATCCGAGTCACCAGCCTCAGAAATCGCAGGTTAACAGAAGCTCAGATTAAAGACCAGGTCAATGCCACACAGAGTTCTAGCAGCAGACACATCTCTACAACAACTGTTAAGAGGAGACTTTGTGTACCATGCCTTCATGGTAAAATAGCTGCTAGGAAACCACTGCTAAGGACACGCAACAAGCAGAAGAGACTTGTTTGGGCTAAAGAACACAAGGAATGGACATTAGACCAGTGGAAATCTGTGCTTTGGTCTGATGAGTCCAAATTTGAGATCTTTGGTTCCAACCACCGTGTCTTTGTGCGACGCAGAAAAGGTGAACGGATGAACTCTACATGCCAGGTTCCCACAGTGAATCATGGAGGAGGAGGTGTGATGGTGTGGGGGTGCTTTGCTGGTGACACTGTTGGAGATTTATCCAAAATTGAAGGCATACTGAACCAGGATGGCTACCATAGCATCTTGCAGCGGCATGCTGTTCCATCCGGTTTGCGTTTAGCTGGACCATCATTTATTTTTCAACAGGACAATGAACCCAAACACACCTCCAGGCTGTGTAAGGGCTATTTGACCAAGAAGGAGAGAGATAGGGTGCTACGCCAGATGACCTGGCCTCCACAGTTACCAGACCTGAACCTAATCGAGATGGTTTGAGGTGAGCTGGACCGCAGAGCGAAGGCAAAAGGGCCAACAAGTGCTAAGCATCTCTGGGTACTCCTTCAAGATTGTTAGAAGACCATTTCCGTTGACACCCTCTTGAAGCTCATCAAGAGAATGCCAAGAGTGTGCAAAGCAGTCATCAAAGCGAAAGGTGGCTACTTTGAAGAACCTAGAATATAAGACATAATTTCAGTTGTTACACACTTTTTTGTTAAGTATATAATTCCACATGTGTTAATTCATAGTTTTGATGCCTTCAGTGTGAATGTACAATTTTCATAGACATGAAAATACAGAAAAATCTTTAAATGAGAAGGTGTGTTCAAACTTTTGGTCTGTACTGTATGTGCTGAGCTTCAAAGAAGGAGGAGATTTTCAATATTTGCTACAATATTTCAGTTTTGCAGTATAAACAGTTGTATGAAAAAGTGTTTGCCCCCTTCCTGATTTCCTATTCTTGTGCATGTTTGTCTTCAGATCACAAAACAAATGTAAATTTTAGACAAAGATAACACAAGCAAACACAAAATGCAGTTTTTAAGTGAAGGTTTCTTATTATTAAGGGAAAAAGAAATCCAAACCTACAGGGCTCTGTGAGAAAAAGTGATTGCCCCCCTAATCCTAATAACTTTTTGAGAAACATTTAGCAGCAACTGCAATCAAGAGTTGTGATAACTGGCAATGAGGTTTTTACAAAGCTCTAGAAGAATTTTGGCCAGTCATCTTTGCAGAATTGTTGTAACTCAGCCACAATGTAGAGTTTCCAAGCATGAACCGCATTTTTAAGGTCATGCAACATCATCTCAATCGGATTAATGTCAGGACTTTGACTAGGCCACTCCAAAGTCTTAGTTTTGCTTTTCTTAAGCCATTCAGAGGTGTACTTGCTGGTGTGTTTTGGATCATTGTCCTGCTGTATAACCCAAGTGTTCTACAGCTTGAGGTCACGAACAGATGGCCGGACATTCTCCTTCAGGATTTTTTGGTAGACAGCAGAATTCATGGTTCCATTTACCACAGTAAGTCTTACAGGTCTTGAAGCAGCAAAACTGCCCCAGAACATCAAACTACCAACAACATACTTTACTGTTGGTATGATGTTCCTTTTCTGAAATACTGTGTTACTTCTATACCAGATGTAATGGGACATACACCTTCAAAAAGTTTAAGTTTTGTCTCGTCAGTCCACACAGTATTTCTCAAACATCTTGGAGATCAAGATTTTTTTTTCCTGCAAAACTGAGATAAGCCTTTACAGTCTTATTGCTCAACAGTTGAGATGAGTGAATTTGTTCAGATTCGGTTCCGAATACGATCGGAATTGAATATTGTTTTTGCAATATTTGTCGAACACAGCCGAATGTCATTAGAGTCAATGGGAGTAGAAATTACCAAATATGTTCGGAAACTATCATAAGACAGACATTTGGCATGACTATTGTTCGAATATGGCTCGAATATGTCAAAATTAGATTTGGGGATAAAATTCAAACAAATTCACTCATCTCTACTCAGCAGTGGTTTTCGTCTTGGAACTCTGCCATGCAGTCCATTCTTGCTCAGTCTCTTTCTTATAGTGGAGTCATGAACACCCACCTTAACTGAGGCAAGTGAGGCCTACAGTTCTTTGGATGTTGTTGTGGGGTCTTTTGTGACCTCTTAGATGAGTCTTCGCTGCGCTATTGGGGTAATTTTAGTTGGCCGGCCACTCCTGGAAAGGTTCACCACTCTTCCATGTTTTTGACATTTGTGGATAATGGCTCTCACTGTGGCTTGATGGAGTCCCAAAGCTTTAAAAATGCCTTTATTACTTTTTTTCAGACTGATAGATCTCAATTACTTTGTTTTTCATTTGTTCCAGAATTTCTTTGGATCGTGGTATGATGTCTAGCTTTGAGGCTCTTTTGGTCAATTTCACTCTGTCAAGCAGGTCCTATTTAAGTGATTTCTTGATTGAGAACTGGTGTGGCAGTAATCAGGCCTGGGCATGGCTAGGGAAATTGAACTCCACTTCCCAAAGATGTGATAAACTACAGTTAATTTATGTTTCAAGGAGAGGGGCAATCACTTTTTCCCCGGGGGCCCTGTAGGTTTGGATTTATTTTTCCCTTAATAATAAACTTGTGTTATCTTTGTGTATTATTTAGATTTATTTGGTGATCGGAAAGTGTGACAATCATGCAAAAGAACAGGAAATCAGGAAAGCGCAAAAATTCTTCTATAGGAACTAAAAAATGAAGTGAATAGTAAAGAAAAAAGTTTTAAAGATATAAAAAAAATATTTAAAAACTATTTCAAAGTTTGAATTACCCCCTTTTGCCTCCATTAAAAATAAATAAATAAAAAAGAAATAAATTTATGTTTACTTATTGGTAAATGGTGCTACGAGAAAAAAAAAAAAAATGTCAGAATTTCATTTTTTAATCACTGCTTGTAATCTGAGAGCAGCATGATATAGCGATACAGGCCTGATTCCAGTGATGTGTCACTTATTTTACTGGATGCAGCAGTTATGACATGATCCCTGTTCTGTCAGCTGCAGATATAGCAGAGCTCAGAATGTTGAGCACTGTACCCGCCCACACCACTGATTGGCTGCTTTGTGTGTAAACTGTATATTGACAGAAAGCTGCTAATCAGTTATGGGGGCGTGGTTGGACTAGGAGGCACGAGACACCTAGTCCTGTAGTGATAGCCTCCTGATAATAAAACATTGATTTTATGGAAACAGCAAAACACTGGAATTAGGGTCTCTGCCTCTACATCATGATGCTCTCAGATTAAATAGGAAAAACCTGCCGCCAGATTTCCTTTAATATTTAAAGCTAAATGCCAACACAAACCTAGTACTTTTCACAACTGAAAGTAAATGTAGATAAAATTTATTAAATCTAGATTATACACACTTAATCAAAATTGTTGGTACCCCTCGCTTAATGACAGAAAAACCCACGATGGTGACAGAAATAACTTGTGTCTGACAAAAGTAATAATAAATAAAAAATGTATGAAAATGTACAAATGAAAGTCAGACATTGCTTTTCAACCATGCTTCTACAGAATTAAAAAAAAATAAAACTCATGAAATATGCCTGGATAGAAATGATGGCACCCCTGAAAATAATGTGACAAAAGGGACATGTTAAATCAAGGTGTGTTCACTAATTACGTGGCCGCAGGAGGAAAATTGATGGCAAAACAAAGAGACAGATAATATGAAAGGTAACAAAAGAGCCCAGAAAAACTTCTAAACAGAATAAAGGTGAACTTCAAGCTCAAGGAACATCAGTGTCAGATCGCACCATCCGTCGTTGTGTGAGCCAAAGTGGACTTCATGGGAGACGACCAACAAGGACACCATTGTTGAAAAAAAAATCATAAAAAAAGACTGGAATTTGCCAAACTACATGTTGACAAGTCACAAAGCTTCTGGGAGAATGTCCTATGGAACTTTTTGGCAAGGCACATCAGCTCTATGTTCACAGACGGAAAAATGAAGCATATCAAGAAAAGAGCACTGTCCCTACTGTGAAGCATGGAGGAGGCTCTGTTTTGTTCTGGGGCTGCTTTGCTGCATCTGGCACAGGGTGTCTAGAATCTGTGCAGGGTATAATGAAATCTCAAAACTATCAAGGGATTCTAGAGAGAAATGTGCTGCCCAGTGTCAGAAAGCTTGGTATCAGTCGTAGGTCATGGGTCTTACAACAAGATAATGACCCAAAACACACAGCTAAAAACACCCAAGAATGGCTAAGAGGAAAACATTGGACTATTCTGAAGTGGCTTCTATGAGCCCTGACCTAAATCCTATGGAGCATCTTTGGAAAGAGCTGAAACATGCTGTCTGGAAAAGGCAACCTTCACACACGAGACAACTGGTGCAGCTTGCTCTTGAGGAGTGGCCAAAATACCTGTCGAGAGGAGCAAAAGTCTCATTGACAGTTACAGGAATCGTTTGATTGCAGTGATTGCCTCAAAAGGTTGTGCAATAATATATTAAGTTAAGGCGACCATCATTTCTGTCCAGGCCTATTTCATGAGTTTTATTTTTTTTAATTCTGTGGAAGCATGGTTGAAAAGCAATGTCTGACTTTCATTTGTTCATTTTCATAGATTTTTGATTTATTATTACTTTGTCAGATTCAAGTTATGTCTGTGACCATTGTGGGTTATTCTGTCATTAAACGAGGGGTGCCAACAATTTTGACGACATGTGTAGTCTATGAGACAACATAGCTGCTTCTATGACACTTTACCATATTATGTGCCATGAATGGGACCAGGTTTTCCTACTTGGGTTCTCTACTGACCATAGAGGGCATCTTGTCTGGAAATCACTTAGAAGCATCTGCTGGATTATTTTTCCAGACATCTGTTAAAAGTCTAAATGAAAGGAGTCTGTCCTGGTGAAATATTCCTAATATTCTGCATTCTTTAATTTAAACAACAGCAATTGTTCATAGTTAAATGTTCTGTAAATGTAGAAATTGGTAATAAATATTCTCCTTTTATTATGTTGTCCTGGAATTGCTTCTGAAAAAGAATAATTTTCGTTTCTACGGTAAGTAGAAGATTTGTGGTGTCTTAAAGTGGGAGATGTTTCTTCTTGGCATCCAGCTTAGGTACAAAACATTGTGCAGTTTCTCTGTAAGGGGAACAGTTCTGTGACAAACAAGCATATAACGGTACAGACAAGGTGATCATGGAAGAATGAACTGCATCAGCCGCTATTAGTCTTTACGGAGGCTTCACAAGTACGCTTTTACTTGTCATTTCAGTTCAGAAAAAGTAGTCATGTGGGTCTACATGAAGAAAATCACTATTTCTAGCCATTTTTCACCAGTTTTCCTCATTTGTAGGCTCTATCTCTAAACATCTGTTCTGCACGAGCTAGTGGGTGGTGACTAGATGATATTATTTCTCCTGTACCCAGTCCACTCAGAGATGAGGGATTACTGCAGCATGCTGAAAAATACACACGAGTACTGAGCAGCGTATCTGTGAATCTAGCAATGGGTGGTGACTAGATGATATTATTTCTCCCGTACCCAGTCCACTCAGAGATGAGGGATTACTGCAGCATGCTGAAAAATACACACGAGTACTGAGCAGCGTATCTGTAAATCTAGCAATGGGTGGTGACTAGATGATATTATTTCTCCCGTACCCAGTCCACTCAGAGATGAGGGATTACTGCAGCATGCTGAAAAATACACACGAGTACTGAGCAGCGTATCTGTGAATCTAGCAATGGGTGGTGACTAGATGATATTATTTCTCCCGTACCCAGTCCACTCAGAGATGAGGGATTACTGCAGCATGCTGAAAAATACACACGAGTACTGAGCAGCGTATCTGTGAATCTAGCAATGGGTGGTGACTAGATGATATTATTTCTCCCGTACCCAGTCCACTCAGAGATGAGGGATTACTGCAGCATGCTGAAAAATACACACGAGTACTGAGCAGCGTATCTGTAAATCTAGCAATTGGTGGTGACTAGATGATATTATTTCTCCCGTACCCAGTCCACTCAGAGATGAGGGATTACTGCAGCATGCTGAAAAATACACACGAGTACTGAGCAGCGTATCTGTAAATCTAGCAATTGGTGGTGACTAGATGATATTATTTCTCCCGTACCCAGTCCACTCAGAGATGAGGGATTACTGCAGCATGCTGAAAAATACACACGAGTACTGAGCAGCGTATCTGTGAATCTAGCAATGGGGTAAGATAAACACCTACCAGAAGGCAGCAACACAAGTCTGTGCTAGTGTCAGCATCACTCTTTTACTCTTACTTTTCTCCTTCCCTCTTCATAGAGTTTAATATTCAGCTGTAGTCTGATAATTCAGTTGAGTTGATGTACCATTTTGTTTTGAACATGATGGTTTATAGCAGTATTTCAGAGTGAATGATGCATTCAGAAAGCAGCAAGAGGGAGAAGAAGTGGCTAATAAGTAAAGAATGAAGCATATTTCTATAGTTACAAATTCACTTAAGGTGTTTTTATTTATTGGAACTATCGTAACTATTAAATGGTTAATATGAAGTTGGGATTTATATAAAACTTTTATAAAATTTTGACAGGATCACTAACCCATGAACACTCTCATCATAGTACAATATAACAAAGAGTATATCCCTTAAAGGAAGCATTGCATGGCCTATAAGTCTCCTTACACCAGCATGTCCTCTCCACAAGGCAAGGCACTACCCATTAAACCCTAAAACGTACATGTAACATAAAAATTTGCATGAAATCTATCTTCCCTTTTAGTCCTATAGCTTGACTTGAACATTGAGTGAGAAATTCGAACACAACATACAAGCAATGAATAAATTACGTCAAGGCAAATGAAGCATTATTGTCTGGAGAAAGAAAGGTATGATGGAAATCTTATGAGGAATCTGACAATGCTAGGTGCAAATTTTATAATGAGACTGAAGTTTCATGACAGTGAACTTTCCAAATAAATATTTCTTAACACCACTTCAAAAATGGGCTTGTTACTAATGGTTGTGGAGCTAGAGCATGAACATGTATTGATAAGGACCATTGTTGTACAGATATACCTACTTATACCCCTACTTTGCTTGAGGTACGTTAAGGACTCCAACTTCTCACAAAACATACATTCAGTGCAATATTGTAGTATGCTTGTAAAATCCAAAACATGCTACAGCGTGGCCTTTGGGTAGTCACACATGAACACAAATATCATAGATGTCTCCTGGCAGAGCATCATGAATTTTTTTTTTTTAAAAGACAGCCATCTCAGGAACGTTGGGTCAAGTCAAAAGGTAAAGAAGAACCCATCTGTAATCTGAACTGTGGTGCCAACGAAAATGAGGTCAAAATGAGGACTGCAGCGTGAACTTTTTAATTTTTTATGAAGACGTTTGGCTAAAAGCCAGTAAGACTGATTAAAGCTATGTTTTAGATATTTACTCATCATTTGTGTATGAGGAAACACTATTCAAATATCGTAAATGTGTACAAAGTCCTATAACCTTCAGCTTTCAGGATTCTGTCGGAATTATGAAGTCTGAAATACGTGTTGTATATTCTAGATACAAAAATGAGTCAGATGTACAGAAAAGAAAAGGTGTGACCTGAATGTAAGAAAATGACCTATGAAATCATTGAATGGACTGCATGTCAAATTATGGATGAGACGGTCATGGCAGGACAGAGAAATTAGGGAGTTTAGGGAAGAGGAGACTTACTGCTTCGTAACTCTTTCCAGCTCACTGTTTTGATAGGAAAAGGAGGGCCACATGGAAAGTAAAGAAAAGCCCATTCAAGCCCAAACATCTGGAAACACTTTCTCTCTTTGTGAATAACATATATGCAGTCATTTTGCAGGTTTCCCAGATCCCAGTGTTTGTATTTAGCAAAAGTGGAGATCAGAAAAAAAGTTGGTGGCAGTAAGAAGGAGCATATCTCCAGAATTAGGTTCTCCGGTTAAAATAGCAAAACAATAATGTGCCTATAGGCAATGTACTGTAGCTTCTAGCAATCTGACAGAGGAGAGAACATTAAAAACCTCAGGAAAGGCAACATCACTAAACATTATAGTATAAAGTATTATATTTCCACTAATTGTTACATCGGGGTCTGCATTAAGTAATAATAGACAGAGTGATTGGACTTATAGGGAACCTGTCATGGTGAAAATGGTCTTTGACCTGCAGGCAGAAGGTTTTAGAGCGGGAGGAGCTGAGCAGATCAATATACAGGATTGCGGGACATGTTTCAGTAAATTTGCATTCTACTCATTAAAATCCATGGTGTCTAGTGGGTGGTCCTACAGTGGCCTGGAAACGTATTCGCCCCTTTTGGAATTTTTCTTGTTTTGCTACTTCACCACCTGGAATTTCACTGTCTTTTAGAGGGTTTGCATCAGTTTATGCCAAGAACATGCCTACAACTGCGAACATTTGGTTTTATTTTTATTGTGAAGCAAACAACAAATAGAACAAAATAACTGAAAACTTCAGTGTGCATTTCTATTCACTCCCTCTAAAGTGAGTAATTTGTAAAGCCTATTTTTGCTGCAATAAGTCTCTATGAGCTTTCCAAATCTGGCTCCTAGGATTTTTGCCCACTCATCAAGGCAAAACTGCTACAGGTCCTTCAAGTTAGATGGTTTCTTCTGCTGAACAGTAATTGTCAAGTTTTACCCCAAAATCACAAGTGGATTAAGGTTTGGGCTTTGACTAGGCCACTCTAAAATATTTACACATTTCCACTTCAACTACTAGAGTGTTACTTTAGCAGTATGCTTTGGGTCATTGTCTTGTTGAAAGGTTAACCTCTGTTCCGGTCTTAAATCACTGACAAATAAACAGGTTTTGCTCAAGAATATCCCTGTATTTCGCACCATGCATCTTCTCCTCAGCTCGGACCATTTTCCCTGTCCCTGCTGCTGTAAAACATGCTCACATCATGATGCTGCCACCATCATGTTTCACTGTGGGGATGGTGTTCTTTGGGTCATGACCTTTATTGTTTTGGTGCCAGACATAGCGCTTACCTAGGGCAGCACGGTGGCTGTCGGGCAGCATGGTTAGCACTACAGCGTTGCAGCACTCGAGTCCTGGGTTCAAATCCCACCAAGGACAACATCTGCAAGGATTTTGTATATTCTCCCTGTGTTTGCGTGGGTTTCCTCCGGGCACTCCGGTGTCCTCCCACACTCCAAAGACATACTGATAGGGAATCTAGATTGTGAGCCCCGTCGGGGACTGCGATGATAATATGTGCAAACTGTAATGCACTGCAGACTATGATAGCGCTATATAAAAATAAAGATGATTATTATTATTACCTTGGTGGCCAAAAAGTTCAATTTTGGTCTCATCTGACCACAGCACCTTCCTCCATACACTCTTCCATAAAGGCTACCTCTACAGATTGTACGGCTTACTGTGGTCATGTGGAAAGATTCTTTACTTGGGAACTCTGCAGCTCCTTCAGGGTTACCATTGTTCTCTATGCTGCCTCTCTGATTAATGACCTCCTTATCCAGGCTGAGAGTTTTGGTGGGCGGCCCACTCTTGGCAGGTTTGTTGTGGTACATATTCTTTCCATTTGATGATAATAGATTTGATGGTGCTCCAGGTGATCATCAGAGATTGTTTTTTTTGTATTGAAACTATAACACACAGCCTAGCAAGTGATACATCACTTGAATCATTTACATTGCCCCTACCTCATGCTGCTCTCAAATTAAATAGCAATAATCTGCTGAGAGATTCCCTTTGACATACATTTTCATTACTTTCAGGGTATTTAGAGCAGCTCAGAATCAAAGCCCAATTTATACCGGTCAGATGCTTTTTTTTACCTCTCCTTCTTCCGAGAGACATAGCTCTTTTATCTATCTGTCATCATTGCCATATGATGGCTCAGTTTTATGCAAGAAGATCTGTAATTTTAAATTATGCCACTCATTTTACCATACAATAAGGACGATCAAACCAGAACTGTAAAGTTTGGATTCATACCAGATTTCTAGTGTCCGGTACCGGAAACCGAACATGAACTTTTTACTGTATGTCCCGTTTCCTGTTCAGGTCCGGAAGTCTAAAAAAGCTTGTTGAAAGGCTGCAGTGCAGCCAATCAACAAACTTCAAGGCTGTTGGCACTTCTGGCTCCTTCACAGCCTTAAAATAAATAAATAATAATAAAAAAGAAACAACGTGCAGTCCCCTTCCTTTTTGAAACCAGCTGAGGAAAAACGGACAGCTAGGGGATGGAGATGCCCAGCCTATTAATATCAGCCGGCAGCTGTCTAATTTGCCTTAGCTGGTTATTAAAAATATGGTGAACCCTAAAAAAAATGATGTGGGTCCCCCCTATTTTTAA
>JARQOD010000008.1:159770019-159805035 GCA_033576555.1 Oophaga sylvatica
AAAAATTAAAATTTTTTTAAAACTATTTAAAAGTTTGATTACCCCTTTTCCCTCCATTAAAAAAAATAATAAAAAAAATAAATTTATGTTTACTTATTGGTAAATGGTGCTACGAGAAAAAAAAAAAAATGTCAGAATTTCATTTTTTAATCACTGCTTGTAATCTGGAGCAGCATGATATAGCGATACAGGCCTGATTCCAGTGATGTGTCACTTATTTTACTGGATGCAGCAGTTATGACATGATCCCTGTTCTGTCAGCTGCAGATATAGCAGGAGCTCAGAATGTTGAGCACTGTACCCGCCCACACCATGATTGGCTGCTTTGTGTGTAAACGGGTATATTGACAGAAAGCTGCAAATTTCAGTTATGGGGGCGTGGTTGGACTAGGAGGCACGAGACCCCTAGTCCTGTAGTGATAGCCTCCTGATAATAAAACATTGATTTTAGGGAAAACAGCAAAACACTGGAATTAGGGTCTCTGCCTCTACTTCTTTGATGCTCTCAGATTAAATAGGAAAAACTCCCGCCAGATTTCCTTTAATATTTAAAGCTAAATGCCAACACAAACCTAGTACTTTTCACAATGAAAGTAAATGTAGAAAAAAATTTATTAAATCTAGATTATACACACTTAATCAAAATTGTTGGTACCCTCGCTTAATGACAGAAAAAACCCACGATGGTGACAGAAATAACTTGTGTCTGACAAAAGTAATTAATAAATAAAAAATGTATGAAAATGTACAAATGAAAGTCAGACATTGCTTTTCAACCTGCTTCTACAGAATTAAAAAAATAAAACTCATGAAAATATGCCTGGATAGAAATGATGGCCCCCCTGAAAATAATGTGACAAAAGGGAATGTTAAATAAAGGGTGTGTTCATAATTACGTGGCCGCAGGAGGAAAATTGATGGCAAAACAAAGGGGACAGATAATATGAAAGGTAACAAAGAGCCCAAAAAAAAACTTCTAAACAGAATAAAGGTGAACTTCAAGCTCAAGGAACATCAGGTCAGATCGCACCATCCGTCGTTGTGTGAGCCAAAGTGGACTTCATGGGAGACGACCAACAAGGACACCATTGTTGAAAAAAAATCATAAAAAAAGACTGGAATTTGCCAAACTACATGTTGACAAGTCACAAAGCTTCTGGGGAATGTCCTATGGAACTTTTTGGCAAGGCACATCAGCTCTATGTTCACAGACGGAAAAATGAAGCATATCAAGAAAAGAGCACTGTCCCTACTGTGAAGCATGGAGGAGGCTCTGTTTTGTTCTGGGGCTGCTTTGCTGCATCTGGCACAGGGTGTCTAGAATCTGTGCAGGGTATAATGAAATCTCAAAACTATCAAGGGATTCTAGAGAGAAATGTGCTGCCCAGTGTCAGAAAGCTTGGTATCAGTCGTAGGTCATGGGTCTTACAACAAGATAATGACCCAAAAAACACAGCTAAAAACACCCAAGAATGGCTAAGAGGAAAACATTGGACTATTCTGAAGTGGCTTCTATGAGCCCTGACCTAAATCCTATGGAGCATCTTTGGAAAGAGCTGAAACATGCTGTCTGGAAAAGGCAACCTTCACACACGAGACAACTGGTGCAGCTTGCTCTTGAGGAGTGGCCAAATACCTGTCGAGAGGAGCAAAAGTCTCATTGACAGTTACAGGAATCGTTTGATTGCAGTGATTGCCTCAAAAGGTTGTGCAATAATATATTAAGTTAAGGCGACCATCATTTCTGTCCAGGCCTATTTCATGAGTTTATTTTTTTTAATTCTGTGGAAGCATGGTTGAAAAGCAATGTCTGACTTTCATTTGTTCATTTTCATAGATTTTTGATTTATTATTACTTTGTCAGATTCAAGTTATGTCTGTGACCATTGTGGGTTATTCTGTCATTAAACGAGGGGTGCCAACAATTTTGACGACATGTGTAGTCTATGAGACAACATAGCTGCTTCTATGACACTTTACCATATTATGTGCCATGAATGGGACCAGGTTTTCCTACTTGGGTTCTCTACTGACCATAGAGGGCATCTTGTCTGGAAATCACTTAGAAGCATCTGCTGGATTATTTTTCCAGACATCTGTTAAAAGTCTAAATGAAAGGAGTCTGTCCTGGTGAAATATTCCTAATATTCTGCATTCTTTAATTTAAACAACAGCAATTGTTCATAGTTAAATGTTCTGTAAATGTAGAAATTGGTAATAAATATTCTCCTTTTATTATGTTGTCCTGGAATTGCTTCTGAAAAAGAATAATTTTCGTTTCTACGGTAAGTAGAAGATTTGTGGTGTCTTAAAGTGGGAGATGTTTCTTCTTGGCATCCAGCTTAGGTACAAAACATTGTGCAGTTTCTCTGTAAGGGGAACAGTTCTGTGACAAACAAGCATATAACGGTACAGACAAGGTGATCATGGAAGAATGAACTGCATCAGCCGCTATTAGTCTTTACGGAGGCTTCACAAGTACGCTTTTACTTGTCATTTCAGTTCAGAAAAAGTAGTCATGTGGGTCTACATGAAGAAAATCACTATTTCTAGCCATTTTTCACCAGTTTTCCTCATTTGTAGGCTCTATCTCTAAACATCTGTTCTGCACGAGCTAGTGGGTGGTGACTAGATGATATTATTTCTCCTGTACCCAGTCCACTCAGAGATGAGGGATTACTGCAGCATGCTGAAAAATACACACGAGTACTGAGCAGCGTATCTGTGAATCTAGCAATGGGTGGTGACTAGATGATATTATTTCTCCCGTACCCAGTCCACTCAGAGATGAGGGATTACTGCAGCATGCTGAAAAATACACACAGTACTGAGCAGCGTATCTGTAAATCTAGCAATGGGTGGTGACTAGATGATATTATTTCTCCCGTACCCAGTCCACTCAGAGATGAGGGATTACTGCAGCATGCTGAAAAATACACACGAGTACTGAGCAGCGTATCTGTGAATCTAGCAATGGGTGGTGACTAGATGATATTATTTCTCCCGTACCCAGTCCACTCAGAGATGAGGGATTACTGCAGCATGCTGAAAAATACACACGAGTACTGAGCAGCGTATCTGTGAATCTAGCAATGGGTGGTGACTAGATGATATTATTTCTCCCGTACCCAGTCCACTCAGAGATGAGGGATTACTGCAGCATGCTGAAAAATACACACGAGTACTGAGCAGCGTATCTGTAAATCTAGCAATTGGTGGTGACTAGATGATATTATTTCTCCCGTACCCAGTCCACTCAGAGATGAGGGATTACTGCAGCATGCTGAAAAATACACACGAGTACTGAGCAGCGTATCTGTAAATCTAGCAATTGGTGGTGACTAGATGATATTATTTCTCCCGTACCCAGTCCACTCAGAGATGAGGGATTACTGCAGCATGCTGAAAAATACACACGAGTACTGAGCAGCGTATCTGTGAATCTAGCAATGGGGTAAGATAAACACCTACCAGAAGGCAGCAACACAAGTCTGTGCTAGTGTCAGCATCACTCTTTTACTCTTACTTTTCTCCTTCCCTCTTCATAGAGTTTAATATTCAGCTGTAGTCTGATAATTCAGTTGAGTTGATGTACCATTTTGTTTTGAACATGATGGTTTATAGCAGTATTTCAGAGTGAATGATGCATTCAGAAAGCAGCAAGAGGGAGAAGAAGTGGCTAATAAGTAAAGAATGAAGCATATTTCTATAGTTACAAATTCACTTAAGGTGTTTTTATTTATTGGAACTATCGTAACTATTAAATGGTTAATATGAAGTTGGGATTTATATAAAACTTTTATAAAATTTTGACAGGATCACTAACCATGAACACTCTCATCATAGTACAATATAACAAAGAGTATATCCCTTAAAGGAAGCATTGCATGGCCTATAAGTCTCCTTACACCAGCATGTCCCTCTCCACAAGGCAAGGCACTACCCATTAAACCCTAAAACGTACATGTAACATAAAAATTTGCATGAAATCTATCTTCCCTTTTAGTCCTATAGCTTGACTTGAACATTGAGTGAGAAATTCGAACACAACATACAAGCAATGAATAAATTACGTCAAGGCAAATGAAGCATTATTGTCTGGAGAAAGAAAGGTATGATGGAAATCTTATGAGGAATCTGACAATGCTAGGTGCAAATTTTATAATGAGACTGAAGTTTCATGACAGTGAACTTTCCAAATAAATATTTCTTAACACCACTTCAAAAATGGGCTTGTTACTAATGGTTGTGGAGCTAGAGCATGAACATGTATTGATAAGGACCATTGTTGTACAGATATACCTACTTATACCCCTACTTTGCTTGAGGTACGTTAAGGACTCCAACTTCTCACAAAACATACATTCAGTGCAATATTGTAGTATGCTTGTAAAATCCAAAACATGCTACAGCGTGGCCTTTGGGTAGTCACACATGAACACAAATATCTATAGATGTCTCCTGGCAGAGCATCATGAATTTTTTTTTTTAAAAGACAGCCATCTCAGGAACGTTGGGTCAAGTCAAAAGGTAAGAAGAACCCATCTGTAATCTGAACTGTGGTGCCAACGAAAATGAGGTCAAAATGAGGACTGCAGCGTGAACTTTTTAATTTTTTATGAAGACGTTTGGCTAAAAGCCAGTAAGACTGATTAAAGCTATGTTTTAGATATTTACTCATCATTTGTGTATGAGGAAACACTATTCAAATATCGTAAATGTGTACAAAGTCCTATAACCTTCAGCTTTCAGGATTCTGTCGGAATTATGAAGTCTGAAATACGTGTTGTATATTCTAGATACAAAAATGAGTCAGATGTACAGAAAAGAAAAGGTGTGACCTGAATGTAAGAAAATGACCTATGAAATCATTGAATGGACTGCATGTCAAATTATGGATGAGACGGTCATGGCAGGACAGAGAAATTAGGGAGTTTAGGGAAGAGGAGACTTACTGCTTCGTAACTCTTTCCAGCTCACTGTTTTGATAGGAAAAGGAGGGCCACATGGAAAGTAAAGAAAAGCCCATTCAAGCCCAAACATCTGGAAACACTTTCTCTCTTTGTGAATAACATATATGCAGTCATTTTGCAGGTTTCCCAGATCCCAGTGTTTGTATTTAGCAAAAGTGGAGATCAGAAAAAAGTTGGTGGCAGTAAGAAGGAGCATATCTCCAGAATTAGGTTCTCCGGTTAAAATAGCAAAACAATAATGTGCCTATAGGCAATGTACTGTAGCTTCTAGCAATCTGACAGAGGAGAGAACATTAAAAACCTCAGGAAAGGCAACATCACTAAACATTATAGTATAAAGTATTATATTTCCACTAATTGTTACATCGGGGTCTGCATTAAGTAATAATAGACAGAGTGATTGGACTTATAGGGAACCTGTCATGGTGAAAATGGTCTTTGACCTGCAGGCAGAAGGTTTTAGAGCGGGAGGAGCTGAGCAGATCAATATACAGGATTGCGGGACATGTTTCAGTAAATTTGCATTCTACTCATTAAAATCCATGGTGTCTAGTGGGTGGTCCTACAGTGGCCTGGAAACGTATTCGCCCCTTTTGGAATTTTTCTTGTTTTGCTACTTCACCACCTGGAATTTCACTGTCTTTTAGAGGGTTTGCATCAGTTTATGCCAAGAACATGCCTACAACTGCGAACATTTGGTTTTATTTTTATTGTGAAGCAAACAACAAATAGAACAAAATAACTGAAAACTTCAGTGTGCATTTCTATTCACTCCCTCTAAAGTGAGTAATTTGTAAAGCCTATTTTTGCTGCAATAAGTCTCTATGAGCTTTCCAAATCTGGCTCCTAGGATTTTTGCCCACTCATCAAGGCAAAACTGCTACAGGTCCTTCAAGTTAGATGGTTTCTTCTGCTGAACAGTAATTGTCAAGTTTTACCCCAAAATCACAAGTGGATTAAGGTTTGGGCTTTGACTAGGCCACTCTAAAATATTTACACATTTCCACTTCAACTACTAGAGTGTTACTTTAGCAGTATGCTTTGGGTCATTGTCTTGTTGAAAGGTTAACCTCTGTTCCGGTCTTAAATCACTGACAAATAAACAGGTTTTGCTCAAGAATATCCCTGTATTTCGCACCATGCATCTTCTCCTCAGCTCGGACCATTTTCCCTGTCCCTGCTGCTGTAAAACATGCTCACATCATGATGCTGCCACCATCATGTTTCACTGTGGGGATGGTGTTCTTTGGGTCATGACCTTTATTGTTTTGGTGCCAGACATAGCGCTTACCTAGGGCAGCACGGTGGCTGTCGGGCAGCATGGTTAGCACTACAGCGTTGCAGCACTCGAGTCCTGGGTTCAAATCCCACCAAGGACAACATCTGCAAGGATTTTGTATATTTCCCTGTGTTTGCGTGGGTTTCCTCCGGGCACTCCGGTGTCCTCCCACACTCCAAAGACATACTGATAGGGAATCTAGATTGTGAGCCCCGTCGGGGACTGCGATGATAATATGTGCAAACTGTAATGCACTGCAGACTATGATAGCGCTATATAAAAATAAAGATGATTATTATTATTACCTTGGTGGCCAAAAAGTTCAATTTTGGTCTCATCTGACCACAGCACCTTCCTCCATACACTCTTCCATAAAGGCTACCTCTACAGATTGTACGGCTTACTGTGGTCATGTGGAAAGATTCTTTACTTGGGAACTCTGCAGCTCCTTCGGGTTACCATTGTTCTCTATGCTGCCTCTCTGATTAATGACCTCCTTATCCAGGCTGAGAGTTTTGGTGGGCGGCCCACTCTTGGCAGGTTTGTTGTGGTACATATTCTTTCCATTTGATGATAATAGATTTGATGGTGCTCCAGGTGATCATCAGAGATTGTTTTTTTTGTATTGAAACTATAACACACAGCCTAGCAAGTGATACATCACTTGAATCATTTACATTGCCCCTACCTCATGCTGCTCTCAAATTAAATAGCAATAATCTGCTGAGAGATTCCCTTTGACATACATTTTCATTACTTTCAGGGTATTTAGAGCAGCTCAGAATCAAAGCCCAATTTATACCGGTCAGATGCTTTTTTTTACCTCTCCTTCTTCCGAGAGACATAGCTCTTTTATCTATCTGTCATCATTGCCATATGATGGCTCAGTTTTATGCAAGAAGATCTGTAATTTTAAATTATGCCACTCATTTTACCATACAATAAGGACGATCAAACCAGAACTGTAAAGTTTGGATTCATACCAGATTTCTAGTGTCCGGTACCGGAAACCGAACATGAACTTTTTACTGTATGTCCCGTTTCCTGTTCAGGTCCGGAAGTCTAAAAAAGCTTGTTGAAAGGCTGCAGTGCAGCCAATCAACAAACTTCAAGGCTGTTGGCACTTCTGGCTCCTTCACAGCCTTAAAATAAATAATATAATAAAAAAGAAACAACGTGCAGTCCCCTTCCTTTTTGAAACCAGCTGAGGAAAAACGGACAGCTAGGGGATGGAGATGCCCAGCCTATTAATATCAGCCGGCAGCTGTCTAATTTGCCTTAGCTGGTTATTAAAAATATGGTGAACCCTAAAAAAAATGATGTGGGTCCCCCCTATTTTTAATAACCAGTTAAGGCAAAAAAAGACAGCTGCAGGCTGATATTAATAGGCTGCTAAGGGACCATGTATATTGGCCACTTTTCAGCCTAATCACACCAGCCCTCAGCTGCCCCAGAAATTAGTCAATGAACGACTGAGAGTCTGGCTCTTGGCACTCAACAATCCAGCACTCAAGCTACCATGAGACCAGGTGGTTGTGAACTCAGGTAAAGGCTACCAGAGTTCACATCCACTGGGTCTCCCAGCAGCTGTAAGACCTGGAAACTTCATGGGAACCTTTGAAGGACACTTTAAAGCTACTGGAGTTTCCAGCTGCTGTGACATCTGGAGACTTTTTTTAAAATTTTTCACTTTGTTTTTTGGTCCCCTCAAGGGATTTGAAGACAGAACAGATAGACAAATATGGCAGCCAAGCGGCCTTCAGCATGCGCCCATTTGTCATGTATGTTCATCAGACCCCAGTGATCACGTCATGGAGGTGATTCGATGGAGGGGTCATTGTGAGCCTTCATGCACTGTTTGAATGCCGCTGTCATCAATTGACACCAGCATTTAAATTGATAAACAGCAGCATTTAGCGTGCGCTCTGGATGATGATGTTACAGGAAGATGGATGCTCTGTGGCACAGATAGAATCTGCTCGAAATGATGTGGGCTTAGATGTATACAAGGGGTTCATAATATATGACATACCAGGAGGGGGTTAATCAACACATGAATTTAGACCTAAAATTACACAAAGTTAAATGGTGGAAATTTTAAAGGGATCTTATACTAAATGGTACCCTTGTCTCGTAGAGCAAGAATCTGAATGGAAAGTAAGTGTGTTGTGAGTGTTTTTGGACGCTCCCATTCTTTACACCAAAGACGTTTTCCGTTAAAATGGAAAATAAATGGATTAAGTGCCTCTGGAGGAAGGGAGATACTTCCTGGAAAGGATGGAGAGAAGTGGGTTACCCAGTTATTTCAGCACCACCTCATATTTTTCCACAAAGGTGGATTTTATAAAGCTTTAAAAAGTAGCAACTTGTCCAGATTTCAGCCTATAAGGCTATATTAGTATTTTATAGTAACCTTTTAAATGACTGAAAAACTTCCATCTGAAAATAAAGCAAATAGTATAGAAATCAATGTCTAGCATTAGTAAAATTAATGATGATGTAATTAATATTAGGGTTATAGTTTACCGCCGCTCGTCAGATGATCCTGAGTCATTAACTTCAGCAGGAACCCTCATGAAGGCCAACGTGAACATCGCCAGCCTTGTTGAATCAAGTCCTCATTGTTCACAGATGCACTAATATGCTTTGGACACAGATTGTAACTTTTCACACTATATTGCCTGTTCCCAATGGAGTTCAAAATTCCAGACACAAAACTAGAGAAAAAAAGCCACAAAGGGAGCGAAGGCAATGACGGATCAGAGGCTATGTGTCTGGATTGGAAATTATCCTTGAGTTGAACAGAATCATCGGTGGCAATGCCATAGATATTCGACATGGGAGAAAGTTATTTTTCATTAATATGTTATTATAATTGTATTAATACTTTCTCATCATTAACCCCTTACGACATATGACGTAAAGTTAGGTCATATGCCGGTCCCTGAGTCTGATGCCAGCTCAGTTCCTGAGTACGCATCTTTCCCAGCAGATGATGGCTGTACATTCAGCCATCATCTGCCTCTAACAGCCATGCGTGGAGTGGAGCTCCAACCACAGCTGTTAGCTTGTCAATCTCTCACAGTGGCATACACAACACGGTGGAAAGTGGTCATGTCATTCCATGTGCACATCGGTGTCACTGTGTCGCAAACGCAGGGTGCCGATGAGTTGCCATGACGGCCTGGGGTTTGCTGAAGATATCCATGCTTGTCATGATGTTTCCCATCTGAACGCCAGCTTCTGGCCTGCGTTCATAAGAGACCATAATTTTTGCCATATACAGCTGTTTATAGCACAAGCGCTCAGATGTTCATAGGCTCAAGTCTCTTTAAGGGACTAATACATACAGTGAAAAGTGAAAAAAATGCTGTTAAAAATAGGAAAAAAAGATAAAACTTCAAAACTACCTACTTTTTCCGTCCATTAAAAATAAAGAAAGAAAAAATACACACATGGTAGTGCTAGGTCATTAAAAGTCCGATTTATCAAAGTATAAAATTAATTAACCCAATCAGTAAACAGTGTAATGAGAAAAAGAAGCGAATTTTCGTTTTTACGGCCTCTGTAACATTGCAGTACATTGCAATAAGAGGCAAATAAAACATCGTATCTACCCCAGAATTGTATCAATAAAATATCGGCTCAGGGCAGAAAAATTAAGCCCTCGCACAGCTCCATCAACCAAAAATTGAAAATGATACGGTAATGAAAAATAGCGACAAAAAGCAAATTTTATTTTTTTGCTTTACAAATTTTTGATTTTTTTTTCCCACTTAAATAAAAAAAAGACTATGCATGTATCTGCTCTATCGCACAGACCTGGAGAATTATATTTCCCGATCATTTTAGTGTATAATGAACATTGTAAATGAAAAAAGAAAAAAAACAATTGTAGAATTGTGCTTTTTTTTTGCAATTTTGCCACATTTTAAATTTTTTTAACGCTTTCCAGTACATTGCATAATAAAATGTATGGCGTTTTTCAAAAACAAGCCTTAACATGGATGGAAAAATAAAAAAAAAAGTTATGGCTCTGGGAAGGAGAGGAAAAATGAAGAATCGAAAAATAAAAAATAGGGGTTAATGAACTAATGATGAAATCATAAAAATAAGTAGGCGTAAAAGCTGAAGATGAACACTTTGCATGTAAATGTTTGCAGATACACTTAATTAGGAAGCCAGGCTATTTATTATGTGGCTTCATGAGAGATGGTCATCATGGGAATGAAACATTCCAATTAGCACATGTGTTAAACAAAGGGAATCTAATAAATCTAAGCTGGATCGCCTGATCTAGGCCTTCATGGCTGGCCCCAAAGCATGAAAACATGATCACTGTCCTCAAATGCCACAATTACCGTTGCTTTTCCATTGTGACTCATGTGGAGAGTCTTGTCATATGGTAATGTGTTAATTCCCGCTCCGTGTACTTTGCTATTTTATTTCGTTTGATGCTGAAATTTGTATTTCGGAAAATCCCTTAAATCCCTAAATCTTAAATAATATAACGGCAATAATATGAGAGGTTTCAATGTGTCGTGAATCACCTCTATTCAAGAGCAGTAGTTACATTGACATCATTCTTTCTACAAACAGGGTATCTATCAAAGCTTCGTACTAAAGGAAAGCACGAGCTTAAAAGGGAAAAATGCAAAGTCTTCCTAAATGAGAAGGAATTAGAAGGCAAACTATGGCCCGCGTCACAGAAAGCGGCTTCTAATCCTCCACAATTCTTAATGTAACCTTTTCATGAATATATGGCTCATTTATTACATCTATTGTTTGGTTGTAAGTATTGATGTAAGTACTTTTTAACCTACAGTATTATTTAAAAGTGAAGCTGTCATAAATCTGCGCTTGTTGAATGGTCGCTGATTACATTTCTTAGAAATACCTATTTTCTTAATGATTCATACTTGCTGATAATAGAGATATGGTAAAAAAGAAGCTGGGAGGTCACTACTATTCAGGGATTATGCGTGTCGTGAGAAAAATGATAATGATAGCTATATGCACTGAATTGGGACAACTACACATTACACCTATAGGAGGTTTTATAGGCTCCATTGTAAGAAAGCTGAAGGTATGTGTCACCGAGGTCACTGGCCTCAGTAATGTAAGTCCCGCGAGAAAGTGCACCAATATCAATAGGTTACTTAGATGGTTTTATTTTTGACTGGATTTGGGTTCCAAGATTTAGGAATGACCAAAAGTGGATGGGTGGGAACTGTCATGGTTTACTGGGTTCTTGGATCAGGTAGTCGCGGGTTAACTTGGTTGGCCTCTTTCTGGGTCCTGGGAGGCTTTTTACAGCCTCACTGTGAAGCCAGCCTTTGTCGTTTATACTCTGACCTTTGGCTGAGTGTGTCTGACCCTGTGCTTGTGCCAGTGCTTTGTGCCTGTGCTACATTTTGTTTGTCTGGTTCTGATTTGGCTGTGTCCCTGTTACGAGTTTTGCCTGTCCCTTTTGTACTGCGTTGCTCTGTCTGTGTATGACCCCTTGGCTGTGTTCTGGTTATTCTCTGCCTGCTCCTTTTGTACTGCGTTGCTCCGTCTGTGTATGACCCCTTGGCTGTGTTCTGGTTATTCTCTGCCTGCTCCTTTTGTACTTCGTCGCCCTCTATGTGTATGACCTGGCTATCCTGACCATCCATTCTGTCTATGCCCCTTGGTAACTTTATTTCGTAGTTACCCTTCTAGGAGTTTTCCTTTACCTCCTAGATCTCTGGAGCTTAGGCCACGCCCCTAGGCAGTCACGTGCCTGCAGGTCCTTCGGCCTGAAACATTCTCTACCTGATACTGCTGCCTCTGAGAGACGGGTGGCTGGCTCCGCCCCTTGGCAGTCACATGCTGTGGAAGGTCCTGTGTCCTCAGAAACACACGTCTTCTCTGCTGCGGTTCTACTATACAGGTATCGTTGTGCACAGTTTGTTCACTCAGGACACACGCACTGGCTCAGTGAGCAAGTGCAGTGCGGTGTCCCTGACATTATAAACGACCGTTACATTTTTTTTTCTGAGGGGGAGATTTAGGAGTGTTATCTCCATGGATCCCATGCAGGTGTTAGCAGGTCAGGTGAAACATCTGACGCAAAGGTTCCAGGAGTTGAATGTTGAGCAGCGCATGATGGCTCAGACCCAGCAACAGCTGGTAGATACCGTACAGGGGGCTGTCGCTGCGGGGTCTCTGGGTACAGGTGGTAAGGATGTGTCATTGGTATCTCCTGAATCTCCAGTTAAACTGCCCGACTACTTCTCAGGGGATAAAAATGAGTTCAGAGCCTTCAGGGAGGGGTGTAAACTTTTTTTCTCCCTGAGGCCTCGCTCTTCTGGGGATGAGTTCCAGAGGGTGGGGGTCATTATTTCCCTACTTCGGGGGGCCCCACAAGCCTGGGCTTTTCTCTCTCTCCTTCTGCTCCTGAGAGGATGACTGTTGATACGTTTTTTCATGCCCTGGGCCGCATCTATGATGAGCCTGACAGGGTCCATATGGCTGAGGACATGGTTATGAGTGTTCGTCAGGGTAAACATTCAGCCGAGGGTTCTGTTCGGAGTTCCAACGTTGGGCAGCGGAGGTCTCCTGGAATGATGCCGCCCTTCGAGGGCTATTCCGCAGAGGCCTGTCTGAACGTCTCCAGGACGCCCTGGCCCTTCATCCTCCACCTGATACTTTGGAGGACGCCATAACCCAGGCCGTACGAATGGACCGCAGGCTACGCGCCAGGGGTGTCATGCAATGTGAAACCTCACTGTTTGCTGGCAGCAAAGAGACTGGAGCCACTACTGAGGTCATGGACATTGGCACCACCTCGCTAAAAGAGAAGGAGAGAAGACATCGCAGGGAGAAACAACTCTGTTTCTATTGTGGAGAGTCCGGACATTGGAGAAAAGATTGCCCCACCTGTCCATCATCTAAGACGGCGGAAAACTACTAGGTCTGGGTAGCGGTCGAGGAGGCTGCCCAGACCTTCAGGTACTATTTTCCTCATGTTCTAAAGTCGTGTTAAAGGTGGAACTGTTGGTAGACAACTATCGTTTTTTTTCGACAGCATTGGTGGACAGTGGTTCATCTCTCAATCTGATCAGTTCCTGTGTCGTCTCCCAACATAAGATAGGGACAGTCATGCTGGAGACACCCCTTAAAATTGTTGCTATCGACTCTTCCCTCTTACCCGAACAGGGATTCTTTATGTTTCCAAAAGGTTTTCTTTGCAGGTCGGTTCTTCCCACAAGGAAGACATGGAATGTTTTGTCATGGACAAATTGCCCACAGGGCTAGTGCTGGGTATGCCATGGCTTCAACGCCACAACCCGGTGATTGACTGGGAATCAGGGGAGATTATTAAATGGGGATCCCAATGTGTCGACTGTTGCCATAAACCTGTTTATTGTATGAAACTTGCAAAACCTGTCTCAGTGTCTTCTGTTGGTCTGGAGGGTATTCCGGAGTACCTGAAAGACTTTGAAGACGTGTTCTCTGAAAGTGAGGCTGAGGCTCTGCCCCCGCATAGATCATTTGACTGTGCTATTGATCTTGTCCCGGGAGCCAAATTGCCCAAGGCCCGCCTGTTTAATTTGTCAGGCCCGGAGCGCCTGGCTATGAAGCAATACATAGCTGAAAGACTTCGCAAAGGGCATATAAGGCCCTCAGTGTCCCCCGTAGCTGCGGGGTTCTTCTTTGTTAAAAAGAAGGATGGCGGTCTACGTCCCTGCCTCGACTTTCGAGAACTTAATAAAATCACAGTCAGGAATACATACCCCCTGCCTCTGATTCCTGATCTCTGTAACCAGCTCTCTGGGGCCAAGTGGTTTTCAAAATTGGACCTCAGGGGGGCTTATAATTTGATAAGAGTACGGGAAGGGGATGAGTGGAAAACTGCTTTTCTTACTACTGAGGGGTTATTTGAGAATCTCGTCATGCCTTTTGGTCTCACCAATGCTCCAGCTGTGTTTCAAAATTTATTAATGTAGTTTTTTCGGACCTCATTGGCCGTTTTGTTGTGAACTATTTGGATGATATACTGATATATTCCTCTGACAGACATTCACATTTATCACATGTTAAAACTGTGTTTCAAAGACTCAGGGAAAATCATTTATTTGTTAAGCTGGAGAAATGTTCTTTCTTTGTTCAGGAGCTATAATTTTTGGATCTCATAATCTCTCCACAGGGGTTTCGTATGGATCCCAAGAAGGTGCAAGCCATTATGGAGTGGGTCCAGCCTCGGGACCTTAGAGGACTCCAGCGCTTCTTGGGATTCGCGAATTACTATCACAGGTTTATCAAGGGTTTTTCTCAGATTGTGAAACCCCTCACGGATCTCACATGTAAAGGGGCAGATGTTAGGAACTGGTCCCCGTCGGCCAAACAATCTTTTTTAACTTTGAAAAATTGTTTCACATCCGCTCCTGTTCTGGTTCAACCTGACTCAGCCAAGTCGTTTGTGGTTGAAGTTGATGCTTCGGAGGTTGGGGTGGGGGCAGTGTTGTCACAGGGACCTACTTCTCTGACTAACCTCAAACCTTGTGCCTATTTCTCGAAAAAATGTTCTCAGGCTGAGAGAAATTATGACGTTTGGTAATAGAGAACTCTTAGCAATCAAATTGGCGTTCGAGGAATGGAGGCATTTTTTGGAGGGGGCGGCTCACCCCATCACAGTCATCACTGACCACAAAAACCTGGAGTATATCAAATCTGCTAAAAGACTGACTCCTAGGCAAGCCCGTTGGTCACTTTTTTTTTTCCAGATTTCAATTTTCTATAACTTTGCGCCCAGGGTCTAAAAACGTGAAAGCTGATGCTTTATCACGTAGTTTTGACCCGCTTTCCGCCCCTGACCCGCCGTCCCCCATTCTTCAAACCAATGTCGTTATAGCTGAAGTGTCGTCGGAATTGGAGCGGGAGATTGTGGGGGCTCAATCTTTAGCTCCAAGGTCCAAACCCGAAAACAAATTGTTTGTTCCTCAGCAGTTACGCACCAGGCTCCTGCGGGAGTTCCATGATTCAAAACTGAGTGCTCACCCAGGCATTTCTGCCACACGAGAGGCAGTGGCTAGAGTTTTTTGGTGGCCTTTGATGGCTTCAGATATTAAGAAGCATGTCGCTGCGTGTGGGGTATGCGCTCGTTCTAAGAGCTCTCATTGCCGGCCGGCCGGGGAATTGGTGCCTTTGCCAATTCCAGGAAGGCCATGGACCCACTTGTCCATGGACTTCATTACCAACCTTCCTTCTTCTCGGGGTAACACGGTTATCTGGGTAGTTGTGGACAGGTTTTCTAAGTTAGCGCATTTTGTACCTATGGCAAGTCTACCTACTGCAGAGACTCTCGCTAAGCATTTCCTCCACAGATTGTGCGGTTACATGGGGTACCTATGAATATTGTATCTGACAGAGGGGCACAATTTGTGGCCAAGTTTTGGCGGGCTTTTTGCAAAAGGTTGGGGATATCTTTGTCCTTTTCCTCAGGCTACCACCCAGAGAGTAACGGGCAGACGGAGCGCACCAACCAGTCGCTTGAACAAATTCTTCGATGTTTGGTTTCTACTCTGCAAAGCGACTGGTGTGATGCCCTACCGTTAGCGGAGTTCGCCTTCAACAACCGTACCAATCAATCTACCGGTAGGTCACCGTTTTTATTAATTATGGTTTGAACCCTCATTTTGGTGAATTCTCACGTTTAGATTCGGGCTGTCCAGGAGCTGAGGACTGTGTTAACCGAATCAGGGATCTGTGGTCAAAAGTTTGGTTGAATATGTTCAGGGCTCTGGAGACTTATAAGCGTTTTTATAAGCGTTTTGCAGATAAAAAAGGAACCCTGCTCAGGTGTTGCAGTGTGGGGACAAGGTGTGGCTCTCCACGCGAAACATAAGTCTTCGTCTACCCTCCGCCAAACTGGGGCCCAAGTTCATAGGTCCCTATGAGATCATTGAGGTAATTAACCCTGTGGTGTATCGTCTTCGCCTCCCCCGCTTTGAAACTCCATAACGTATTCCACAGATCCTTGCTAAAACCCTTGGGATCGGTAGTAGAAGAACCAGCTGCTGTTCCCTCCCCAGTCTTGGTTGATGGGCACATGGAATTTGAGGTACAACATATTGTAGACTCCCGGCGGTCTCGGGGGTCCTTACAGTACCTGGTGCATTGGAGGGGGTACGTCCAGAGGACCGGTCTTGGGTGCCGGCAGATCGGTACACGCTGACCGTCTGGTTCGGGCATTCCATGCTCGGAATCCTGGGAAACCTGGGGGTCCAGAGGCCCCCCATTAAGAAGGGGGTACTGTCATGGTTTACTGGGTTCTTGGATCAGGTAGTCGCGGGGTTAACTTGGTTGGCCTCTTTCTGGGTCCTGGGAGGCTTTTTATAGCCTCACTGTGAAGCCAGCCTTTGTCATTTATACTCTGACCTTTGGCTGAGTGTGTCTGACCCTGTGCTTGTGCCAGTGCTTTGTGCCTGTGCTACATTTTGTTTGTCTGGTTCTGATTTGGCTGTGTCCCTGTTACGAGTTTTGCCTGTCCCTTTTGTACTGCGTTGCTCCGTCTGTGTATGACCCATTGGCTGTGTTCTGGTTATTCTCTGCCTGCTCCTTTTGTACTGCGTTGCTCCGTCTGTGTATGACCCCTTGGCTGTGTTCTGGTTATTCTCTGCCTGCTCCTTTTGTACTTCGTCGCCCTCTATGTGTATGACCTGGCTATCCTGACCATCCATTCTGTCTATGCCCCTTGGTAACTTTATTTCGTAGTTACCCTTCTAGGAGTTTTCCTTTACCTCCTAGATCTCTGGAGCTTAGGCCACGCCCCTAGGCAGTCACGTGCCTGCAGGTCCTTCGGCCTGAAACATTCTCTACCTGATACTGCTGCCTCTGAGAGACGGGTGGCTGGCTCCGCCCCTTGGCAGTCACATGCTGTGGAAGGTCCTGTGTCCTCAGAAACACACGTCTTCTCTGCTGCGGTTCTACTATACAGGTATCGTTGTGCACAGTTTGTTCACTCAGGACACACGCACTGGCTCAGTGAGCAAGTGCAGTGCGGTGTCCCTGACAGGAACGTTCTCTCCAAGTCTTAGATATCTAATCTGGGTTTGATCAACAGCGTGTGTTGTGCTGAAGCTGGAGAAAGACAGATAATGGTGGATAGTTTTGCTAGAGACATGCCTGTAAGATGGTGAGACCATTTTGCTTTACTTTGCATTACATAAAGAGTGGATTGTTTTGTTGTTCATTTGTGCTGAAGAAAGGATGTTTTCATATTGGGGCTGTAAAATTTATGAAGAACAAAAAAATGTATTCTGCTTTGATCCACGCGGCTACCATACGGCTGAAACCTCTACACAATCCACATTAAATGGAAGATACCAATCGAAAATGTCCCATTTTTTAAATCAGATTTATGTTACATGTGTTTTTTTAAAATGTTTGTCAAAGCTTTTATTTTTTATTCTGATTTGTATTAAAAAAGATAAATTAGTAATCTTCCAATTCTCACGCGCCACACAGCCATTTTAGACTCAAACTTATTGTCCTTACAGCAAGGCTCCATTTTATCCAATGACTGATAACACCTATGCACAGATGATAATCACATAATCCACAATTGGTGATGACACAGCTGACCCTGCTCCCCTCCCTTCACAATGACCTTTGCACGGGTTCATTAGACACTTCGATACATAATATAGGGTTTGGAATCTGAACAATATGGCTAGGTACATGTGTTGTTTCCTGAAACAGTAGGAAGTTGAAGTCTAAAAAACCCTAATGGCCAGTGTGAAAATTGCTAGATTTCTACTTTTTATTTTGAATAAAGATCATAATATGTAAAAAAAAATTACAAAAAATTAAAAAATATATATTTAAAAAATAAATTTAACACAAAAATATTTAAATAGGTAATTTTTTGATGATAGCTTCCCTTTAATGTTGAGTTTGCTCTTTTCTTTGTAGCTAAAACAAGTTTGCTTTCTAGATGATGTTTTAGTTTTTGGGAATTTTTTCCCATTTCATCCGAAGAGCATTTGTGAGGTCAGACACTGACACTGATGTTGAGGAAAGGCCGGGCTCATAATCTCCATTCTAGTCCATCATCAAAGTATTATTATCCCATCTTCACCATACCTTACAGTTGGCACAATGCAGTCAGGCAGGTAATGTTCTCCTGACATTTGCCAATCCCAGACTCATACACAAAAGTGACAGATACAGAATTGAGAAGTGGTTCGTTCATACAAAGAACAGGTTTCCACTGCTCCAAAGCCCAGTGGTGGTGGATTTATAGCACTCCCATTAGGTGCTTGGTGCCTTGCATGCAGCTGCTTGGTCAAGCCATGAAGCTCTCAGAGCAGATATTTTGGTGATTCCATCGATGTCACTTACTGGGCTGCTTGCTATAGTTTTAATAAACTCACTGATTTTTTAGCAGGCGATTATCACTAGCAGACTAGTAAACCTGGTACCAAGTTATCCAACTCCGTCCCCACCATTGATTGGCAGCTTTCTGTCTATGTACAGTGTAATCAGTGGTGGGGGTGGGATTATACACAGCTCAGCATTCAGAGAACTGCTAGATCTACAGTAGACCAAACAAGGATTTTATAAAACCTGCTGCATCTAGTTAAGTAAATGACACAATTATGGAAACAGGGTTTTTGCTTCGACATCATGCTGCTCTCAGATTAGCACATGATAAAATAAAGCAAAAGACCTTAAAGGGAATCTGTCAGCAGGTTTTTGGTATGTAATCTGACAACAGCATAATGTAAGGGCTGAGTCACAGATTCTATAGATGTGTCATGTATAGTGTACAGTTCCTATAGCGTCTTGTGCTTGGGTGCAAGGAAAACACAGGAGACATAGGTTGAAATGAAATGACTTGTATTACTTCATACAAGCATGCTGAAAAGTTCACACAGTTTGCAGGAACAGCGACAGGAGACACAGCAGGCCAGAGTAACTTCAAGCACTACAATAAATCTCCAAAGCAGGTTCAGGATCTCTTCTCTGTACCGTAATTCCTCTGCAAACATGGATTCACCAAACAGCAGGTTTCCAGAGTCCAAAAGTGTTCCAAGGTTCCTCAGTAGGGAATAGCTGGAGAACAAGTCCAAGGCTTCCAGGAGTCAGGTCACAGACTGACTGAGGCTTGATTCAGGAGCACTGATTGTTCAGCTGAGGCTTCTTAAGAAGCAAGAGGGAAGAATCAGGGCGGGAACATGAAAACTGGAAACTCCATATTAACTGAGGGCAAGAGCTGCAGAAAGACAGAAAGCAAAATGGCCGACGGAAAACTGAGTTTCAAGGAACATGTCAACAGAGACAAAGAACCTTACATTACTCCCCCTTAGGGACAACCTCCGGATGACCTCAGACCAGGCTTGTCTGGGTACCTCTGATGAAACTGGCGGAGCAGGCGAGGAGCATTTACATTATTGACTGGTTCCCATGAGTTGTCCTCCACTGGGTAGCCCTGCCATTTAATCAAATATTGCAACTGATTTCTGTACAACCTGGAATCTAGAATCCTTTCCACCATAAATTCTTCCTGACCATCGACCAGCACTGGGTCAGGGCAAGGAGAAGAACGTCCAGGAAACGTATTGGGTGTTGCAGCCTTTAGTAGGGATACATGAAAGACAGGGTGGATTCTCATAGTTCTGGGCAGTTGAAGACGACAAGCAACAGCACTTATAATCTTATTGATCTTATAAGGTCCAATGTACTTATGTCCCAATTTAGACGATGGAATCTTTAATTTAAGATTTCTGGTTGACAGCCAGACCAAATCTCCTACCTTGAAAGCTGGTGCAGGTTTACGAAATTTATCTGCTGCTTTCTTGTACCTTTCCTGAGCCAATTCTAGATTTTCCTTTAGAAGATCCATATTCTTTTGTAAAGAAGTGATTCTTTCAGCCACTGCCGGCAAGGGCGTATCTATGGGAAATCGAGGAAGAATGTTAGGATGATAACCTAGATTGGAGTAAAAAGGAGACTGCTTAGTGGAGGCGCTCTGAGAGTTGTTATAAGAGAACTCAGCCAGTGGAAGTAGATCCACCCAATCATCCTGTAGGTGGCAGATAAAACAGCGGAGATACTGCTCCAGGGTCTGATTGGTTCTTTCTGTCTGTCCATTAGTTTGGGGATGAAAAGCAGAAGAAAGGTTTACTTTAATGTCCAATGCTGCACAGAAATTTTGCCAAAACCTTGAAGTGAATTGCACCCCTCGATCCGAAATGACCTCATCCGGTACTCCATGTAAGCGAAACACATTCTTAATCATCAAGTCTGATGTCTGTTTTGCAGTGGGTAAGCCGACAAAAGGGATAAAATGAGCTGCCTTTGTTAGACGGTCAACCACCACTAGAATGGTGTTCTTCCCTTGAGAGGTTGGTAACTCCACAATGAAGTCCATAGAAATGGATCCCCACGGGCGGGACGGGTGGGAAGAGGTTGCAACAGACCAGTTGGTGAGTAGCGAGGTGTTTTGCATCTTGCACAGACTTCACATGAAGTGACATAGTTTAAGACATCTTTCCTGTAAGTGGGCCACCAAAAGAAACGAGAAAGAAATTCTTGTGTCTTTAGAATTCCCCTATGCCGGCTATCTTGGAATCGTGGATGAGTTGCAATACTCTCAATCTGACTGTTTCAGGTATATACAGACGTTGTCCCTGAATCCACACACCATTCTTAAAGACAAGACTTACGTCCCTTGGGGGTTGAGCCAACAAAGAATCCGCATGGTATGCTTCCTTGATGTCCTTCAAGTAGGTCTTGATTATGAATAACTCCCAGGAATCTAGAGTCAGGAAGAATAGTCTTAGGAGGAGTAAGTGGACGTGTCTCTGCTGAATGAATCCTAGAGAGTGCATCAGCCTTTCCATTGCGCGATCCTGGTCTATAAGAAATGACAAAATTAAATTGGTTTAGGAAAAGATTCCAGCGAGCCTGGCGAGGAGTCAGGCACTTAGCCGACCTGATAAATTCAAGGTTACGATGGTCTGTCAGGACGACTATTTGCTGTGCAGCACCCTGAAGAAGGTGTCTCCATTCCTTGAAGGCGGCAATAATGGCCAACAATTCTCTATTGCCCACATCGTAGTTCCTCTCAGCCGAAGACAACTGCTGGGAAAAGAAGGCACAGGGATGCAAGACATTCTTCTCACCTGTTCTCTGAGAGAGTATAGCTCCAAAGGCACAGTCTGAAGCATCCACCTCTATTATGAAGGCAAGCTCGGGGTTGGGATGTACTAAGATAGGTGCGGTGGTAAATTTATCCTTTAAACAGGAAAATGCTTCCTGAGCTTGCGGGGTCCAGGAGAACCTAGACTGTTTCGGGTAAGTTGGGTGATAGGTGACACTACCTCAGAAAAATTCTTAATGAAACGTCTATAGAAGTTGGCAAACCCGATGAAACGCTGCACCTCTTTCACATTTCTAGGAATTGGCCAATCCTTGATGGCTTGGGTCTTGCTTCCATCCATACTAATCCCTTGCGTAGATAGTACATACCCCAGAAATTGAATTTCGGTCCTATGGAATTCACATTTTTCAAGCTTGATGTAGAGATGGTTTTGTCTTAGGCGTTCTAAGACCATTCTCACATGTCCATGATGTTCCTCTGTGGAGTTAGAAAAAATTAGAATATCATCCAGATAAATCACCACAAATGTATCTAGGAGATCCCTGAAGATATCATTCACGAAGTGTTGGAAAGTGGCTGGGGCGGTACTCAGACCAAAGGCATAACTAGATATTCAAAGTGTCCATAGCGTGACCTGAAAGCAGTCTTCCATTCATCCCCAGGTCTAATACGGACCAAGTTATAGGCCCCACGGAGATCCAGTTTAGAGAAAATTTTGGCATGCCGCACTCTCTCCAACAACTCAGGGATTAAAGGCAATGAATAACGGTTTCTAATAGTAACCTTATTGAGTTCCCTATAGTCTATGCAGGGTCTCAGAGATCCATCTTTCTTCTTCACAAAGAAGATGGGTGCACCTGCGGGAGATGAAGAGGGGCGTATGAAGCCCTTGGCTAAATTTTCGTCTATATAATCCTTCAAAGCTTTTAGCTCGGGCCCCGCTAGGGGGTAGATCTTACCAAAAGGTATCTCGGCTCCGGGCAATAATTCAATTGGACCATCATATGGACGGTGAGGAGGAAGCTGATCAGCAGTTCTTCTTGTCACATAAATCCACATAGTCCTGGTATACAGCTGGTAGTTCAGGGACTGACATGGTTCCTTTAGGAACAGAGCAAGCTGAAACTCCTTGACTCATCTGTTTCTCCGGAAATTGTAATTCCTTGGTCTCCCAGTTAATCGTAGGATTCTGCGCCTGCAGCCATGGTAGCCCTAGAATGATGGGAAAGTGGGGAGAAGAGATAAGCAAAAAAGACATTTTCTCCTGATGATCTTTACCCATAAGGACCCTCAAAGGCTCTGTTTCTTGATCCACTGGTCCAGAGTCAGTAGAGAGCCATCCACAGTCTCCATCTGTACTGGAGTAGCCTTCTTCACTGAACGTATCCCCTGTTTCAGAGCAAAGGAGATATCCATAAAATTTCCACTTGCTCCTGAGTCGATCATAGCAGAGCTAGACACCCAGACTGAGTCAACCCAGAGTTTGATGGAAAGGAAGCAATGAGAATTGTTTCTTTTACAACTCAGCTGGGACACCGCTGAGGAAACTTGAAAAATTGCAGCGTTTATACCGTCATCGTCCCCAGAACTAACAGAGTTTAAGTCCGAGAAATCAAGATCTCTTGCAGCAGATCTCTCTGGAGCCTGAGGCTCGGACATGACAGAGCTCCTCTCGCAACACTCACAGTGAATGACTGCTGCAGTAGTCTTACGAGAACGGCTGGGGCAGTTTATAATGAAGTGCCCTGACTTACCACAGTAGAAACATAGATTTTCCTTTATACGATGTTCTTTGCGTGCATCACTAACCCGTCTTTGTAAAGAGTCCACCTGCATGGGTTCAGGTTCTGGTTCCCTTGTGATCCTACTCAAAGGTTCCTTAGCTGAGGAGGAGGTAGTAAAAGGTTAGTGCGATTATTTTCGAACCATCTCTCTTGTCTGCGTTCAGTCAGACGAGCATCAATACGGATACAATAGTTAATAAAGTCACCTAACGCAGTGGGAGGGTCGGCACGAGCAAGTTCATCCTTAATCAGTGGAGACAACCCTTTCCGAAAAATAGATTTTTTAGCGGAAGTGTCCCAAGTGGTATCAAGAGCCCATCTCCTGAAATCCAGGGCATATTCGGCTACTGAACGCTTACCTTGGCGCAAAGTTAACATGGCTGCTTCAGCTGTTGCACCTCGATTGGGGTCATCAAACACCTGCCCCATGGCTGAAATAAAAGCATTAAGGTGATTCAAACAATCATCCTCAGTCTCAATCAGAGGGTTTGCCCACATCAAAGCCTTATTGGTAAGCAACATGATTATAGTAAGCACTTTGGATCGTTCAGTGGGAAATTGTGAAGCATGTGCAGAGAAAAATAAATTGCATTGATTAATAAATCCCCTGAATTTCTCACGTTCACCGCCAAAACGAAAAGGAGGTAATTTGGGGATCCCAGAACTTGGGGTTATGGCAGGAGCCTGGGCTCGTTCCTCTAGAGCCTCAATCCTGGCTCGCAATTCCTGGGTAGTCTGTCCAAACACTTGCAAATTGTGATTAGTGAGGTCCTGTAGGCTTGCAAAACGGGTTTTTAAAGTCTGTACATCTGAAAGGATTGTATCAGTCACTCCGCAAAGTTCCTTTATGCGGGCCTCCATCTTCCAGATCTTTTAAGGCAGAGGTGCTGGAAGGAGAAGAGGAAAGGAAAAAAAAAAAAAACAATAGTGTTTACCTGTGGTAACACTCCAGAGTAAAATTTTAAGGGAATGCGCTCACCTGGAATGTTGTGAGAAGTCACAACCACTGTCATCACATAAGGTATTAAACAGACATCTGATATCCACAGTCACAGCACACGGCTTTCCCAGACCCAGTAGACACTAAACATTGGCTCCTGAATCTTGTCATGTATAGTGTACAGTTCCTATAGCGTCTTGTGCTTGGGTGCAAGGAAAACACAGGAGACATAGGTTGAAATGAAATGACTTGTATTACTTCATACAAGCATGCTGAAAAGTTCACACAGTTTGCAGGAACAGCGACAGGAGACACAGCAGGCCAGAGTAACTTCAAGCACTACAATAAATCTCCAAAGCAGGTTCAGGATCTCTTCTCTGTACCGTAATTCCTCTGCAAACATGGATTCACCAAACAGCAGGTTTCCAGAGTCCAAAAGTGTTCCAAGGTTCCTCAGTAGGGAATAGCTGGAGTACAAGTCCAAGGCTTCCAGGAGTCAGGTCACAGACTGACTGAGGCTTGATTCAGGAGCACTGATTGTTCAGCTGAGGCTGCTTAAGAAGCAAGAGGGAAGAATCAGGGCGGGAACATGAAAAACTGGAAACTCCATATTAACTGAGGGCAAGAGCTGCAGAAAGACAGAAAGCAAAATGGCCGACGGAAAACTGAGTTTCAAGGAACATGTAATAGAGACAAAGAACCTTACAAGATGTGTCACTTATTAGGCTGTGTGCTGTTGTTTCCATACAATGAATGTTTTATAATCAGGTGATTATCACTGCCCAAACTATCTCCCTCATACCAAGTCTTCTGACCACTCCCCCTCTTCTGATAAGCAGCTCACTGTCTATATACAATGCATACAGATATCTGAGTCTCACAATACACTGACACTTCCTTTACAATGAAAAATTGAACACCTCTGTTACAAACCTGGAGGCAAATAATACAGGATCCATCACACCTGGTGATCCATATATTAAACAAAAAATGTAAATGGGAAAACCTTCCAAGAGAGAATGAATTATATAATTTTATAATAAATTATAAAAAAATATGTTACAGAATCTGATTTATTTTCTTAATTAATTTTCTTACCGGGGTCCCAGCTCATCTTCACTGCGCCACACAAAATCTCCAAACTTCTCATAGAGAGTATTGTAATGATGCTGGACTCGAAGGAGCATTGAAGCTGATACTTCCATCAGCGTGTTGTAGGCAATCTGCTGCTCCTTGCCACTGGTGTATCCATTGTATAATGTATAAATCCTATCAGCAATTTCTGTAACATAAATGACTTATTAGCTCAGGAAGCTTTCCTTTATATTGTGGACAGAATGAATCACTGATGCACAAAGGGTAAACCACTCTGTTCTACTAAAATAGTCTACAGTGTTGCAGCAGAAGTGTAAGTGAGGCCAAAAAAAGGCCACTAAGGAAATAATTTATTACACAATTCCAAACAATCTCATGTTTCACTGTGATAACATAAAGATTATACAGTATATATATACAGCAGGTGAAATAAGTATTGAACACATCATCAATTTTCTAAGTATCGGTAAATCTATTTCTAAAGGTGCTATTGACATGTAATTCTCACCAGATGTTGGTGACAACCTATCCAATCCACACAGGCTAAGAAATCATCATACATGTCCATAAATTACTGTATTTTTCTGACTATAAGACACACTTTTTTCCTCCCAAACTTTGGAGGAAAATGGGAGGTGCGTCTTATAGTCCTGATGTACCGGCTGTGGATGTGGAGAGCGGCAGCGGTGGACGAGCAGGTCACAGAAGGCAGGAACTGCTGCTGTAGCTAACATTGTGTCCGTTGTTACAGAAAATGAATCTCCACTGCTCCCCACTTTCAAAATCCTGCCCACCTCTATGTACTGAAGCCGGCGCCGAGAGATGGGAGGGACTATGGGTATGTGGAGCAGTGAATATTCATCTTCTTTAATAGCAGGCACACTGTTATCCACTGCCTTCCTGCAGTGGCTGGGCGATCACGTGTGCTTGCTATTATAGAGAATGAAAATTCACTGCTTTCACAGTTCCACGGGCATGGAAAGCAATGAATATTCATTCTCTTTAATAGTTGGCACATGTGATCGCCCGGCAGCACCGGCTAACAGTGTGCCTGCTATTAAAGAGGATGAATATTCACTGCTCCACACGCCCATAGTCCCGGGCGTGGGGAGCAGTGAGTATGCCGGCAACTGATCTTGGCTTGTAAGCAGCACACGACGTCACTGCTTAGAAGCTGAAATCAGCTGCCAGCATCAGAATAGGACGCTGCGAGGGAGCGAAGGGAAGGTAAGTGGAATGGTTTCTTTTTTTATGTGTGCAGCGTGATGGGGGCCATGTTGACACGTGTTCAAAATTGTTGGTATTCCTCGTTTAATGACAGAAAAACCCACAATGGTGACAGAAATAACTTGAATCTGACCGAAGTAATAATAAATCAAAAATCTAATGAAAATGAACAAGTGAAAGTCAGGCATTGCTTTTCAACCATGCTTCCACAGAATTAAAAAAAAAATAAAACTCATGAAATAGACCTGAACAGAAATGATGGCACCCCTGAAAATAATGTGACAAAAGAGACATGTTAAATCAAGGTGTGTCCACTAATTAGCATCACAGGTGTCTACACATTTGGAATCAGTGAGTGGCCTGTATCGAGGGCTACAGATACTCACTGTGCTGTTTGGTGACATGGTGTGTATCACACTCAACATGGACCAGAGGAAGAGAAGGAAAGAGTTGTCTCAGGCGATTAGAAAGATAATTATAGACAAACATGTTAAAGGTAAAAGTTATAAGACCATCTCCAAGCAGCCTGATGTTCCTGTGACTACAGTTGCACATATTATTCAGAAATTTAAGCTCCATAGGACTGTAGCCAACCTCCCTGGACGTGGCCACAGGAGGAAAATTGATGACAAATCAAGGAGACGGATAATACGAATGGTAACAAAAGAGCCAAGAAAAACTTCTAAACAGATTAAAGGTGAACTTCAAGCTCAAGGAACATCGCACCATCAGTCATTGTATGAGCCAAAGTGGACTTCATGGGAGACGACCAACGAGGACACCATTGTTGAAAAAAAATCATAATAAAGCCAGACTGGAATTTGTCAAACTACATGTTGACAAGCCACAAAGCTTCTGGGAGAATGTCCTATAGACATATGAGACAAAAATTGAACTTTTTTGCAAGGCTCATGAGCTCTATGTTCACAGATGGAAAAATGAAGCATAACAAGAAAATAACACTGTCCCTACTGTGAAACATGGAGGAGGCTCTGTTATGTTCTGGGGCTGCTTTGCTGCATCTGGCACAGGGTGTCTAGAATCTGTGCAGGGTTTGATAGTTACAGGAATCATTTGATTGCAGTGATTGCCTCAAAAGGTTGTGCAACAAAAATATTAAAGTTAAGGGTACCATCATTTCTGTCCAGGCCTATTTCATTTTTTTTTTTTTTTAATTCTGTGGAAGGATGGTTGAAAAGCAATGTCTGTCTTTCATTTGTTCATTTTCATAGATTTTTTATGTATACACAGTGCCCAGCATAAATGAGTACACCCCATGTATTATCAGTACATTATAGCGCGCCCAGCATAAGTGAGTACACCCCTGTATAATCAGTACATTATATACATATTGCTCAGCATAAGTGAGTACACCCCTGTATTATCAGTGCATTATGCAGATGGAAAAATCCCGCTCTGCCGAGCACCTAACCGCATACAAGCAGTCCCTCACCAGCTTCAAGTCCACGCTCACTGCTGCAAAACAAACTTTCTTCTCATCTCTCATATCCTCCCTGTCTCACAACCCTAAACAGCTCTTCAACACTTTCAATTCTCTACTCCGTCCCCCAGCACCTCCTCCTTTCCTCTCATTTCTGCTGAAGATTTTGCCTCTTTCTTTAAGCAGAAGATCGATACGATCAGAGAAAGCTTTGGCCCACAGCCCCCATTGCCCCTCTTAGCTGCTCAGCCCTCTTCCTCCAAAACCAACTTCTCCACCATGACAGAAGATCAGCTTTCCACCCTCCTATCAAGATCACACCTCACCACTTGCATGCTTGACCCGCTCCCATCCCACCTCATCCCTAGCCTCGCCACCGTCTTCACCCCTACTCTAACAAACCTCTTCAACCTCTCACTTACAAATGGTGTCTTCCCCTCATCCTTCAAACATGCCTCAATCACACCCATTCTCAAAAAGACCTCCCTTGACCCATCCTCTGTGTCTAGCTATCGCCCGATATCTCTTCTCCCTTATGCCTCAAAACTACTAGAACAGCATGTCCATCTTGAACTGTCCTCCCACCTCTCCTCCTGCTCCCTCTTTGACCGCTTATAATCAGGCTTCCGACTGCATCACTCAACTGAAACTGCCCTAACTAAAGTCACCAACGATCTACTACCCGCCAAGAACAAGCGACACTACTCTGTTCTCCTTCTCCTGGACCTGTCTTCTGCCTTCGACACTGTGGACCATTCCCTCCTGCTATGCATTCTCTCATCTCTTGGCATCACAGGCTTGGCCCTATCCTGGATCTCATCATATCTAACAAATCGAACATTCAGTGTCTCCCTCTCCCACACCACCTCCTCACCTCGCCCCCTGTCTGTCGGTGTTCCTCAAGGCTCAGTTCCAGGACCCCTACTCTTCTCCATCTACACCCTCGGCCTGGGACAGCTCATAGAATCCCATGGTTTGCAGTATCATCTCTACGCAGACGACACGCAGATCCACCTATCTGGACCTGACCTCACCTCCTTACTGACCAAAATCCCACAATGTCTGTCTGCTATTTCTGCTTTCTTCTCTGCTCGCTTTCTAAAACTGAACATGGACAAAACAGAATTCATCATCTTTCCTCCATCTCACTCTACCCCCCCACCAGACCTGTCCATCAACGTCAATGGCTGCTCACTTTCCCCAGTCCTGCATGCTCGGTGCCTCGGGGTGATCCTCGACTCTGCCCTCTCTTTCAAGCCACATGTCCAAACCCTTGCCTCCTCCTGCCGTCTCAAACTCAAAAATATTTCCCGGATCCGTGCATTCCTCGACCATGAAACTACAAAAACACTAGTGCATGCCCTCATCATCTCCCGCCTCGACTACTGCAACCTCCTACTCTCTGACCTTCCCTCTAGCACTCTGGCACCACTCCAATCCATCCTGCACTCTGCTGTCCAACTAATACACCTGTCTCCCCGTTATTCCCCAGCCTCTCCTCTCTGCCAAGCCCTTCATTGGCTTCCTATCGTCCAGAGGCTCCAGTTCAAAACCCTAACCATGACTTACAAAGCCATCCACAATCTGTCTCCTCCATATATCTGTGACATGGTCTCCCGGTACATACCCACACGCAACCTTCGATCCTCTCAAGATCTCCTCCTCTACTACCCTCTTATCTCTTCTTCCCACAACCGGATACAAAACTTCTCCCGTGCCTCTCCCATACTCTGGAACTCTCTACCTCAACACATCAGACTGCACCTACCATGGAAACCTTCAAAAAGAACCTGAAGACCCACATCTTCTGACAAGCCTACAACCTGCAGTGATCATCAGTCTACTGAACCACCGCAAGACCAGCTCTATCCTCTCCTAGTGTATCCTCACCCATCCCTGTAGACTGTGAGCCCTTGCGGGCAGGGTCCTCTATCCTTCTGTACTTGTGTGTGCCTTGTATTGCTCACATTTACTGTACTTGTCTATATTTGCCCCTTTTCACATGTAAAGCGCCATGGAATAAATGGTGCTATAAAAATGTATAATAATAATAAATAATAATATTATTACTTTTGTCAGATTCAAGTTATTTCTGTGACCATTTTGGGTTTTTCTGGCATTAAATGAGGGGTACCAACAATTTTGACCACGTGTGTATACCAGGATGGGGAAGGAGGGACCATGTACACCAGGATGGTGATGATGGGGCCATGTATACCAGGATGGTAATGAGGGTGCCATGTATACCAGGATGGTGATAAGAGGGCCATGTATACCAGGATGGTAATGAGGGTGCCATGTATACCAGGATGGTGATAAGGGGGCCACGTATACCAGGATGGTAATGAGGGTGCCATGTATACCAGGATGGTCATGAGGGGGGCATGTATACCAGGATGGTGATAAGGGGCCATGTTTGTATACCAGGATGAATTAGAAGGCTGTGTGGCACTCCTGTTGAGTGCTCAAATAGGATTCCACTCCATAAAACAGGAAAAAGAATTCGGCACTCCAATAACTGATACTGAAATAACAACAAATTTGATTGCACACAAAAAAGATCTACTTATGCAATTTTGACATTTCAGCCAGTATAGGCTTTCTTCTGAACAGTGGAGCCTTTAGAGCAAACAGACAGAAACGCACTGTGGGAAAAGCACAACCTACTTGTGAGGTAGATCTTTTTTGTTCACAATAAAAACTTTTGTTATTTCAGCATCAATTGTTGGAGTGCTGAATTCTTTTTCCTGTATACCAGGATGGTAATAAAGGGGCCATGGAGGTGTTGGGCTGTTTTTCAGGATACAGCACTGGCAAATTTCATATAGTTGAAGGAAGGATGAATGGACAAATGTACCTGACATTCTTGAAAAAAATCTACTGCCATCTACCAGGATGATGAACATGAAACGAGGGTGGACATATCAGCAAGACAATGATCCCAAATAGACAGCCAAGAAAACTTTTAATCAGTTTCAGAAAGAAAGAAAGAAAACAAAACTTCTAGAATGGCCAAGCCCATCACCCAACCTGAATCTAATAGAAAATGAATGGAAGGAACTAAAGCTCAGAGTTCATAGAAGGAACCCATTGAGGCATGAGGATTTGAAGAGTGTTTTTGTGTAACAATGGGCCAGAATCACACCTGAGCAATGCCTGAGACTAGTTTCTCCAAACAGTTAGCGTCTTGAAGCTGCCATCACCAACAAAGCCTTTTGTATGTAGTATTAATTACACTTCCGTAAGAGTGGTCAATATTTCTTTCATGTGTCATTTCTCATTATTTATTTATTTTACTCACTTATATAGTGTCATTAATTCCACAGCGCTTTACTGACATTATTATAACACATAACTTAATTTATGGACATCTATAATTTGATTTCTTTGCCTGTGTGGATTAGAATGGTTGTTCCCGAAATCTGCTGAGAATTTCATCTAAATGGCACCTTTAGAAATATATTTGCTTAGAAAATTGGTGGCGTGTTCAATACTTATTTCACCAGTGTATTTGTACACTACTCAACATTGAAATTGCAACATCAAGAAGGAAATTTGTGGAATTATGGAAATCACCATATGAATTAACATATTATTGATCTGCAAATTATGAAAAAATGGAAAAAAAATTTTTCTAAACATCTTGATGATTTATTCAGTATTAGTTATGAGCACCATGCAGAAATCCTCGCACTTACAAGTCTCTCCATGTTATTAATTAGGCTATTGACGGCTGTTTGATGAATGTTCTGCCACACTGAATGCAATTGGGCAAATCATCAAGAACCACTGCTGGCAACTGCTTTGCAAATGCTGATGTAATTCTATTGCCAGTGCCCCCTGCAGGGTTTCCCTTTTCCCCCCATGCAGGGATGCTGACATACTCAATACTCCGCCCACGGCCTAGTCCCCTTCTGCTGGCATGTCTCCTGCTTGTACTTCATGTGTGGCCAGTTCCAGAACCTGCTCCCCTGGTCCATGTGCGGCCAGTGCCTGACTTTCTCCCGGTCTGTGTTTGTGGCCATTCCCGAACCTGTTCCCCTGGTCTGTGTGCGGCCAGTGTGTGAACCTGCTTCCCTGGCCGGGTGTAACTGGTGAATGAAACTTCATCCTCCGGTCCATTTCTAGCCAGTCTGCTGAAACCATTTCGTGTTAGTAACTGTTCTGTAGAGGAGTCAGAATGTATTACTCTGAGCGGAGCCCTATGTAAGGTTCTATGTATATATATTCCTGAAACTCAGTTTGTTCGTCAGCCATTTTACTTTCTGTCTTGCTGCAGCTATCTTGCCCTCAGTCAAAATGGAGTTTCCAGCTTGCATGTTCCCGCCCTGATTCTCTCCTTTGCTTCTTAAGCAGCCACAGCTGAGCAATCAGTGCTTCAGAATCTAGCCTGCAGTGAACCTGTGACTTGACTCCTGTAAGCCTTGGACCTTGTACTCCAGCTATTCCTACTGAGGAACTCTGAAGCACTTGTGGACTCTGAACCCTGCTCTTTGAAAGACCCACGTTTGCATGGACTTACGGTAACAGAGAAGAAGATCCTGAATCTGTATTGGAGAGTGATTGCTGAGCTTGGATTACTCTGGCCTGCTGTGTCTCCTGTTTCTGTGTCTGCAAACTGTGTGACTATTTCTGCCAACTTGTATGAAGTAATACAGGACTTTTCTATATCAAACCTGTGACTCCTGTGTTTTCATCGCACCCAAGCACAAGACGCTATATGAACTGTACTACATACATTACAAGATTCTGAAGCCAAAACGTTAGTGTCTGCTGGGTCCGGAAGGCTGTGTCTGCTGTACTGTGGATATCAGACGTCCGGTTGTACTTTCTGTGATGACAGTGGTTGTGACTTCTCACAACCATTCCAGGTGAGCAATTCCCTTAAGTTTTTTCTTTTTGCAGTGTTACCACAGGTAAACACTATTGTTTTTTTTTTTCCTTTCTTTTCTCTTTTTTGTCTGCTGTAACTCTGGATATCAGATGTCTGGTTGAAACTTTCTGTGATGATAGTGGTTGTGACTTCTCACAACCATTCCAGGTGAGCAGTTCCCTTAATTTTTTTTTTTCTCTGCAGTGTTGCCACAGGTGAACACTATTGTTTTTTTTTTCTCTCCTCTTCTTCCAGTAATCCTGTCTTAAAAGATCTGGAAAATGGAGGCCCGCATAAAGGAACTTTGCGGAGTGACTGATAATATCCTTGCAGATTTGCAGAATATAAAGACCCGTTTTACAAATCTACAGGACCTCAATAATCACAATTTGCAAGTGGTTGGACAGACTACCCAGGATTTGCGAGCCAGGATTGAGGTTCTAGAGGGGCGAGTCCAGGCTCCTGCCGTAGCCCCGAGTGCTGGGATTCCCAAGTTGCCCCCTTTTCGTTTTGGCGGTGAACGTGAGAAATTCAGGGGATTTATTAATCAATGCAATCTTTTTTTTTCTGCACATGCTTCACAATTTCCCACTGAACGATCTAAGGTGCTTACTATAATTATGTTGCTTACCAACAAGGCTTTAATGTGGGCAAACCCTCTGATTGAGACTGAGGATGATTGTTTGAATCACCTTGATGATTTTATTTCAGCCATGGGGCAGGTGTTTGATGACCCCAATCGAGGTGCAACAGCTGAAGCAGCCATGTTAGCTTTGCGCCAAGGTAAGCACTCGGTAGCTGAATATGCCTTGGATTTCAGGAGATGGGCCCTTGATACCACCTGGGACAGTTCCGCCAAAAAATCTATTTTTCGAAAGGGGTTATCTCCACTGATTAAGGATGAACTTGCCGTGCCGACCCTCCCACTGCGTTAGGTGACTTTATTAACTACTGCATCCGTATTGATACTCGTCTGACTGAACGCAGGCAAGAGAGATGGTTCGAAAAACAATCGTACTAACCTTTTCCTACCTTCCTCTCCAGCTAAGGAACCTTTGAGTAGGATTACACGGGAACCTGAACCTGAACCCATGCAGGTAGACTCTTTACAACGACGGGTTAGTGATGCACGCAAGGAACATCGTTTTAAGGAGAATCTATGTTTCTATTGTGGTAAGTCAGGGCACTTCATTATAAACTGCCCCAGCCGTTCTCGTAAGACTACTGCAGCACTCATTCATTGTGAGTGTTGCGAGAGGGGATCTGTCAGGTCCGAGCCTCAGGCTCCAGAGAGATCTGCAGCAAAAGATCTTGATTTCTCGGACTTAAACTCCGTTACCTCTGAGGACGTTGACTGTGTAAACGCTGCCATTTTTCAAGTTTCCTCAGCGGTGTCCCAGCTGAGTTGTAAGAAAAACAATTCTCATTGCTTTCTTTCCATCAAACTCTGGGTTGACTCAGCTTGGGTGTCTAGCTCTGCTATGATCGACTCAGGGGCAAGTGGAAATTTTATGGATGTCTCCTTTGCTCTGAAACAGGGAATACGTTCAGTGAAGAAGGCTACTCCAGTACAGATGGAAACTGTGGATGGCTCCCTGCTGACCTCTGGACCAGTGGATCAGGAAACAGAGCCTTTGAGGGTTCTTATGGGTAAAGATGATCAAGAGAAACTGTCCTTTATGCTTATCTCTTCTCCCCACTTTCCCATTATTCTAGGGCTACCATGGCTGCAGGCTCAGAATCCTACCATTAACTGGGAGACCAAGGAATTACACTTTCCAGAGAAACAGATGAGTCCAAAAGTTTCAGCTTGCTCTGTTCCTAAAGGAATCATGTCAGTCCCTGAACTACCAGCTGTATACCAGGACTATGTGGATTTATGTGACAAGAAGAACGCTGACCAGCTTCCTCCTCACCGTCCATATGATTGTCCAATTGAATTATTGCCTGGAGCAGAGATACCTTTTGGTAAGATCTACCCCCTGGCGGGGCCCGAGCTAAAGGCTTTAAAGGATTACATAGATGAAAATCTAGCCAAGGGCTTCATACGCCCCTCTTCATCTCCTGCAGGTGCACCCATCTTCTTTGTAAAGAAGAAAGATGGATCTCTGAGACCATGCGTAGACTATAGGGAACTCAATAAGGTTACTATTAGAAACCGTTATCCATTGCCTTTAATCCCTGAGTTATTGAAGAGAGTGCGACATGCCAAAATTTTTTCTAAACTAGATCTTCGTGGGGCCTATAACTTAGTCCGTATTAGACCTGGGG
>JARQOD010000008.1:159805135-159904106 GCA_033576555.1 Oophaga sylvatica
CAGCTGGTGGGATAATCAGCTGACCCCCGGGCGGCGATTACTGCGCTCCCCTCGGACCACTAAACGCCATGACTACTACCCGTCCCCTCAAACGGCCCCGACCTGGAGGGGATAGTACTCCGAGGGCAAAAGGGTTTTAAACACCCAAAAAGGGAACGGGCGTTTTTAATTGGGGGAGGGGGGTGGGGGTTTTTGGGTCCGAGTTATCGACCTCCCCAGGCGTCAAGCCCCCCGGCGGTACAACGACAGGAAAAGGGGATCGGACAACGCTGGGAGGGATAGTACCAGGAGAAGAGGCAAGGGGAGGAGGGGGATAGGAAGAAGCGGGGGGAAGCAAATATAGAAGGGGGTTAAAAGGAGGGGACGGGGAGGGCTCCTCCCTCTCCCCTCCCAAACGCACAAAGAACAAACCCCCCCCCCCCCCAAGAAGGAGAATTCTGTCACGGCGGCAAGGAGGGGACATCAACTGGCTAAAATCTAACAAAAGGGGAAAGTTTGGGCAGGGTCCCTTTTCTAACCCAGGGAAGGAAACCGCGAGCCATGGCCCCTGGAGGTTTCCCCCACAGGGGGTTTTTCCTCTCCTGACTGGCGGCGGATGACTCTTTGTGAGTCGAAGGTCATGTAACACTGAGATATCAGTATCTGTGGCGTTGGTGGGTCCTCGAAGTTGGTAAAAATGTGGGGGTGGGGATCCGTTGAAAGGCGTGAATCCCCCTTCATTGGATGGTATGTGATGGTGGTCTGGTGATAGGTGGTGACACCCGGCGAAGGAAGGTTGGGGTCACATTAACATGGAAAGGGGTGACACCCGGCGGTGGCATGTCGGGGGTCACGTGGTTGTGATTTTTGTTCATACCGTAACAGTAGAGGCGGCTTCTTCCCCTGGACTCACGGTGCTCCTGAGCTAAAAGAAAACACGGCCCGGAGCAAAGCGGGGGGGAAAGGGGCAATGCCCAGGGGTAATCACCAGACCTTACAACTTTGGAATTTCGAGGACCCCACCAAGTGTCTTTCAATTAAAGAAATATATAAATAAAATTGGCTGCTGCTGTGGCCTTTTAACATCCAAAAGGAACGTGGTCTGTTGTTTATATTGGGGAGCGGGGTGGTGGTTGGTTGTCACGGGTTAGTCGACCTCTCCAGGCGTCAAGCACTGGCAGGTGGGGTCTCGAGCACCTGATGGGGGGGGTGCTCTCGGTGTGGCGTTGGTGGGTCCTCGAAGTTGGTAAAAATGTGGGGGTGGGGGATCCGTTGAAAGGCATGAATCCCACTTCATTGGATGGTATGTGATGGTGGTCTGGTGATAGGTGGGTGACACCCGGCGAAGGTACAGTAAAAGGTATCAACCACTGAGGACTCTCAACTCTAAATATTTGTCCCTGATAGAATAATTCCTCTCTGCCGGTGAGAAGGACATAGAGAAGAAGAAGCAAGGCCGTTTTCGACCTTGAGTATCCTTCTGACATAACACAGCTCCCACACCGAGCCCTAGCGAAGTGGGACTTTAAGGAGACAAAGGCCTCAGACACCTCCTTAGACCATAGCTTAGGATTAGCTCCCTTCTTGTTGAGAGCTATCAAGGGAGCCGCCAGAGTAGAGAAGTGGGGAATGAACTGGCGTAGCAGTTAATAAAACGGATAAAGCGCTGTACTGCTTTAAGGGAATGTGGCTCCAACCAGTTCAGCACTGATTCCACCTTGACAGGATCCATAGCCAAACCCTTGGCAGAGATGATATACCCAAAGAATGGAAGGGGCTCCTGCTCAAAGACACACTTCTCAAGCTTGGCACAGAGTGAGTTGGAACGCAAGAGTTGAAAAACACTGGCAACATCCCTACGTGAGTATTCAGATCGGGGGAAAAACAGAATGTCATCCAAGTAGACGACTACAGAGGTGGACAACATCTCCCAAAAGATGTCATTGACGAAATCCTGGAAAACAGCGGGGGCGTTACAGAGGCCGAAAATATTCATAATGCCCGTCCCTGGTATTAAACGCAGTCTTCCATTCATTAACCTCTCGGATACGTATTAGATTATAGGCGCCACGCAGATCTAATTTGGTTAATATCCTAGTACCCCCGTAGTCTGTCAAACAGCTCAAAGATAAGTGGCAAAGGATATTTATTTTTAACAGTGATCGCAACCCAGGGTCCACCGTGCGCTGATGGAGGAACTGCAGCTAGTGAACAATGGCGGAGCGAAGCTGCGAGCAAGCACTGTAAACACACCGAGTTAAACGTCACTCGGTGTGAACAGAGTGCAAAGTGCCTGACTCTGTTACTCTACAGAGCAGTGCAACAACTGAGAGCACTCTAGGCTGTGCCCCGTTAGACGTCACAGGAGCATAGTGGTAATGATGCTAATTGGGGTCCCTATAGCTACCCCTCAGGAAAGTCTAAACTAATGGTTGTGCTCGTTCCGTAACTCTGCTGTGTTAACCGCACACAGAACGGGAAACAGATACCAAGCCAAGCAGGAGTTCCCACCCTACACTGCCTGACTAAACACACACCTGCAGTGATAGTAAGGGCACATGTGCACACAGGGTGGTATCGTATCCACCAACACACCAAACACATATGATCTTAGCGTGCCGGCATGCGCTGCAGAGAACCTTTAATACGTTCCTGTTCAAGTCCAGTCAGACAGGACCTTGCTCGTGAACCAATCCAGAACTGCCAAGTCACCCGAGCAGCTTACTACCGACCACCAATGAGAGGTCGCCTCACGAGCATGCTCAGTAGAAAGATTTCTGGACTTAGTCTCAGAAACGTGTGTTCTCTGCTGCCTATTGCTATTTATAATAGTTTTGCCTGGGAGCCAGCAGTAACCAAGCAAACAGCACGAGTCTGAGCAAGACGCTGAAACCGATGTCTTTGCTGAGCAGCACCCACTGTGGCAAAAGCTGAATGGGAGACTGCAGAGGGTGATACAGCTTGGGATCCACCCTGTGCAGTGGGAGAATCCCAGCATCTAACAGTAGCAATGCTGTTATATTCTATTGTGAAGATCTCATCATTTCAATGTCCTGTTGATCTTTAAGATAATCTTTAGCTATCATTGCATTTAAGACAAAAGTGGGACTCTTCAATCAAGAGATCTCTATTCCAGGAGCAAAATATTTAGAACTGTGAGTCCTCAGTGGATACCTTTTAATGGCTAACTGAAAAGATGTTAACAAATTGCAGCTTTCGTGACTATGCAAGGGGGTGAAGGAGTATTCCTGTTTTGCCCCACCCCTTAATTTCACTAAATGTTTTTATAAATAAATAGCCATTGTGTACAGTAGTTATAAACATTTGGTGGTATTGCTACATAATATTACGTATTACTGCTAATAGTAATGGTACTACCACATTCATGATGTGTTACCATTGTGTACATATGTTTTGCCTATGTTTTGTTTTTCTCTGTTTAACATTATATTATGTGGTGTTTCTTACATATGTATAGCTTAAGGAAAGTTTTGTGCATCCTCTTGGGACATTAGAGTAGGGTACTTTAGCATATAGTCTCTATATCTGGGTAAGTGTAGTACTGTTGCGGGTCACTAGGTAAGGGCATACTAGTGGGCCTTGTTCAGTATAGCTGCTAGGTAGTTTCACTTAGGGTTAAGTGCAGGAGGGGCTGCCGGGTAGTAGTGAGAGGTTCCTAGGAAGTTAGCACGGACGGGGCCAGCATGCCCAAGTGTCCACAAGGGCTTAGGCCCGGACAACCGACAGTCATGCAACGTTTGAGGACAGCAACCCACGTTACCCACGGCCGCTGCATTGTCTCGCAGTGGGCCTAAGCAGATAGGAAAGATGTGGCATCTTACCGCCTGGGCCAATGCTTTTAGGGCAGAAGTTGGCTGGACCAAGGAACTGAGGTAAGCTGGAGCTTCGACGAGTTCGGTACAGATGGGCCAGGTTCTTCCCCGGAGGCCATCAAACGTAGTGATTGATGAATTCAGTTCTGAGGCGAAGCAGGCTGAAGGAAGTGTCATTATGGCGAGGTCAGGCCTGGAAGGAACTGGGTAGCAGTCTAGGACAGTCCAGTCCGGGCATGTACTGCACAGAAGTGACAGCAAAGCAGGAAGAGATAAGGTAACAAATATAACACCTGTTGTGCCAACTGTGGATGTAACGTGTGAACAGATAAGTAAAGAATGTGTTCAAGTTATTCTCGACTGTGTCTCCATTACAAGGAAGAGGGACCGTCGATGCCTGAGAGGTGTCCAGGAGGAGTGGAATCTGGAGATGCAGGTACGCCAGAGGGAAGAACACAGTTTCATGTAGGGGAAGGGCTGGACATGGATGTTACAGTAATTCAGGTCATGACTACAGTCCGGTCCCTCCCTTACTGCTACTCAGGTCTCTTCATCAGGCATAGACTAAAGGTACTGCCACACTAAACAATCCCGCTAGCGATCTCGTTAGCGTTGCATACTAATGAGATCGCTAGCGGGATTGTTTCTATATCGCTAAATGCGGCCACATTTAGCGATATAGTTAACGACGCTATCGCCGTTAGCGATCTTCTTAACGACTTTAGCGGTACAAAAGTACCGCTAAATCGCTAAGAAAAGGTGCCACACAGCGATTATATACTTACCCAGCGGGAGCGCCAGCGATGAAATAGGGTCCTGGAACGATTCCAGCGACGAGCGAGATCACAGCAGGAAGCTCGTCGCTGGAAGCTGCCGCACTGAACAATATCGCTAACGGGATCGCTAAATAGTGACGTTTTTTAGCGATCCCGTTAGCGATATTGTTTAGTGTGGCATACCCTTAATACAAAATCAGAAGAATCTCATATTTATACACAACACAGCACAGAAATAATGCAATAGATAAGATAAGTGACGTGAAGCAGAACTGTCATTATGGGAGAGGGATAAACAGTTGTGGCCATAAATATAGGCACAGCTCATAGATAAGGAGTGTGAAAATTTTATTGTTTTGTGATTAAGATCTGGTAATGTGTTGTGATGCCCCCCACAAGGTCTAAGGAGCAAATTCCTTAATTGATGTGAAAAAGACATAAATCCATGCGACACATTCATTCCTGAAAAATGTGTCAAAGGTCGTCATGAGTTTATATTCCCAGACCTGTTATGATTTGGTAGCTGAGGAGGACAGGAGCAAAATACTGAAAAGCAGCAAGACACCAGAGAGGCTGGAACCTAATGGGTTGCAGATCCCTAAACTAACCGCACAACTAGAAGTAGCCGTGGAGCGTACCTACGTTGATCCTAGATGCCTCGGCACAGCCGGAGAGTTAGCTACACCTGAAGAAGATAGAAAGAGGAAAGCTAACTGCCCCGGAGTAAATCCCCCAAAGAAATAGGAAGCCCCCAAACATGTAATGGCGGTTTGACAAGAGGAAAACACAAACACAGACAGAAAATAGAATGAGCAAATGCTGGGGCCCAAATCTGTCTAGAAAGTAAAGTACAGGAGAGAAATTCTGTCTGCAACCCAGAAAAACCCTAATAAAAATACCAGCACTTCTGATTGCAAAAGACCTGAGACCACACGATCTCGACCACCTATATCTGATCTCTGGTGTGACACACAGCTACCCAGCAAATAAAAATATCTATGGAACAGAGAACAAGTGCAAATACAAAATGAGAACAGAGGGCAGCACAAGCCCCCAAAGGGGACTCGGCTGAAGTCCAAGGCAAGACTGCAAGAAGCAAGGGAAATCCAACCACAGAAAAAAACATAAAGTCACTTATCTGAATGATAGCAGGAAAGCAAGCTGAAATTCCAACAAAGACCTGGAAGCAACACCGACGAGGATCATGGGAGTTCAGCTCACTTATTTCAAGCCAGTCATCTCTACCTGACACCCATTCCTTAATTGGTTTGATACCCTAAGCAACCACCGGAGGGAGCCTCAGCTCCGAAGTCGTCTCCAAGACATTCACAACAGTACCCCCCCTTGAGGAGGGTTCACCGAACTCTCACGTGCGCAACCAGGCCGATCAGGATGAGCTTGGTGATAGGCACGGATAAGTCTCCCAGCATGGATGTCCGAAGCAAACACCCAAGAATTGTCCTCCTGACCATAACCTCTCCACTTAACCAAATGCTGGAGCCCCCGCCTAGCAAAATGAGAATCAAATATTTTCTCAACCACATACTCCAAATTGCCCTAAACCAAAACAGGGTCGGGAGGCGCAGCCATAGGAACCACTGGCTCGACAAACCTCTTCAATAAGGATTTGTGGAATACATTATGGATCTTAAATGTCCCTGGAAGAAGCAAACGGAATGAAACCGGATTAAGAATTTCCATGATCTTATAAGGTCTAATGAACCTTGGCTTAAATTTTGGAGATGTCACCTTCATAGGGATATTTTTTGAGGACAACCAAACTAAGTCCCCACTTTAAAACGAAGACCATCAGTCCTATGCCGGTTGGCAAACCGCTGGGCCTTCTCCTGAGAGAGAGACAACCTCTCCACAACTTGGTCCTAAATCTGCTGCATTCGCTCCACAATAGAGTCAACACCCGGACAGACAGAAGCCTCCACCTGTCCTGAAGAAAATTTAGGATGAAACCCAGAATTGCAGAAAAAAGGAGACATCAAGGTGGCAGAGCTAGCCCTATTATTAAGAGCAAACACAGCCAAAGGCAAAAAGAGGACCCAGTCATCCTGATCAGCAGACACAAAGCATCTCAAATAAGTCTCCAAGGTCTGGTTTGTTCTCTCAGTTTGTCCATTGGTCTGAGTGTGAAATGCAGAGGAGAAAGATAACTGAACATCAAGTTTAGAACAAAATGTCCTCCAAAATCTGTAAACAAATTGGACTCCTCTGTCAGACACAATGTTCTCTGGAATGCCGTGCAACCGAACAACCTGCTAAAAGAATAAAGGCACCAATTCAGAGGAGGAAGGCATCTTAGGTAGTGGCACAAGGTGTATCATCTTGGAAAATCTATCACAGATCACCCAGATAACGGTCATTCTCTGAGAGACAGGGAGGTCCGAAATAAAATCCATAGAAATATGGGTCCATGGCCTCTTGGGCACAGGTAATGGCATTAACAAACCACTAGAGCGAGAGCAAGGTTTGGAACGAGAGCAAGTCCCACAGGACTGCACAAAGTCCCTGATGTCACGAGACAAAGTAGGCCACCAAAAGGACTGACTCACAAAATCTCTGGTAGCAAAAATACTGGGATGACCAGCCAATGCGGCGCAATGAATCTCAGACATAACATTCTTCCTCCACTGGTCTGGGACAAACAATTTCCCAACAGGGCAGCGTTCAGGTTTATCCTCCTGACATCCCCCAGAGCCAGTCTCAAATTGGGCGGAAAGAACTACACCCTCTTTTAGAATAACAGCAGCTCAGTTACCTCAGGAGAATCCGCAAAGAAACTCCTCGAGAGGGCATCCACCTTAACATTCTTAGTTCCCGGGTGAAAAGAAACCACAAAATTAAAACGTGTGAAAAACAAGGCCCACCTGGCCTGTCTAGGATTAAGTCGCTTGGCTGATTCGAGATAAACCAGGTTCTTATGGTCCGTGAGGACCACCACCTGATGTTAGGCTCCTTCCAGCCAATGTCTCCACCTCCACTCTTCAAAGTCCCACTTCATAGCCAATAACTCCCGATTTCCCACGTCATAATTACGTTCAGCTGGGGAAAATTTTCGGGAGAAGAAGGCACAAGGGTTACTTTTAGAGGTCTCTGGATCCCTTTGGGACAAAACGGCACCTGCCCCAATCTCAGAAGCATGAACCTCCACCTGAAACGGTAGAGAAACATCAGGCTGCCGCAGAACAGGAGCAGAAGTGAATCTCTGCTTAAGTTCCTGAAACGCAGAAACTGCTTCAGGAGGCCAATTCACCACATCAGAACCCTTTTTGGTCAAATCAGTCAGTGGTTTCACAATACCGGAGAAATTACCAATAAATTTACGATAAAAATTAGCAAAACCCAAAAATCTCTAAAGAGCCTTAAATGTAGTAGGTTGAACCCAATCACAAATGGCTTGAACTTTGACCGGGTCCATTTCAATAACAGATGGAGACAAAATGAATCCCAGAAATGAAACCTTCTGTACGCCAAAAAGACATTTTGATCCCTTCACATACAGTGTATTTTCTCTCAAAATCCGGAACACCGTCCGCACATGTTTCACATGAGAGTCCCAGTCGTTGGAAAAAATCAAGATATCATCCAAATAAACGATCAGAAATTTATCCACGAAATCCCTGAAAATATCATTCATAAAGGACTGGAAGACAGAAGGGGCATTAGTGAGCCCAAAAGGCATCACTAGGCACTCAAAATGCCCCTCTGGGGTATTAAACACCGTCTTCCATTCATCACCGTGCTTGATGCGAATAAGATTATACGCCCCCCCTGAGGTCAAGCTTGGTGTAAACCAACTAGCACTTTTCACTCTGGAAAATAGGTCAGAAATCAAGGGTAACGGATATTGATATTTAACAGTGATTTTATTAAGGAGACGATAGTCAATACATGGCCTCAATGAGCCATCCTTTTTGGCCACAAAGAAAAAGCCGGCGCCCAAGGGTGAAGAGGAAGGTCCGATATGACCCTTCTCCAAAGACTCCTTGATATAAGAATGCATAGCATCATGTTCAGGTACAGATAAATTAAAAAGTCGACCCTTAGGAATTTACCACCAGGCACTAAATCAATAGCGCAATCATAACTCCTGTGAGGAGGCAAGGATGCAGACTTACTCTCACTAAACACATCAGAAAATTCGGTCAAATAGTCAGGGACATCTTGAGACTGAGGGAGGCAGAAAAAACATCTTGAAACTGGGGGGGCAGAAAAAACAGGAGTGTCAGTATTAACACATTGGCAACCCCAACTGGTCACAGACACAGATTTCCAATCAAAAACAGGATTATGAGTCTGTAACCAAGGGAAACCCAGTACAATAATGTAATGCAAATTATGCAACACCAAAAATTTGCAACTCTCCTGATGATCCGGGTCAACCCGCATTATCACCTGGGTAGAAAACGGGGGTTTATTCTCCGCCAAAGGGGTAGAATCAATGCCCAGCAAAGGAATAGACTTCCGAAGGGGTATCATGGGAAACCCACAACGTTTGGCAAAGTCAAAATCCATCAGGTTAATAGCTGCTCCTGAATCAACAAAATCCTGAGCAGAAAATGTGGACATGGAGCAAATCAGGGTAACAGTCAACAGAAATTTTGTCTGAACACTACCCAAAACAACTGAGCTTGCAAAACATCTTCCCCACTTGGGGCAGACGGAAATAGCATGAGAAGCATCACCACAGTAGAAACACAACCTATTACGCTTTTGAAACTCATAACGCTGTGCCCCAGAAGTCACTCCATCACACTGCATGGCTAAGGAGCTGACTCACAAGGCAACACAATCTCACGCATACCTCTGCGCTCACACAAACGTCTGTCAATTTGAATAGCTAATGACATAGAGTCATTGAGACCAGAGGGAACACGGAATCCCACCATAACATCCTTTACAGTCTCTGCCAGACCCTTCCGAAAAAGAGCTGCCAGAGCGTCATCATTCCATTTAGTAAGGACTGCCCATTTTTGAAATTTCTGACAGTACAGTTCAGCAGCTCCATGACACTGATTCAATGCCAACAAGGTTTTTTCCGCTTGATCAGTGACATTAGGTTCATCGCACAATAACCCCAAAGCCTGAAAAAACACATTAACATCATTCAAAACAGGATCCCCAGGTGTCAGGGAAAAAGCCCAATCCTGAGGGTAGCCACGCAACAGGGAGATGACAATTTGAGCCTGCTGTGCAGCGCTTCCTGAGGACTTAGGCTTCAGGGCAAAAAACAACTTACAGTTATTTTTAAAATTCAGAAATTTAGACCGATCCCCCAAAAATAAATCTGGCATGGGGATCCTAGGTTCCACAACCGGCAACCTAGCAATATAGGAAGCAATATTCTGAACCTTAGCGGCGAGCCGCTCAACACGACCTGACAACTGCACAATCTCCATTGAGGACAAAGAAAAATTCCTCCTCAGCACCCAGGGAGAAAGAGGGAAAAAATGTAACAAGCAGAAAAAAGAGAAAAAAAAAATTCTCTGACAACTCCTTTTTTTTTTTTCCTTTATGCTCACTATCCTTCCCTTCTGTTGAATACCATAGAATTTTCAGTCTGGCCGGTAATACTGTTATGATTTGGTAGCTGAAGAGGACAGGAGCAAAATACTGCCAAAGCAGCAAGACACCAGAGAGGCTGGAACCTAATGGGTTGCAAATCCCTAAACTAACCGCACAACTAGAAGTAGCCGTGGAGCGTACCTACGTTGATCCTAGACGCCTCGGCACAGCGGGAGAGTTAGCTACACCTGAAGATAGAAAGAGGAAAGCTAACTTCCCCGGAGTAAAGCCCCCAAAGAAATAGGAAGCCCCCAAACATGTAATGGCGGTTAGACAAGAGGAAAACACGAACACAGACAGAAAATAGAATGAGCAAATGCTAGGGCCCAAATCTCTCTAGAAAGTAAAGTACAGGAGAGAAATTCTGTCTGCAACGCCGAAAAACCCTAATAAAAATACCAGCACTTCAGATTGCAAAAAACCTGAGACCACACGATCTCGACCACCTATATCATATCTCTAGTGTTGTAACGCTTCCCACAGCTGCGGGGCGTCGGGACATGGCATAGCTTGACTAACTAGCCAATGCTCCCATGCCGCCAGTCCACGACGACGTGAGGCATGCGTCCCAGATGGTAAGAGAATGTGGACCCACTGGACCACGGAGGGAGACCCGGGCCTGCCCGGACTAGGGAAGGGCAGCGACCGGGGATCTGTGGCAGCTGAGCATGTGGGCAAGATGGCGACCTGCAGGACTAGACAACACCGCACAACTTCAGGTAAGAAGAAACATAAAGTTTACTTAAAGAAACACACAGTACATAACAGAACATAAGACCGGACTCCCGATTCCGCACATCAGAGAAGGTACACGACTCAGGATCACAGACGAGTGCAGGAGGACATCACGGGTAGATGCAGTCCAGGGTTATCTGGCACGGGCATACTTGGGCGGCTCTCTCTTAGGCCTCATGCGTAGCACAGGCTCAGCAGGAGAACATCAGACACCGACCTCAGACAGACTTCAGACGATGGCGGGGTCATCACGGGTAGATGCAGTCCAGGATCATCTGGCACGGGCATACTAGTATGGCCTCACTCTCAGGCCTCAGGCGTAGCACAGGCTCAGCAGGAGAACATCAGACACCGGCCCAGGATGAACGTCAGACGATGGCGGGGTCATCACGGGTTGATGCAGTCCAAGGTCATCTGGCACGGGCATACTAGGACGGCCTCTCTCTCAGGCCTCAGGCGTAGCACAGGCTCAGCAGGAGAACATCAGACACTGACCCAGGACAAACGTCATCACAGGGTAGACCACGGAGGAACCGGCAGGACATCGGGACATCAGGAACACGGACTGGATCTCAGGAACACAGACAGGACATCAGGAACACGGATTGGATCTCAGGGAGTCAGGAACACGGACTGGACATCAGGAACACGGATTGGATCTCAGGGAGTCAGGAACACAGACTGGACATCAGGAACACGGATTGGATCTCAGGGAGTCAGGAACACGGACAGGACATCAGGAACACGGATTGGATCTCAGGGAGTCAGGAACACGAACAGGAACACAGGAACACGGACTGGAACATCAGAACACTGGCATCGGACTCCGGACATCTGGCAACGATCGGCAGGCTCAGGACATCTGGCAACGATCGGCCAGCTCCGGACATCAGGCAGAGAAGGATAGGATCCGGACATCTGGAAGTCATCATCGGACATTGGATATCAGGCAGTGGTCATCAGGGAGGACACGGTCCTCGGACTCCGGACATCTAGTATCGATCTGAAAAGGAACCCCAGCGGTCTGGTGCAAGCTCCGCCAGGCTCAACGGGAGCTGGCCAGGGATTGCACAGAAGCTGAGCACAGAGTAACAGAAACTCAGCACACACACCGGACTCCTCCTTCCACGATGAACTCAGGTTATATAGCAAGGAATCACAGTCACTGGTACAGGGTTCAGGACACAGAAGGACTTCAGGAACATAACACAGAGGACACAGTTCAGACAGTCAGGTACAGGATCAGATCCAGGATCAGGGATTCGGGTAATAAGACACAGCAGGAACAGGCCTGGATATGCAGGCTCCAGGAAGGGCGATCTGGGTAGTCAGCCTCCAGCATAGGCGAAAACATAAGACACAGTTCAGACATTCAGGTACCGGGATAGATCCAGGGTCAGGGATTCAGGGAACAAGATACAACAGGAACAGACCTGGATATACAGCCTCCAGGAAAGGCGATCTGGGTACTCAGCCCCCAGAACAGGCGGAAACACAAGACAGGACAAGGGGAATCAGCTCTCCAGAGCTGATCAACTCAGAGCAGGAGCTGAACACACAAACACACACGGCTAGGTTCAGGAACTCAATGCAAAGTCAGAGCAAAGCTCTGGCAACGCCCCACAGGGCTGGGGAACTTTATATATGAACTGCTTCACAGCAATAGGCTGGATCAGTAATTCTAGTACACACCCATTCCTCATAAAAGCAGGACAGGTGAGGGCCGCGCCCCCTATGCAGAGCCAGACAACTCCTCACAGAGGGACACCTGACAGTGGCTGCTGCCACACACGTAGTAAGTCATGCACCACTGCAGAGGACTTTGCAACCTACGGATGGCTTCTGCAGCAGGTCAGGGACCGCACATGCGGGTGGTCATGCAACGCAGCGGAGACACTCACGCAAGTACGGCTACGCAGCAGAGCTGGGAACTGAGCAGCATCCATACAGGTAACAGACAACAGTATCCCAGCTGGTTAGGGGAAAGGAGCAAAAGGGTTAAAGCAGAGATATGCAGGGTAACGCTGGAAAACAAATGTGAGACAGTGAGAATATGTGTGTTGAATGGGGTGTACATTTCACCTAGATACTTTGCTGACTGGTATAAGGGAAATGTATGGCTTTGTAAACCTAGTGGTAGAGAAAGGTCACTACACCTTACATTCAGTACACACTTGCAGCTCAGGCCTGAAACCACTCAGCTGTTAATTAGGAGACCAGAAGTAGGTGTCTGCGAACACAGACAGAGAGCTCGCTTAGTCTGGACAAGGAGTCCAGGCACAAGAAGGAGTCTCCAGGAGTATGAGCTGTCTCAGTCTGGGTGCTCGATGTACCCCGGACACAGGAGTAGTCTCTGTGAGAATCCATGCGGATAGCTGCTGAATTAGGAGGGGAGCTCTCTCAAGTCTGGACGTTGAAGGTGCCTTCAGACACAAGGAGGAGACTCTGTGAAACTCCATGCTGGTAAATGCTGAACATATGTGTTGTTTTGGCCCAGGCTGTTAGAGTCTGGTCCCAGATAGATAGGGAAATCTATCTAAGTGTAGTAAGTGGCTGGACAAGCCCAGGTCTTATGTTTATGATTTGGTTTTGATTATGTTCTGTTTGCTGTAGACTTTAATAAAACTGGTTGCGGCCAGTTTTTACCAGAACTGCTGTCTGTGAATGAACTGTTTCCGTGCCACTCCGTCTACCCGGACGGCGCTCCCAGAGCTATATCCCCTGAAAAGCTTACACAAAGTACAGACAATACCAGCGTTACAAGTGTGACACACAGCTACCCAGCAAATAAAAATATCTATGGAACAGAGAACAAGTGCAAATACAAAATGAGAACAGAGGGCACCACAAGCCCCCAAAGGGGACTCGGCTGAAGTCCAAGGCAAGACTGCAAGAAGCAAGGGAAATCCAACCACAGAAAAAAAACATAAAGTCACTTATCTGAATGATAGCAGGAAAGCAAGCTGAAATTCCAACAAAGACCTGTAAGCAACAATTTATTACTGGCGAGGATCATGGGAGTTCAGCTCACTTATTTCAAGCCAGTCATCTCCACCTGACACCCATTCCTTAATTGGTTCGATACCCTCAGCAACCACCGGAGGGAGCCTCAGCTCCGAAGTCGTCTCCAAGACATTCACAACACAGACCCTTCTGTCTCTCTGAGATTTGAAGTTACCTTTTAATACAAGTAATTTCATGTCCTTGGTGCTGTGATCAGGGAAACAAAAATATTTGGCCACAGGTAGATCCATTCTTTTTTCTCTGTTTTCAACAGCTGACATGTGCCCGGAACAGCCGCAGGTGGAATCTTGATCCACCAATGGCTATTAACCCGTTACATGGCGCTGTCAAACTCTGACAGTGGCATTTAACGCGCGCTTCTGGCCATTGGGCCAGATATCCGCCTACCAGTAACCCCGTCACGTGATTGATGGTTGGCATGACAACCAGAGGTCTCCTGGAAACCTCTATGGTTGTCACTGCCGGCTTGCTGTGGGCGCAGAGTGGTGGTCGGCGCTCATAGCATGTGAGTAATTTTACTACATAGAGGTAATGTGATCATCACTTGTATATAGCAGAGCCGATCAGGTTGTGGCAGCTTCTAGTCTCCCATGGAGACTATTGAAGTATGCCAAAAGTAAAAAAAAATGTTTTTAAAAATATTAAAAAAATAGAAAATATAAAAGTTCAAATCACCCCCTTTCGCCTCATTCAAAATAAAACAAATAAAAAAAATCACACAAAACATATTTGATAATGCCGCATTCAGAATCACCCGATTTATCAATAAAAAAAAGGATTAACCTGATCGCTAAACGTGTGTAGCGAGAAAAAAGTCAAAAAGTCAGGATTATGTGTTTTTGATCGTCGCGATATTGCAATAAAATGCAAAAATGGGTGATCAAAAGATCGTATCTGCACCAAATCTCAGCTCGGCGCGCCAAAAATAAGCCCTCGCCCAACCCGAGATCACGAAAAAAGGATTTTTTTTTTCACCACTTAAATAAAAAAGAACATAGGCATGTTTGGTGTCCATGACCTGGAGAATCATAATAGCAGGACGATTTTAGTATTTGGTCAACATGGTAAAAAAAAATCCAAAAAACCTTTGCAGAATTGCACGTTTTTATGCAATTTCACTGTACTTGGAATTTTTTTTCCCATTTTTGAGTACTCGATATGATAAAACCAATGGTGTCGTTCAAAAGTACAACTCGTTCCACAAAAAACAAGCCCTCACATTGCCATATTATGGAAAAATAAAAAAGTTATGGCTCTGGGAAGAAGGGGAGCAAAAAACAAAAAGGGCTTTGTCTAAAAGGGGTTAATAATATAGCATAACACCAATTAGCAAGCATATATTTGCAGCAGACTACTACGGTTGAGTACCTATATATTTTTGCCAATGCAATCTCTATGTAATTCTGTATGTAATGGGTAGCACGTAATTTGGAGAATATCTCATTTGTATTTATATCTAATGCTCCCATATTCATACAGTGTGCTACTATAACATTTAACATAACTTGATGTATGGGTCCATTGCTTCCATGTTCTGTAACTGTTGAAATGTTCCATTAAGATAGGTTGCATAGCATCCTGTCCGTACTCTATATTTCTATTCAGAATAGTCTCGCACTTTAATATTGACATCTTGTATATCTTTTAAATTTGATGTTATCAATAAAATTGTAATATATTTTTATATTCTGGATCGCATTTCTCCTTCTTCATCGCTATAGGTATATAATAATTCTTACTGAAGGGATCTTTATTTAATCATATGTGAGGTTTTTTTCTTTGGCTTTTCTGCTACGATGGCCTGCAGCTTCCCGGAACTTGTATCCCATTGAGCAATTCTAAGACATCATTAGTCCATTACAAACAAGAAAATACAGCAGTCTTCATTTTTGTGAGTATATTCTACATTGCATCTATGTATTTTAATCTCATATGTTCAATGTTTGTGTAACAAGTTGGCACAGGGTGGTAGTTGTGGGCGAGTCTATTAAGCAACAGTCAGTGAACACCCCAGCACCTTGCACATGGAGAGATGGGTACTCACTGTGTCTGCTGGAATTCTGGTCCCATGAAGCACCACAGAGTCACAGGTCTTTTCCAACCATTGAACTTTACTAAACAGCAAGGCATCTATCACATCAGCAGCACAGTTCACACAGCGCAATGTTTCCTGTACCTTCGCTGCCTTACGGGCAGACTCTATTCTCTCTGCGTTTTTCTTTCCTCTGCCATCCGGGCAGTCCCTCTGGACAGTTCGTTTCCCATCCGTGCTTTCAGCATTACCAGCTCCCTGTCAGCCCCTTGTCCTTCCTGGGGATGATCCTGTTAAGCTGGTGCCCGACTGCACTATTCTCCTGCCTGGGGTCCCTTACTGCCATCCGCAGCTTTACCCCCATGGCTTTCAACTGTCTCCTGAACTGCATGCACCCTGCGCTTGGGCAGACAGCCCTGGAATCTGATTCTAAACAGGAAGTGCCTTTCCTATATCTCCCTGATGTGTGCTGCTCTGCTCTAACTCCTCCCTTTTGAATAACCCCTTGCTGCCTGTGCCTAAACTAATATTATTATATATCCTAGTTTCTATCTCTAATGTTCCCCCCTCTATTCTAACCCTGCTATTACTCTATGTTAACTTCTATCCCTAATCCTAAACATATACACAGTACATGGCATATACATGACACCACAGTGCATAAACATTATATTACACATTAATAACGATGAGGTGCCGCATGTAATTGCCCAAACAGTGTCCTGGGGAGAGGAGGCACATGAGGTTCCCAGCCACCTCCTTGCATACATCTTAGCTCTTACAGAGTGCTGCTGTATTCTCGTTTGCGTATATTGTACAGTCATGGCAGCTTGCACCTGTTCACACCAGCTTTGTTCTGTATGGAGGTGCTGGTCATTTTTTTTCATCATTAGTTCATTAGTCGGCAATTGCACTGGAAGCTGACCGGAGGGATCTTGATGATTTACCCAAGAGCATTCACTTTGGCAGAACAATCATTAATAATCAGCATTAATTTCAGCTAAGTCATTTAAAGACGACTTGTATTCAGGTCAAATGTGGGCAGTTTTTGCTTTTTTTATTTTCATTGCTCACCTGAATATTCAATTTTTTGCTTTACAAAAATCTGCCATATGGTCCATGATTAATGGGCACATTTATTAAGCGCTAAATTTTTATGGTCTTCATAAGTGGTCGTGGTTCACAGGATCCTCTGGGGCGCGTCTTTAGGCTTCACTGCATAATTATCTTGTGAGCCACACCCTTTTGTAAAGACCATAAAAATTTGCACTAAATAGGCCAATATCTCTGGAACCCTATGTCAGATTTACAAACAGAAAACAAAAAACCCAATACTCAGAGTATCAGCAGGAATGAAACAAAGACAAAACCTCACCACTTTTGACCTGGCATGTATTTTTATTTATCGACTCTGGAATTTTGTTGGCTTTGTCTTTTTGGTAACACACAGGATATACGTACTGTGTTTATTTGACAAGGTCCAAATTGTGATTTTGACGAATGAATCAGTACAGAAGTCTTGATGGGGTTGCCAGAATGCAGTGGTTTATACCAACCAAAAGGAAGGACAACCGGTAAAGAGGCCATAGAGTCACGAGAAGATATGAAGAAAAGCTTAGCCTGGCTGGTCTGATCTCACATAAGAGCTAGTGTAGGAAATAATGCTGAAAACAGTAATGCAAGTCATGATAGAAAAGTGTCACCCACGGCATCACAGCTTGCGGTGTATTAGGCTGCATGCCTTTCGCAACATCTGCACCTATTATGGGCACATCTGCATCAGAATAGGACACAGGGTGTATAGAAGAAAGTGGTCTGAACTAGTAGACCATGTTTTGAGTAAAAATGAGGACTGTACAGCTCATGCAGTCTGCTTGTCTGTGCAAGGATGAAGCTTGTGAGGCATCAAGCACTACTAAGTTATTGGAAAAATGGATTTTCTAATCCAGCAGGAGATTTAAAGAGGAAAAATATATATTGTGATTCCATCAAAAGGTGTATTAAAGATAAATTAAAAAATACTTTCTGCCGCATTTCTACAACTAAGAGTCGGTCAGGCTTAAAACGTGTCAAAAAGTATTTTTTATATGCCTATTTAATAATAAAAAAATGTCATCTTTTAATCTCAGGCAACAATTTGTATAGACTTTCAATATACTTAAAAGTCTTATCTAACTTATATCAAATTAATAAATTATTAATTGAGCAGAATAAATATAAAGCTGAATTTGCTGACGCCTCCAGAAGTGGTAAGCTCAGCTGTCTGCTTGGAATATAACATATAGTAGTATCTGATAAGAATGAACCATTCCTTTTTTTCCAGACTCTGCCCCCTTGTACCTTTATAGGTTGGGCATGGTAATATAGCTCAGCCCAATTCACTAAAATAGAGCTGAGGTGCAGCACAGTCCAGGGCAAGGAAAAAATATACTCATTGAGATGTTCAACTGGACCCAAGATACAGGTCATCCATATCAGAAGAACCATTCATGGTGAAGGATGGTAATTTCAGAAGAGAAGCAGGCCATGATTTGATAATAATGAAGCAACTGCTACATTTGCTTCATTATTATTATTGCTATGCTTCTTCATTATTACTATCAATCTGACAATGGCTCTGCTTCATCCTCAGGTATGTCCACTGGCTGCTGCAATATCATAACCCATCTTTCCTGATCCCAATCACCCTGCATCTCTCTGCTACTCTTGGTATGTCCACTGGCTGCAATACCATATTTCCTTGATGCTAACACTCATTTTGCCTTATCTGTCCATTTGGATCTATTTCCTTTGTATTTTGTCTTCTGATTTCTAATTAATCCCCTCCTGTGTCTGTACCCAGTCTCCCTGCTGGCCCTCGCTCCTGATCTGTTTCATGTGCTGTTAACTTGTTATAAATTCAGACTCATAGGTCTGTCTGGACCTGGGTCTGTCTCTGCAAGGATGTCTCTTTAAGGATAACTGCAGAAATATGTCAGAAATGAGCCAGAAGTGACCAGAAGGTACATCTAATCACTGTGTTTACATGTACTCAATTTCTCTCACCTCCACACTTACTCTCACCATGCTGACATATGCTCTAACAGTTTTGGCTCCATTACTCCTCTCTCTCCTTCCCTATCCGCAAACCCCAGCACCTGCTAACCAAGTAATAATCTCTGCTTCCCTCTTGCCTCCCCACCTGACCTCCTCCGCTGACTTGCTCCTCAACCTTAGATCTCTCCTAATAAAACACAAAACAAGCTGCCCACTCTCCTTCTCCCATATGCTTTGTCTCTCTCTGCTTCTCCTCACTGCTGGCAACATATCTCCCAACCCTGGACAGCTCATACCACCCATTATTACCCCCTTTTATCGCTCCCAACCCAATATTAACACCCGAAATCTTTCCAACCACAAATCCGTGCCCTTGATGCCCATCACCCTGCTTCCACTCTCTGGATCACTCTGGAATGCCCGCTCTGTCTCAATAAACTCCATGTGATTCATGACCTCTTTACCTCTCGTAATTTTTCCTTCCTTGGCCTCACCGAAACATGGCTGACACCCTCTGACACCGCCTCCCCTGCTGCGCTATGTTACGGCAGCCTTCACTTCACCCACACTCCTCGCCCTGGCAACAGACAAGATGGAGGAGTGGGCCTTCTCCTTTCTTCCAACTGTACCTACAACCCAATCCCTCCTCTTGCCTCCCTTATCCTCCGCTCTTTTGAATTCCATTCTGTCTGCATTTACTCTCCCTCCAACCTCCAAATGGCTGTCATATACCGACCTCCGGGCCCGACCACTACCTTTATTGACCAATTCTCCACCTGGCTCCTCCACTTTCTCTCTGCTGACATTCCCACCATCATCATGGGTGACTTCAACATCCCTATTGACACCCACCAGTCGACAGCTTCCAAACTCCTGTCTCTTACACCATCTTTTGGACTTACCCAGTGGTCCTCCTCAGCCACGCACACTGACGGGCACACACTAGACCTGGTCTTCACCCGTCTCTGCTTCCTATCTAACTTCACAACCTCCCCTCTCCCTCTATCTGACCACCATCTACTCACTTTCTCATCCCTGTCTTCCTCACCTGTCACCCATGTCCAGCAACATGCACACCCCCGCAGAAGCCTTGCACACCTCGACACCCACACGCTCTCTGATTCTATTCTACCACTGGCATCCATACTCTCACTCCATGACACAGACACTGCCACTAGTTTCTACAATGCCACTCTTGCATCAGCCATCGACCTCGGTTGCCCCTGTCATGCATAACATAGTGCAACAAATCAACAGACAACCCTGGCACAATAAAATCACTAAAAAGCTTCGGCAAGCATCCAGAATTGCAGAATGACGCTGGAAGAAAACACATTCGCAAGACAACTTTACTGCACTCAAACAAGCAACACACGCATTCAAATCTGCACTCACCTCTGCTAATCAGGCCTACTTTACATCCCTTGTGTCTTCCTTATCCCACAACCCCAAACAGTTGTTCAATACTTTTAACTCCCTCCTGCACCCACCACTGCCCCCTCCAACTTCCCTAATCTCTGCCGAGGACTTTGCCACACACTTCAAAAACAAGATAGACCAAACACGGCAAGTCTTTATTGCTCAACCACCACAACCCCTCTGTACACCTGACCAATGCCCAAACCCCGTAACCTCCTTACCCACCATCACTGAAGAGGAGTTTGCACATCGTCTCTCCGACTCACACCTCACCACTTGTGCACTTGACCCTATCCCATCCCACCTCCTCCCCAACCTCACCACCACTCTTATCCCATCCCTAACCCACCTCTTCAACCTATCACTAACTTCTGGTACCTTCCCTTCTGCATTCAAACATGCCACAATCACATCTATCCTTAAAAAACCAACCCTCGACCCAAACGCTAAGTCCAGCTATCGCCCAATATCGCTGCTCCCATTCGCTTCCAAACTCCTGGAACAGCATGTCCACGCTGAAGTCTCCTCCCACCTCTCATCTAAATTGCTCTTTGGCAATCTACAATGTGGTTTCCGTCCCCATCATTCCACTGAAACAGCCCTGACCAAAATTGCTAACGACCTACTCACAGCCAAAGCTAATGGACAATACTCTATACTCCTCCTTCTAGACCTGTCCTCTGCTTTCGACACAATTGACCACTACCTCCTACTACAGATCCTCTCCTCCTTTGGCATCAAAGACATCGCCCTATCCTGGAACTCCTCATACCTTACCAACCGCACATTCAGCGTCTCCCACTCCCACACAACCTCCTCATCCCACACTCTCTCTGTTGAAGTCCCCCAAGGCTCTGTTATAGGACCCCTTCTCTTCTCAATCTATACATTTGGCCTGGGGCAACTCATAAAGTCCCATGGATTCCAGTACCACTTTTATGCTGATGATACTCAGATCTAAATAAAATAGATGTAGCGGCGCAAGTATATAAGTGCTGGATCCTGCTGCAAGTACAAAACTCCTACCACAAGGAGAAAAAAAGGGGGGATAATAATAAAATACCAAAACAGTACTCGCGCTTTGAATCAAACACACTCGCAATACTGATCGCAACACATACCTGGAATATTCAGAAGGTTTGTAGACAGATGTTTGAATGATGAATCAGTAGTTTTTGTGTTATAGTGAGCACATGTGTATTGAACCTCTAGGTGCAAGAAAAAAGATAAAAGATAAAATCAGTCCACATAAATTGCGAGAAATAAACTAAGTAACTTTACATAAATTAAGAAAGGACCCAGACCACACCTGTGCGTCCTTAAAAATGTGCCTTTTTTGGAAAAACCCTTGGGGGATAGGAAATCCCAATAACTCAATATATGGAGAGAATCAAAAATGTGCAAAAAATGCCTTTAAAATATTACAACATAAGGTGCATAGAATAAAAAGTCATATATATATAATTAAGGTGCCGACTGTGCAATATTAAAGTGCATACTTCATAGCGGAAAACGGATTTGTATATATACCCATATTCTTATACAACAACGTGAAGTGATGAATAAGAGAAAATCCTGGTACTTCTATGGGACAAATGGAAGGGTGACCGGTGATATTCAAAGAAATCCACTAGCGGTACCTTGTAAATCGAGTATTAGTGTACTAGTATCCTGACTGGAGCAAAAAGAGAGATGATACTTAGCTTGGGACGGGCTCCAAATAGAGCGCGTCTGGGAGGGAGAACCCGTGCAGGAGCGGCACCTGCACCTGGGTCCTTCCGACGCTCTCTGGAGTGCAGCTGCGCAGCAGCGCTAGTGTGGAGGAGAGCTTGCCACCGGCCGGGGCAGCTCTCCAGGACCCCTCGTCTTCTCCTCTTTTCTATAAACATTGGATCTATTTGGAGCCCGTCCCAAGCTAAGTATCATCTCTCTTTTTGCTCCAGTCAGGATACTAGTACACTAATACTCGATTTACAAGGTACCGCTAGTGGATTTCTTTGAATATCACCGGTCACCCTTCCATTTGTCCCATAGAAGTACCAGGATTTTCTCTTATTCATCACTTCACGTTGTTGTATAAGAATATGGGTATATATACAAATCCGTTTTCCGCTATGAAGTATGCACTTTAATATTGCACAGTCGGCACCTTAATTATATATATATGACTTTTTATTCTATGCACCTTATGTTGTAATATTTTAAAGGCATTTTTTGCACATTTTTGATTCTCTCCATATATTGAGTTATTGGGATTTCCTATCCCCCAAGGGTTTTTCCAAAAAAGGCACATTTTTAAGGACGCACAGGTGTGGTCTGGGTCCTTTCTTAATTTATGTAAAGTTACTTAGTTTATTTCTCGCAATTTATGTGGACTGATTTTATCTTTTATCTTTTTTCTTGCACCTAGAGGTTCAATACACATGTGCTCACTATAACACAAAAACTACTGATTCATCATTCAAACATCTGTCTACAAACCTTCTGAATATTCCAGGTATGTGTTGCGATCAGTATTGCGAGTGTGTTTGATTCAAAGCGCGAGTACTGTTTTGGTATTTTATTATGATACTCAGATCTACCTCTCTGGCCCAGATGTCACCTTTCTGGTCTCCAGAATCCAGGAGTGTCTATCAGCCATATTCTCCTTCTTTTCCTCTCGCTTTCTCAAACTCAATGTGGACAAATCTGAACTCATCATCTTTCCCACATCTCACAGATCTTCCTTACCCGACCTATCTATAACAATTGACGACATCACGCATTCTCCCGTACCAGAGGTCCGCTGCCTCGGAGTAACCCTTGACTCTGCCCTGTCCTTCAAACCGCACATCCAAGCTCTCTCCACCTCCTGTCGCCTCCAGCTCAAAAATATTTCCAGAATCCGTCCCTTCCTCAACCCTCAATCTACTAAAATGCTTATGCATGCCCTCATCATCTCCCGCCTAGACTACTGCAATATCCTTTTCTGTGGCCTCCCTGCTAACACCCTCGCACCTCTCCAGTCCATCCTTAACTCTGCTGCCTGACTAATTCATCTCTCTCCTCGCTACTCCTCCACGTATCCCCTCTGCAAATCTCTTCACTGGCTCCCATTCCCTCAGCGAATCCAATTCAAATTACTAATACTGACCTAAAAGGCCATCTATAACCTGTCTCCTCCATATATCTCTGAACTAATCTCCCAATATCTTCCCTCACGTAATCTTCGGTCCTCCCAAGACCTCCATCTCTCCTCCACACTTATTCGCTCCTCACCCAACCGCCTACAAGACTTCTCCCGAATATCCCCCATGCTCTGGAATTCTTTGGCCCGACACGTCCGACTATCAACCACTCACGGAACCTTCAGAGAGAACCTAAAAACCCATCACTTCAGGAAAGTTTACAGCCTGCAATGACCCTGCTACCGCCTCACCACTACTGGAGCTACCACCTCAACCATCACCGGAGCTGCTGCTACCCCACAACCTACTGTCTCCTTCCCCACCATCCTGTAGAATATAAGCCCAAAAGGCAGGGTCCTCTCCCCTCTGTATCAGTCTGTGATTGTTAGTTTGTCTACTGTAAGTGATATCTGTAATTTGTATGTAACCCCTTCGCATGTACAGCACCATGGAATCAATGGTGCTATATAAATAAATAATAATAATAATAAAAATGATTTTGCAGTCTCATACGCCCCTTTAAACTTTAGTTGACTGACACAGTCCATCATTGTGCTTTTCTAATAAAAGCTACAGTTAGGAAGCCAAAAATAGCATAATTTCATGTAATAATGAAGCTTCCTGATACTTTTTTTATATAAAGATGCCTACCTTCTGCTTTACTGTCATCCACTAAGGAGCAAGCGGTCCGTAACGTGACTAGACTTTGTGCTGAGTGACGCCCATGAGTATCCACAGCAAAAAGGCTGAACCTGTAGAGCAGAGAGATAGCGGAATGAGGGCAAACATTCAATAGCGCACACATTAAGAATCAATTGGTACAAGGACCTATGGTATTAATGACTGAAAAACAAAGAGCATTAAAGGGAGACTATCATCTCACAGAGTCTATCATTGAGCATGGGGTTGGACACGATGACCCTGGAGGTCCCTTCCAACTCTAACATTCTAGGATTCTATGATCTCCAAAACTCAAATTAAACCATATATACAGTCATATAGAAGACTTAGCCCTTATGAAATCATACTTATGGTGCACACCTAGTGTGGCCAAGTGCTCAGTGTATCGTTCTGCCCCCTTAATTACCACCCTTCACCCCTTCCCTTATGGTGGTTGACAGCACTCCTTTTTTCAGTGCTGCCCGTATTGTATTTTCAGCCATTGCACACACTAACACTGCAGAAGTGAGAGCGCACACAGTTTCAGTGCGTGTGGGCGCCCTCCAATACCCCTGTTGTATCTGCAGCCACCAATCGCTGCACACAGGACCGCACAGTAGCAAGAGGCCGATTCTTACAGCAGAGCGTATATTCCGAATAAATGTGAACGTTTAATACTTAATTCTTTGGTGGATTCCTTAAACAATCGGTCATTTTCTGAAGACACATTCCCTTTACAAAGTTGTGTGAGCTCTGACAAAGTCAGTGGTAAAGTGCTGGAGGGGAGATATGCTTCACTACGCCTAATGGCAACAGTGATATAAACCCAGAGTTTTTCCTCCAGCACACTAAGGGCCCCGTCTCACATAGCGACTCACCAGCGATCCCGACAACGATGTGAACTTGTCAGGATTGCTGCTGAGTCGCTAGATGATCGCTGCTGAGCTGCCAAACAGGCAGATCTCAGCAGTGATCAGGACAGCGAGTACGCCGGTAACAAGCGACACACGTTGCTTAGTTACTGGCATACCAGCGCGCTGGTGCAGGGAGCTGGTAACCAAGGTACACAGCGGGCTTCTAGGCACCGCTCGGCGCTTAGAAACCCGCTGTGTACCTTGGTTACCAGCTCGCCTGCATCAGCGCGCTGGTATCTAAGGTACTCGTCGGGTTTCCAGGCACCGCCCGGCGCATGGAAACCCTATGTTTACCTTGGTTACCAGCTCCGGCTGGCTGATCGCTGGTCTCCCGCCTGTCACACGCAGCGATGCGTGCTGGCCAGCGGGAGACCAGCGATCAAAAAAAAAGTCCAGGCATTTCTGACACGACCAGCGATTCACAGCAGGGGCCTGATCGCTGGTACGTGTCAGACATAGCGAGATCACTTCTGAGATAGCTGTTGCGTCACAAAATTTGTGACTCAGCAGCTATCTCGCTAGCGATCTCGCTATGTGAGACGGGGCATTAAGTGTTATGAGGATTAAGCTAAGTTGCATAATGGGATGGCTTTTATGTGGATATGCATAGAGTGGGTGGGAGGACGTCCACCTTATCTCCACCTGCAGAGTCGGCATTGCCGTGTGCTGACAGGACCTGTGTGATGTCACAGTCATGTGATCAGTCTCATGAGGGAGGAGTCACATGGTCTGGGGCTTACGTAGCTGGCCTCCATAGGCAGCAGGGTGGAGTGTCTGGAGAGGAACCCTTCAGAGCATTGGCTTGTGCTTTTGTTTGTGCCTGAACCATGGATCTTGCTAACCCTGAGTGGGCTGATTCCCACTAAATCAAGTACTTTATATAGTGCTACCATTATGTTTTGTTTTGCTTGTTAATAATGTGCTTAAACTTGGTTTATGCTGTATCTAATAGACCAAGTGCATCCTTAAAGCCGCAGAGTTCCTGTGACTACATCTGTGTGAGCAGATCTACCACAGAGCCTAGATAATTTCTAGTTATTTTTGGGAACCATTCTTCTCAAACCCATAGGACCTGCTTCAGTCTCAAAAGCAAAATGAGTTGTAATCTTTTAGCCCCTTAATAGTTTTAGGTCCATAAAACCACTGTAAAATCAAAATAAAGCAACTATGAAATAAACGTTTAACTAAACATTTAAAGTAGCTTTTATGGAAGGCATCTAAAGGATATCGCTAAAGAGAGATTATTCTCTTGAGTGCATGAACAGTGCTGAGTCTTTTTATAGACATAACGGGAACCCCCAGCTTTTATCCCTACATCAAAGAAGAAGTCCAAAAATGTTGGCCAGAACTATGTTTCGGCTGAGACTTGTCGACTGCCTCAATGTTAAGCATCTTAGAAAAATCTGAAATCAGTTTTCAATCCCTACTGTGAAAGTGACAGCTCTTAAACACGTAGCCAGCTAGAATAAAACACCAGTTTTTGATGGCTTATTATGAAACATGTAATGTTTTGCAATATTTTAATCAATTCAAATCATTCACATTTTGGGCAAAATCTCAGGAAAAAATAACACTGAATGTTTGTTAAAGAACAGGAAGGAACAATATAATAAAACACAATTAATCTTGGAAACAAAAGCAAAGTGTCTGTAAATAACAGTATGGGAAGCTTGGATTCGGCAGACTGCCCAAGATGTTTAGTTACTACTGAGATGGTCCTACAAATGTTTTGGGAACATAGAGTTCTTCAAGTCGTATATTGACGTGATGTTCTTGAGTTTATGGTGTCACATCTAAGTGCTCCAAGAATTCTGCATCCCAATTTTTTTCTGTGTGTGTTTGTACATGATATTCCCATAAATTTAGCTACTCAAACCAGATAAAAACCTTTATTTTTCTTCACTAAAAAAAGTCATTTTACAAAGCTGTAACCACCCTAAAAAGCCCTCATTAGAGGCACAGATCTATCAATTTAATAATGTACTATAAGACAACATATACAGACTGCTGTTGCCCTAAACAATTTCTTATATTCAAGAGTTCATTGGTTCAAAGCCTTCAAATGTTTATTTGTGACCATTAGGTATGTTTATCAGAAGCAGAGACAGTACACAGCTCCATAGAGTGCTAACTGCTAAGTCCTATTTTATAACTGTTCTAGGACAGAAAATGGCAAGCGCTACTCAACTAAGTAAGGTGAAATGACAGTTCATTATTTTAAGACAAGAACGTCAATCAACCCAGAAGATTGCTAGAACTTTGAGGATATCCTCAAGCGTAGCCATGAAAACCATGAAATGCTATAAGGAAATCAGCTCTCATGATGACCAACTCAGGAAAGCAAGAGCAAGAATAATTTCTGCTGCAGAGGATAAGTTCACCAGACTTTCCAGCCTCAGAAAATGCAAATTGACAGCACCTCAGATAACAGACTCATAAATGATACACAGACATCATGTGGACATCTCAACATCAACTGTTCAGTGGATACTACGTCAAGCAGACCTGTTGTGAATGTGTTAGAAATTAATTCTGAGCAGAAGCTCCCTCTGGTGGTTACAAACAGTACTGAACCATTCAATGAGGATTGGCAATCAGGAGTTACAGACTGGTCTTATATAAGGGAGATTCCCTCCCATCATGGTTGCCGGTGATCAATTGTTCTTGTCTCAACTGTGGTTCCTGGTTCACTTGGAAGCTTGCTGAGTCTTGCCTCTTCTCCTGTTCTCAGAAAAGATATTTTCTGTTTTTTGTTTTTGTGCTTACCATTTGCATATTTCTCTGCATTTCTGTGAGGTTAGCCAGGTCTCCCCCCCCCCCCCCCGGGGGGCTTGGGCTCCTTTCAGTTCTTCTGGAGCCACTGTTATTTGTTCATTTGCCTTTTCCAGTTTTTTCAGTGGCTGCGGCTTAGTTTTGTTACACCAGAGAACTAATTTAGGTGGTAGAGGTTGTGTGATCTCAGGTGTTTTTGCAATTAGTAGAGTTGGTATTTTTTAGGGTTTTTTGGGATTGCAGTAAGTGTCCTTCCTATCCTTTTCTGTCTAGGAAGATTGGGCCCCAACGTTTGCTCTGTCATGTGTGCATTGCCACGAAGATCGTCGCGGTTGCACATTTTGACTTCTCACAGCTGAGCTGCTGTTTCTTTGTGTTTGGCAGCTAGGGAGTTAATTCTGTCTGTGCTCGGTGCTGGGACTGGGTGCAGTTTCTCCCGGCTGCAATTGATTATTTGTTGATTGGTTTCCTTTAAATTCCTGGTTGTCTGCTTGGGGAGTTGCCAGTGAAACCTTCATGCAGACCACAGATAGGAATGAATCTGTATAGACTTTAGTTGTGAGCTCCTTAGTTGTTCTAAGCTCAACTTGCTTAGAGTTTATTTCCCAGACCATTTATGTTCCTTTGGTGTTTGAGTGTGAATGCAAGCGAGTGTTATCCTGTCTGTCTTATATGTCTAATCTGTGTATTTAGCTGAGATCAGCCCATATCCCTTTGGTGGTAGTCAGGATCCTTCTTAGGACTGATTACAGGGTTCAGGGTCTGATAGGAGACAGGGTTAGGTTGGAGACTTGGACCTCTGAACCATTATCAGTACCTCCAAGGTGAGGGATTAGTTAGGACCCCAGTTTAGGGTCAGGTTAGATCCCGGTCCACCTCTTTCCTGTTTCAGCTCATCAAGTCCTCAAGATTAACCCTGAGTTCAGCAGATATCGTGTCAGGTAAATCTATTCTATACTTACATGCTGATGTTGCTATACTAGTTGTTGTATAGAGTGTTGTTCCTGTATTAATAGTTTACTGACATTGTATACATATCATTAGACAGCGTGACATTTTCACTGGCCACTAAAAATTATCTCCAGTTACCATGGATCCAGTAGCCCAGCTGGCTCTGCAGTTGCAGGGATTATCCATGGAGCTGACGGACATTAAGTCCAAAGTTTTGTCTCCCCTGGAGCAAACCAGAGTTGAACCTAAAGTAGCTCTCCTGGACAGGTTCACTGGTGGGCGAGACAAATTTTTCACCTTCCGGAGGCATGTAAATTGTATTTTCGGCTTCGGCCTCGATCATCAGGGAGTGAGGAGCAGAGAGTGGGAATTGTTATCTCACTTCTGCAAGGGGACCCTCAATCCTGGGCATTTTCCCTTCCTCCGGGATCCCCGGCTCTACTGTCTGTAGATCAATTTTTTACTGCCCTGGGATTGGTATATGATGACCCAGATCGGGTCTCTCTTGCTGAGACAAAATTACGTAAGATACAGCAGGGAGATCGTCCGGCAGAGGAATTTGCTTCTGAGTTTCGTAGATGGGCCACAGATACTCAGTGGAATGACCCAGCTCTTAGGAGCCAGTTTTGTCATGGGCTTTCTGATAAATTAAAAGACGTTTTGGCTCAGTATGAGTCTCCTCCTTCTCTGGAGGCTGCTATGGCCTTAGCTATCCGTACTGATAGACGGCTTCGGGAGAGGGGTGAGGTAACCCCACTCCCTGTTGTTTCTCCACCTACCACTAAAGTCCCTTATGTTGAGGTTCCCCTTGTCTGTTCGGATGAGCCTATGCAGTTGGGAGGGACATCATTTCGTAGGAGGGGATTGGCGGTACGCCGCAGGACTAGAAGATGTTTTTTCTGCGGGAAAGAGGGACATTTTGTTGGAGAATGTCCATCCCGTGCCTTGTTGAGCCAAAAGTTGCCGGAAAACTGTTAATCCCAGGTTGTGTGGTGGACGACAACCTGGGAGTATGTATTTCATCCGCCAGTTCTTCTCAGTTCCTTGTACCAGTGGAGGTGGTAGTTGGTACGAGAGTGGAGAGATTGTCTGTTCTTCTTGATAGTGGTTCCGGGGCTAATCTGGTTGACGCTCAGTTTGCTCAGGCTCAAGGTATGCATCTGAGTGTACTGGTCAAACCGATCCCTATATTCTCCATTGACGCCAGGCCTCTCGGCCAAGGTAGCTTTGTTCATGAGGTTCATAACATTGACCTTCGGGTAGGGGCAATACATAGGGAACAATTATCTTGTTATGTGTTGGAGGGTCTACCTACTCCCATTGTCTTGGGACTTCCTTGGTTGGTTAAACATAACCCTGTGATTAATTGGCAGTCCAGAGAAATAAGCCAATGGGGTGAGTTTTGCAAAAGCAACTGCATGAACACAGTCATCAGTGCGGTCGTGCCTAGTACATTGCCTCCTTTTTTGGAGGATTTTGGGGATGTTTTCTCTGAGGAGGGGTGTCAGGAGTTGCCTCCTCATCGCGTGTATGACTGCTCTATTAATCTCCTTCCTGATGCTAAGTTGCCTAAAGCTAGGTTGTATAATCTTTCTGGTCCTGAGAGGCAGGCTATGAAAGATTATATTTCTGAAAGTCTGGCCAAAGGGCATATTAGACCTTCATCTTCCCCAGTAGCCGCGGGGTTCTTCTTTGTGAAGAAGAAAGATGGAGGCCTACGCCCTTGCTTGGATTTCCGCGAACTTAATCGGATTACTGTTCGAGATCCGTATCCACTCCCTCTTATTCCTGATCTCTTCAATCAAATTGTTGGCGCCAAATAGTTTTCTAAATTGGATCTCAGGGGGGCGTATAATCTGATTAGGATAAAAGAGGGGATGAGTGGAAAACGGCGTTTAACACGCCGGAGGGACATTATGAGAACCTAGTCATGCCTTTTGGTCTGACTACTGCACCAGCAGTATTCCAACATTTTGTTAATGACATTTTTCGTCACCTTGTGGGGGTGTTTGTGGTCGTATATTTGGACGACATTTTAATTTACTCGCCAGATCTTGTGTCTCATCAGGAGCATGTGAGACAGGTGTTGCAGATCTTGCGAGACAATAAACTATACGCCAAACTGGAGAAGTGTGTATTTGCCGTACAGGAACTTCAGTTTTTGGGTTTTTTGGTGTCAGCCTCCGGTTTCCGTATGGACCCTGAAAAGGTGAGAGCAGTGCTTGAATGGGATCAGCCAGGGGATCTTAAGGCTCTGCAGCGTTTTTTGGGGTTTGCTAACTACTACTGGAAATGTATTTGTAATTTCTCATCTGTCGTCAAACCTCTCACTGACATGACAAAAAAGGGACGGATTTTTCTAAATGGTCGGACAAAGCTTGCCAAGCCTTTTCCTCTTTGAAGAAATGTTTTGCTTCGGCGCCCGTTCTCATTCAGCCAGATGCATCTCAGCCGTTCATTGTGGAGGTGGATGCGTCTGACGTAGGGGTGGGTGCTATATTGTTCCAGGGTCCGTCCCCTGGTAAATGGCATCCGTGCGCTTTCTTTTCTAAGAAATTGTCGTCCGCCGAAAGGAATTATGATATCGGCAATAGGGAACTTTTGGCCATTAAGTTAGCTTTTGAAGAATGGCGTCACTTTTTGGAGGGGGCAGTCCACCCGGTTACCGTTATTACTGATCACAAGAACCTGTTGTATTTGGAATCCGCTAAGCGTCTGAATTCCAGACAAGCTCGATGGTCGTTGTTTTTTACCAGGTTTAATTTTGTCGTCACTTATCGCCCGGGGTCTAAGAATGTAAAGGCTGATGCCTTGTCTCGCAGTTTCCCAGGGGCCGGGAAAACGGATGACCCGAGTCCTATCCTTCAGGAGGGGGTGGTAGTGTCGGCTGTATTTTCTGAGCTTGAGGAGGAGGTGTTAGAGGCTCAGGGGGACGCCCCTGCAGGACCTCCAGGGAGACTGTTTGTCCCAAATCTGTTGAGACAAAAGGTTATTGAGGCACATCATAATTCTGCTCTAGCAGGACATCCAGGGAGTAAGGCTACTTTAGATCTCCTTTCCCGCCGATTTTGGTGGCCTAATGCTAATAAAGATGTTATAACTTTTGTCGCGTCATGTGGGGTGTGTGCTCGCTCTAAAACCCCTCATACCCGTCCGTCTGGGACCCTTTTACCCTTGAAACTTCCGGAGCGTCCATGGACTCATTTATCTATGGACTTCATTACGGACCTTCCTCCGTCGTCAGGGAATACTGTCATACTGGTGGTTGTTGACAGGTTCAGTAAGATGGCACATTTCGTTGCTCTTCCTGCACTCCCTAATGCTAAAACTCTGGCGCAGGTGTTCATTAGGGAGATCGTTAGACTTCATGGGTTGCCTTCTGATGTGGTGTCAGATAGGGGGTCTCAGTTTGTGTCCAAATTTTGGAGGGCATTTTGTTTACGTCGGGGGATGCAATTGTCATTTTCCTCGGCTTTTCATCTGCAGACCAATGGTCAGACAGAGCGTCTGAATCAGAGCTTAGAGACATATCTCCGGTGTTTTGTCTCAGAGAACCAAGAGGACTGGTCTTCTTTCTTGCCTCTGGCAGAGTTCGCTCTTAACAACAGGCGGAGCGAGTCCACTGGTAAGTCCCCGTTTTTTGGGGCATATGGTTTCCATCCCCAGTTTTGTACTTTCAATGGGGGGGGCCCTTCTGGGGTTCCTGAGGAGGAGCGTTTCTCGTCGTCACTTGCTTCTGTGTGGAGAGGTGTATTGAATAATCTGAGTGCGATGGGGAACCGTTACAAACGTATGGCTGATAGGAGGAGAGTTTCTGGTCCAGATCTGAATGTGAACGATCTGGTATGGTTGTCTACCAGGAATATAAAACTTAAAGTCCCCTCCTGGAAACTGGGTCCCAGATTCATCGGGCCGTACAGGATCAGTTCCATAATTAATCCTGTGGCATTTCGTCTGGACCTCCCTGATACGTTTAAAATTCATAATGTGTTCCACAAGTCATTACTTAAAAGGTATGTGGCACCAGTCATACCGTCACCTCTACCTCCTCCTCCTGTGTTGGTCAATGGTAACTTGGAATTTCAAGTATCAAAGATCATTGACTCTCGTCTGAATCGCCGGTCCCTTCAGTACTTGGTGCATTGGAAGGGGTATGGTCCAGAGGAGAGGACGTGGGTCCCTGCGTCTGATGTTAACGCAGATCGTTTGGTTCGGACCTTCCACAGAACTCACCCGGGCAGGCCTGGCCCTGAGGGTCCGGAGGCCCCTCGTAGAAGGGGGGGTACTGTCATGTGTGCATTGCCACGAAGATCGTCGCGGTAGCACATTTTGACTTCTCACAGCTGAGCTGCTGTTTCTTTGTGTTTGGCAGCTAGGGAGTTAATTCTGTCTGTGCTCGGTGCTGGGACTGGGTGCAGTTTCTCCCGGCTGCAATTGATTATTTGTTGATTGGTTTCCTTTAAATTCCTGGTTGTCTGCTTGGGGAGTTGCCAGTGAAACCTTCATGCAGACCACAGATAGGAATGAATCTGTATAGACTTTAGTTGTGAGCTCCTTAGTTGTTCTAAGCTCAACTTGCTTAGAGTTTATTTCCCAGACCATTTATGTTCCTTTGGTGTTTGAGTGTGAATGCAAGCGAGTGTTATCCTGTCTGTCTTATATGTCTAATCTGTGTATTTAGCTGAGATCAGCCCATATCCCTTTGGTGGTAGTCAGGATCCTTCTTAGGACTGATTACAGGGTTCAGGGTCTGATAGGAGACAGGGTTAGGTTGGAGACTTGGACCTCTGAACCATTATCAGTACCTCCAAGGTGAGGGATTAGTTAGGACCCCAGTTTAGGGTCAGGTTAGATCCCGGTCCACCTCTTTCCTGTTTCAGCTCATCAAGTCCTCAAGATTAACCCTGAGTTCAGCAGATATCGTGTCAGGTAAATCTATTCTATACTTACATGCTGATGTTGCTATACTAGTTGTTGTATAGAGTATTGTTCCTGTATTAATAGTTTACTGACATTGTATACATATCATTAGACAGCGTGACATTCTCATACTATTTTCTGTCTGTGTCTGTATTTCCTCTTGTCTAACCGCCATTACATGTTTGGGGGCTTCCTATGTTCTTTGGGGATCTGCTCCGGGGCAGATAGCTTTCCTCTTTCTATCTTTAGGTGTAGTTAACCTCTCAGGCTGTGACGAGGCGTCTAGGACCAACGTAGGAACGCTCCACGGCTGCCTTTAGTTCTGGTGGTTAGTCAGGGTACTGCAATCCAGTAGATTCCAACCTCTCTGGTGTATTGCCGCTTTTGCCTGCTCTCCTCAGCTACCAAATCATAACAGTATCACCGGCCAAACTGAAAATTATATGGTACTCAACAGAAGGGAAAAATAGTAAAAGGAAAAAGAAAAGAGAAAGTTGTCATAACTTTTTTTTTTCTCTGTTTGTTGCATTTTTTCCCTCTTTTTCTCTGGGTGCTGAGGAGGATTTTTTTTTCTCAATGGAGTTTGCACAGTTGTCTGGCCATGTGGGTCAGCTTGCCACTGAAGTTCGGAGTATTGCTACCTATCTTGCAGGGTTGCCGGTTGTGGAACCTAGGATCCCCATGCCAGATTTATTTTTGGGGGATCGAGCTAAATTTCTGAATTTCAAAAATAACTGTAAGTTGTTTTTTGCCTTAAAACCTAAGTCCTCAGGGAACGCAGCACAGCAGGTTCAAATTGTCATCTCTCTCCTGCGCGGCGATCCTCAGGATTGGGCTTTTTCCCTGACACCTGGGGACCCTGTTTTGAGTAATGTTGATGCATTTTTTCTGGCTCTGGGGTTATTGTACGATGAACCTAATGTCACTGATCAAGCTGAAAAAACCTTGTTGGCATTAAATCAGGGGCTTGAGGATGCTGAGTTGTACTGTCAGAAATTCCGAAAGTGGGCAGTCCTGACCAAATGGAATGATGATGCTTTGGCAGCCCTTTTTCGGAAGGGTCTGTCAGAGAAAGTAAAAGATGTTATGGTGGGTTTCCCTGCTCCCTCTGGTCTCAATGATTCTATGTCATTAGCGATTCAAATTGATAGACGTTTGCGTGAGCGTAGAGGTATGCGTGGAATGGTGTTGCCTTGTGAACCAGCTTCTGAACCCATGCAGTGTGATGGAGTGGCTTCTGGGGCACAGCATTCGAAAATGCAATGGGTTATGTTTCTACTGTGGTGACGCCTCTCATGCTATTTCAGTCTGCCCTAAGCGGGGAAGACGTTTTGCATGCTCAGTTGTCTTGGGTAGTGTTCAGACTAAATTTCTGTTGACTGTTACCCTGATTTGCTCCCTGTCCACATTTTCTGCTCAGGCTTTTGTTGATTCGGGAGCAGCTATTAACCTGATGGATTTTGATTTTGCTAAACGTTGTGGGTTTCCCTTGATACCCCTACGGAAGTCTATTCCCCTACTGGGGATTGATTCTAACCCTCTGGCTGAGAATAAACCCCAGTTCTGTACTCAGGTGATAATGAGGGTTGAACCAGATCATCAGGAGAGTTGCAAATTTTTAGTGCTGTATAATCTGCATGACATTATTGTACTAGGTTTCCCTTGGTTACAGTCTCATAATCCTGTTTTGGATTGGAAATCTGTGTCTGTAACTAGTTGGGGCTGCCAATGTGTTAATGCCAACACTCCTGTTTTTTCTGCCTCTCCCCAGGCTCAGGATGTTCCTGACTTTTTGACTGATTTTTCTGATGTGTTTAGCGAAAGTAAATCTGCATCCTTGCCCCCCATAGGAGCTATGACTGCGCTATTGAATTAGTGCCTGGTAGTAAATTCCCTAAAGGTCGCCTTTTTAACTTGTCTGTACCTGAACATGACGCTATGCGGTCTTATATCAAGGAGTCATTGGAGAAGGGTCATATCAGACCATCCTCTTCACCCTTGTGTGCCGATTTTTTCTTTGTGGCCAAAAAGGATGGTTCATTAAGGCCGTGTATTGATTATCGTCTCTTGAACAATATCACTGTGAAATATCAATATCCGTTACCTTGATTTCTGACCTGTTTTCCAGGGTGAAAACTGCTACTTGGTTTACCAAGCTTGACCTCAGGGGGGCGTATAACCTTGTTCGCATTAAGCACGGGGATGAATGGAAGACGGCGTTTAATACCCCAAAGGGGCATTTTGAGTACCTAGTGATGCCCTTTGGGCTCACTAATGCTCCTTCCGTCTTCCAGTCCTTCATGAATGACATTTTCAGGGATTTTGTGGATAAATTTCTGATTATTTATTTGGATGATATCTTGATTTTTTCCAATGACTGGGACTCTCATGTGAAACATGTTCGGACTGTGTTCCAGATTTTGAGAGAGAATGCTCTGTATGTGAAGGGATCAAAGTGTCTTTTTGGCGTACAGAGGATCTCATTTCTGGGATTCATTTTGTCCCCATCTGTTATTGAAATGGACCCGGTCAAGGTTCAGGTCCAACCTACTTCATTAAAGGCTCTTCAGAGATTCTTGGGTTTTGCCAATTTTTATCTTAAATTTATTGGTAATTTCTCTGTTATTGTTAAACCATTGACTGATTTGACCAAAAAGGGTTCTGATGTGGTGAATTGGCCTCCTGAGGCAGTCTCTGTGTTTCAGGAACTTAAGCGGAGATTCACTTCTGCTCCTGTTCTACGGCAGCCTGATGTTTCTCTGCCATTTCAGGTGGAGGTTGATGCCTCTGAAATTGGGGCAGGTGCCGTTTTGTCCCAAAGAGATCCAGAGACCTTTAAAAGTAACCCTTGTGCCTTTTTCTCTCGAAAATTTTCTCCAACTGAACGTAATTATGACGTGGGTAATCGGGAGTTATTGGCCATGAAGTGGGATTTTGAAGAGTGGAGACATTGGCTGGAGGGAGCCAAACATCAGGTGGTGGTCCTCACGGACCATAAGAATCTGGTTTATCTGGAATCAGCCAAGCGACTTAATCCTAGACAGGCCAGGTGGGCCTTGTTTTTCACACGTTTTAATTTTGTGGTTTCCTTTCTTCCTGGCACTAAGAATGTTAAGGCGGATGCCCTCTCGAGGAGTTTCCTTGCGGACTCTCCTAAGTTATCTGATCCTGCTGTTATTTTGAAAGAGGGTGTAGTTCTTTCCGCCATCTCGCCCAATTTGAGACTGGCTCTGGAAGGGTGTCAGGAGGATAAACCCGAGCGCTGCCCTATTGGGAAACTGTTTGTCCCAGACCGGTGGAAAAAGAGTGTGATGTCTGAGATTCATTGTTCCGCGTTGGCCGGTCATCCAGGAATTTTTGGTACCAGAGACTTGGTTAGTCGGTCCTTTTGGTGGCCTATTTTGTCTCGTGACGTCAGGGAATTTGTACAGTCCTGCGGGACTTGCTCTCGCTCCAAGCCTTGCTCTCGCTCTAGTGGTTTGTTGATGCCATTGCCTGTGCCCAAGAAAGACCATAGACCCATATCTCTATGGATTTCATTTCTGACCTCCCTATTTCCCAGAGAATGACCGTTATCTGGGTGTTTTGTGATAGGTTTTCCAAAATGATACATCTTGTGCCATTACCTAAGTTGCCTTCCTCCTCCGAATTGGTGCCTTTGTTCCTTCAGCACGTGGTTCGGTTACACGGCATTCCTGAGAACATTGTGTCTGACAGAGGAGTCCAGTTTGTTTCCAGATTTTGGAGGACTTTTTTGTTCTAAACTTGGTGTTCAATTGTCTTTCTCCTCGGCTTTTCATCCTCAGACCAATGGACAAACTGAGAGAACAAACCAGACATTGGAGACTTATCTGAGATGCTTTGTGTCTGCTGATCAAGATGACTGGGTCTCTTTTTTGCCTTTGGCTGAGTTTGCTCTTAATAATAGGGCTGGCTCTGCCACTTTGATGTCTCCATTTTTCTGCAATTTTGGGTTTCACCCTCAATTTTCTTCGGGACAGACGGAGGCTTCTGTCTGTCCAGGTGTTGACTCTGTTGTGGAGCGTATGCAGCAGATTTGGGACCAGGTAGTGGAGAGGTTGTCCCTCTCTCAGGAGAGGGCCCAGCGGTTTGCCAACCGGCATAGAACTGATGGTCCTCGGTTTGAAGTGGGGGACTTGGTCTGGTTGTCCTCAAAAAATATCCCTATGAGAGTTGCATCTCATAAGTTTAAGCCTAGGTTCATTGGACCTTATAAGATCATGGAGATTCTTAATCCTGTTTCCTTTCGTTTACTTCTTCCAGAGACATTTAAGATACATAACGTGTTCCACAAGTCCTTATTGAAGAGGTTTGTCGAGCCAGTGGTTCCTATGGCTGCGCCTCCTGACCCTGTTTTGGTTGAGGGCAATCTGGAGTATGTGGTTGAGAAAATATTGGATTCTCGTTTTTCTAGACGGAAACTCCAGTATTTGGTTAAGTGGAGAGGTTATGGTCAGGAGGACAATTCTTGGGTGTTTGCTTCGGACATCCATGCTAGTAGACTGATCCGTGCGTATCATAGAGCTCATCCTGACCGACCTGGTTGCCCAAATGAGGGTTCAGTGACCCCTCCTCAAGGGGGGGTACTGTTGTGAATGTGTTAGAAATGAATTCTGAGCAGAAGATCCCTCTGGTGGTTACAAACAGTACTGAACCATTCAATGAGGATTGGCAATCAGGAGTTACAGACTGGTCTTATATAAGGGAGGTTCCCTCCCATCATGGTTGCCGGTGATCAATTGTTCTTGTCTCAACTGTGGTTCCTGGTTCACTTGGAAGCTTGCTGAGTCTTGCCTCTTCTTCTGCTCTCAGATAAGATATTTTCTGTTTATTGTTTTTGTGCTTACCATTTGCATATTTCTCTGCATTTCTGTGAGGTTAGCCAGGTCTCCCCACCCGGGGGGGCTTGGGCTCCTCTCAGTTCTTCTGGAGCCACTGTTATTTGTTCATTTGCTTTTCCAGTTTTTTCAGTGGCTGCGGCTTAGTTTTGTTACACCAGAGAACTGATTTAGGTGGTAGAGGTCGTGTGATCTCAGATGTTTTTGCAATTAGTAGAGTTGGTACTTTTTAGGGTTTTTTGGGATTGCAGTAAGTGTCCTTCCTATCCTTTTCTGTCTAGGAAGATTGGGCCCCAACGTTTGCTCATACTATTTTCTGTCTGTGTCTGTATTTCCTCTTGTCTAACCGCCATTACATGTTTGGGGGCTTCCTATGTTCTTTGGGGATCTGCTCCGGGGCAGATAGCTTTCCTCTTTCTATCTTTAGGTGTAGTTAACCTCTCAGGCTGTGATGAGACGTGTAGGACCAACGTAGGAACGCTCCACGGCTGCCTTTAGTTCTGGTGGTTAGTCAGGGTACTGCAATCCAGTAGATTCCAACCTCTCTGGTGTATTGCCGTTTTTGCCTGCTCTCCTCAGCTACCAAATCATAACACTGACCTTCTTGATCAAATTGCTGAAAAAAAGTGATGGCTGAGAACTGCATACAAAAAGAGACTTGTAAGGATCAAGTGACACAAGGACTGGACATTAGATTGGCGGAAATCTGTGCTGTGATATAATGAGTCAAAATTTGAGACTTTTGGTACCAATCGCCATGTCTTTGTGAGACATAGAAAAGCTAAGCGGATAGTTTATACATACAGTAAATGGTACCCACCATGAAGCATGGAGGGGTTGGTGTGATGATGTGGAGTTGACTTGCTGGCGACACTGCTGGTGATTTATTCCAAATTCAAGGCACACTTACCTAGAATGGCTACTAAAGCATTCTGCAAAAAAATGCCATCCCATCAGGTTCACACTTAATGAGCCATCATTTGTGTTGCAATAGTACAAGGAAGAGGGATGGAGTGCTGCGTCAAGTGTCATGGTTTCCACAATCACCTGAGCTAAACCCAATTGAGATGGTTTGGGATGAGTTTAGCTGCTGAGTAAAAACAAGACCACCAACAAGTGCTCAGTTCCTCTGGGAACTCCTTCAAAACTGCTGGAAGGCCATTCTCGGTGACTACCTGAAGAAACTCCTTCAGAGAATGCCAAGTGTATTTAAAGCTGTCATCAGAATAAAAGGTTTGACACATATTCTGCTTTGTTTCTTTACTCCGTATTTCATTATCTGTTCCTTTGTGGTTTTGCAGCCTTCGGTATGAATCTACAATGTGCACATTGCAAAAAGAACAAGGAAAACCACTGCATGAACAGGTCTGTCTAAACTTTTCACTGGTACTGTATATAGATTCATATTGTAAAAGTTGAAAGACGACACAAGTCTACCGAGTTCAGTCTACTGTATAACCTTGTTGTTGCAGAGAAATGCAAAAGCCCCATGCTTATTGCCCCATGCTAATAAAAAAATAAAGAAATCCTTTCCAACTACAGTTATAGCAATCAAATGGATCTCTTGATCAATGTTACACTTCCAAAAACTAGTACCCATAACCTACTTGTTTAGCGAATCAGCCATTACATCATATGGCAGCGGTTTCTATAGTCTCACTTTCTGTGAAGCTGATTAAACCATCTTTCCTCTAGACATAAATGTCACATTGTCATTGTTGAAGACCAAGGTGTAAAAAGATCAATAGAACCATCTATGTATTGCACTGTCCATTCATAAGCTTGAACATTGTACTCAGATCGCCTCCTAACCCCAAGTTTAATAACCTGTCATCATACTGCAGTCCTCTGATTCCCTTTATAACCCTGGAAGCTCTTTTTTGCCCCAGATCTAGTTCGGCTATATCCTTCATATAAATGTAAGTGAAACAAAATATGTTTGCTTTCTTGAATTAATCCTACCATTTTTGTACAAATGTATACCAAATAATTCCAGATAACAGTTTGTTCTTCTGACACATGATGTAAATGTACATTATTTCTTAGTGCACAGGCTTTATCGCCTCCTTGAGTTTTTAGTTGCAGAGATATTAGCTTGTAACCTTTCTCTGACAATGTCCAGTAAAACCAAGGGGGTGTTAGCAGAGATTCCTCTCTTGAGGCATGTTTTTTCCCCCTGCATAATGTTGACCAATCACAAGCAAGAGGTATCATGCAGGGGAAAAAGAACACGCCCCCAGAGAACATCACAACAGGCTTTCTTAAAAAGATATATTAAGACTCATGTCTAACGAGGTCATACAGATCTAACTGGTGACAATTACTGTTCAGGAGAAATAGAGCAGAAGTGTGTTCACTACAAACACCTCTCTACATCTATGCAAGTAATGGGGAATAATGCACTAATACTGGAATTGATATAAAGTGCTGTACATGACAAGATGTGATCACACTCTTATCTTATCTATCTCACAGCATGACAGCTGTAGTGTATGAACAATGTGTACATCTCTTGTAGAACTGGTGCATTATTTACTGATACCTGGGATAGATGATAAAGAGTGCTGCTCATGCACTACAGCTCTCATCTAACAGCATGACAGCACTGTGAGATGAGAGCTGTAGTAAAGTCCAGACAAACAGAAGCCAAAACTATCCCACATCAAGGTGGCTCTAAGTTAGGATTCTGTGTTAAAAATCATTCCAAGGAACTAGTGTTTTAATCATCTGTAGGGTAATTGGCAGACTTTTTAGACAGGGTGATTAGCAGGAAATAAGCGATCCATACAGACAATCCATGGATGAGCTCTTCCTGATGGAACTTTGTAACTCTTTTTTTTTACTTAGTTCTTCTCAGTTGATTTACAATTACAAACCACATCAAAGAAGAACTGAAAATCTTAGATAAAAGAAAGATAAAAAAGTTACAAACCCTCATTCAGAACTAAGTTATTAACAGTTTCTTAGTTAACTTATTCTGCTGGCATCAATGTACAGGGAAACAAAGAGTGTAAAAGTCAAATGCTGTAAAATTGTTTGTGAAATCCATATGTAAAAACATATTTTAGCTTAAAATAAATGCATTTGTGTAAAAAGTAACAACTTTTCCCAAAAATCCAAAATTACATTTGTTTTAGTTTAAAAAAATCCAATGTTTCTATCCAAATGCTAATAAAACAGTAAAGTGGGTTGTCATTTTACCATAGTCAATTACCTGCCAAATACTGATTAGACTTGACATATATTTAATAAAAGCCGTACTGATTTTCAATTAACTTAGAAGCGAGGGAGAAATCAGATGGTGCCACTTTTGTGTAATGGTAGATGGAATAATTTTAGTACAAAAACTACTAACAAAATGTTAACAGAGTACAAGTATTCTAATTTTAGGATTTTGAAATGATGATGAAAAACAAATGTTAACATTGTGTTTCTACATCTAATCAAAATGAATCTGTTTGAAGAGGATATATCACCAGGCCAAACATAGCCAGAATTTGCGTTTTTTGCTTTTTTTTTCTTTCCCACTGACTTTATGAATATTCCACTTTTTTAAAATTAAATCCACCATACAATTCCAGAGATATGGAGCTTTTTAGATTAACTTTTTATGGTTTTTCAAAGAGAGGCGTGGCTCACATGGCAATTATGCAGAGCAGACTAATGGCACGCCCCCAAATAATCTGTGAGCCATGCCCACAAGGAGCATAACTATCAGCACTAAATAAAAAGCCCATATCTCTGGAACTGTATGATGGATTTTAATTAAATTAAAAAAGATTACTCAGGGGAGTAGCAGGAATAATGAAAGCCAAAAGTGTCCACTTTTAACTTGGTCACAGGTCCTCTTTAAAGAAGTTGGATAATGATTTGGTAAGGAAAATTATTTTTAATACACAAGCTTAATTTTTTTATAAGGTTAAATAAGTTCTCAATAATAACATCCCTTGTGGCCTAGTAAGGTAAAAGGATTAATTTTCTTTATGGTGGCTCAGCGGTTAGCACTGATAATTTGCAGCACTGGGGTCTTGGGTTCAAATAGTACCAGGGTATTTAGATTGTGTGCACCATGGGGACAGTGATTATAAAGTGGGGTTAAGGTCAGGTGAGTTTGCTGCCAATCAAGCATAGGGATACTGTTGTTTGTACACCAAGTATTGGTACTTTTGGCAGTGTGGACAGGGGCCAAGTCCTGCTGGAGAATGAAATTTCCATCTCCAAAAAACTTGTCAGCAGAGGGAAGCATGAAGTACTCTAAAAAGTTCTGGTAGACGGCTGCACTGACTTTGGTTTTCATAAAACACAATGGACCTATACCAGCAGATGACACTAGACCTTGGAAATCAAGGTCCCAGAATCTGGAGGAAGAGTGGGGAGACAGACAATCCAAGCTGCTTGACATAATCTTAAATCCACAATCTTGACATAATCTTAAAATACACTCTGGTTTGATATGTAATAAAGAAAAAAATATTTTTCACTATTATGAAGGAATTGCGCAGGAGTCTCCTATGTAGAATTGTTATTGGACGCCAGGGGGCATTTATGGATCATTGATCTCTTTGGGGGCAATCGATCGCAGCCTGTGTGTTCATTTGCATTCTTTTTGGAGGAGCAACTGATCGCAGTTGTCTCCTCTTAGGGGAGGAAGCATAACCTCAAGGCAGATTAGCCTCAAAAAATTAGAGGCTAATCTGCAACAGACAATTTAGAAGTTACAGTGCTCTATAAAAGAACGAAAGCACAATCAGTTCACATGGGACCTTGCTAAGTTTCTAGAGAAAAGAGCCTACAATTTTGAGGTTAATCCATCAAGACAAACTCTATCAGAAATTTCATCTTCTGAAGGAGAACGCTCAAAAGTTATTGAGTAGCTCGTAACCCTAAATAAAATAGGCCAAATACATCCCATTCCCAACTAAGAGGAGCATATAAGCCACCAAATCGAGGCAGATATCAGAGGTCTAGAAATCAACAGGGTCCCAATAGGGGTTTTTTAGAACAGGAACATCCAGCTCAGAGAGAATACAAAATTCAGACCAGACACACAAAGCGGTAGACATGGAAAATGATATCTCAAATAGTATCATTAACATGTCCTCCCACTACCTCACAAACAAAGAGAAAACCCTCTTATTAAAGGGTCTATCATTTGTCCCCACGTCACGTTTTAATTCCTTTGAATGGATCAAGGACTTAAATCTATATGCTTGAAAACTTACAGAAGAAAATTTTATAAGAACTGTGATAAACAACAATGTGATGAATTTGTTATCCAAAAAGATGATCTCCCTACCTTTTCCACCTTATTACAACAGTCAAAAGAGGGACAGTGAGTGGAAGGTAAAGGTTCCTTTAACGACCTTAAAAAGAGGAGTACAAAAAATCCACCTCCAGGAGATACAACCCATACTGACCTCTTTGTAGAATTAGATACCCAAAGCTTGAACTGCTTGAAAAAAACAGAGATATGATACTAACTAGCAGAGAAATTCGTTCCCTAATGTCTCCTGAGCAATTCAGTCTTTAACAACTGACTTTAATATCGCAATTATGCAGGCGGACAAAGGGAGGAATCTTGTTATTATGAATAACGAGAAGCGCAAGGAAATGTGCTTGAACGTCATGAAAGATCGTAAATATTACAAAAAATTAGACTGTAACCTCCTTCCCCAATTCCAAGAAGAATGAAAGGTCTCTGACAAAAATAAACATGATTTTCTCTTTATGGACCACACAGATCCCAATATTCTATAGTATCCCTAATGTCCATAAAGAGATTCAAAACTTCAAAGGGTACCCTATAGTATCAGGGATCAGGAGTGTGTCTCAGAATATCAGCATCTATGTTGAAAAAATCCTGCAGGAGTCTGTCACCAGCCTACCCTCACATGTGAGAGACACTGTGGACATTCTGCAGAAATTAAATGGAATTGAATTACCAACCAACACCTTTCTTGCCATCCTCGATGTGGAGGCAATATATAGCTCCATCCCCCACACATTGGGATTTGAGGCAGTACAGTACTACTTAGAGACAAGAGGTGTACAGTATAGGGTACATAATGAATTTGTTATCCAACTTTTAATGTTCATTCTCACAAAAAATGAAACATCTTCACGTTTGTGGAACAATTTTACCATTAACAGCTCAGAACAGCGATGGGGAGCCTCTGCGCGTCAAGTTTCACAAACCTCCATCTGGGATGGTGGGAGGCAGGGCCGGCGTCAGCACTCGGCGCACCCGTGCAAGTGCCGGGGCCCTGAGCAGTTGGGGAGGCCCACTCACAGTCAGGGACACCAGCATGCTATGGGGCTCAGTGCCTGTGCCAGTAATGGGAGCCGTTGCCTCGAGCAGAGCAGCGGCCAGTGAGGAGAGGTGACTATTTCATTTTTATTTTTTTTTCTGTTTGGCGCAATATATGGAGACCATAATATGGGGCCCATCATACACTGGAGTATCATATCTGGGGCCCATCATACACTGGAGCATCATATATGGGGCCCATCATACACTGGAGCATCATATCAGGGGCCCATCATACACTGGAGCATCATATATGGGGCCCATCATACACTGGAGCATCATATATGGAGCATTACATGGGGCCTATCATATACTGGAGCATCATATATGGGGCCCATTATATATGGAGCATTATATGGGGCCCATAATATACTGGAACATCATATATAGGTCTATTATTTTATTAATACTTTTTATTTATTTTTACTTATCTTTGCTGTCTGGTGAAATCCCCATTAGATATGTGCTCCACTATTGCCAATGCCATCCAGTGTACATCTTGCCACATGTATGCAGTCCTTGAACAGTCGGTGGAGGGTGCATACTGCTGTGTGAGATGCGAGCACGTTGTGCATTTGGAAGCCCAGATACTGGATCTAAATGTGCAGCTGGCAACACTGAGATCCATAGACAATATGGAAAGGAGTCTTCGGCTCACTGAGCAGACACTCAATGGGATAGATGAGGGGGGGGATGATAGGGTGGAGCTGCAGGACACTGAAGTAGGAAGCTGGGTGACAGTTAGAAGGCGGGGTAGAGGGAAGAGCGCCAGGGAGGCTAGTCCTGATCTGCACACCCAATAAGTTTGCAAAGTTGGCAGATGAGGGGGTTGTCAGTACAGGGGTAGCACTGCTGAAGCCAGGCATGTCCTCTGAAAGCTGGAGGAGTGTCTGCTCCAGTAAGGGGGGAATTAGGAGAGCAGGGCAGGCCAGACAGGTGCTGGTAGTGGGGTACTCAATTATTAGGGGAACAGATAGGGCAATCTGTCACAAAGACAGGGATCGTCGAACAGTGTGCTGCCTACCTGGCGCTCGAGTCCGACACATCGCTGATCAGGTTGACAGATTACTGGGAGGGGCTGGTGAGGACCCAGTGGTCATGGTGCACATAGGCACAAATAACAAAGTTAGAGGTAGGTGGAAGGTCCTTAAAGACGATTTCAGGGAATTAGGCTGCAAGCTTAAAGCAAGGACCTCCGACGTGGTATTTTCTGAAATACTGCCTGTACCATGTGCCACACCAGAGAGGCAACGGGAGATTAGGGAGGTTAATAAGTGGCTCAAGAATTGGTGTAGGAAGGAGGGGTTTGGGTTCCTGGAGAACTGGGCCGACTTCTCAGTTGGCTACAGGTTCTATGCTAGGGACGGGCTGCACCTCAATGGGGAGGGTGCAGCTGTGATGGGGAGAAAATGGCTAGAAGGTTGGAGGAGTCTTTAAATTAGGGAACAGGGGGGAGGGTATTCATTTTATAGGAGGGGAAGGCAGTGCAGATAGAGACCTGGGCACAAATAATGAAATTGGGGGTGGGGTTAGAACAGTTAATAATTTAAGAAAGAATAGAGGTTCAGAGAGATACATAAAGTGCATGTATACTAATGCCAGAAGCCTCACCAACAAAATGGCGGAATTAGAATTAATTTTGTTGGAACATAATTATGACATGGTGGGGATATCTGAGACTTGGCTGGATAAGAGCCACGACTGGGCTGTTAATTTACAGGGCTATAGTCTGTTTAGAAATGACCGTAAAAATAAGCGAGGGGGGGGTGTGTGTGTTTATATGTAAAATCATCCTTAAAACCCATCCTGCGTGATATCTGTGAATCTAATGAAGATGTAGAGTCTCTGTGGGTGGAGATTAGGGGAGGGGGGAAAAATAATAAATTACTGATAGGGGTTTGTTATAAGTCTCCTAAAATAATGGAAGCAACAGAGAATATCCTCGTAACGCAAATAGATGAAGCAGCGACTCAAGGAGAAGTCATTATTATGGGGGACTTCAACTACCCTGAAATACATTGGGGAACAGAAACCTGTAAATCCAGCAAAGGTAATAGGTTTTTGGCAACTATGAGAGACAATTACCATTCACAACTAGTTCAGGACCCAACAAGAGGGGGGCACTGCTAGACCTAATATTAACCAACAGGCCAGACCGCATATCAAATATAAGGGTTGGGGGTCACTTGGGTAATAGTGATCACAAAATAATAAGCTTTCATGTATCCTTTAATAAGATGTGTAGTCGAGGGGTTACAAGGACACTAAACTTCAGGAAGGCAAATTTCCAACGGATGAGAGATGATCTTGGTGCAATAAACTGGGACGACATCCTGAGACATAAAAATACACAAAGAAAATGGGAGACGTTTATTAGCATCCTGAATAGGACCTGTGCACAGTATATACCCTATGGGAATAAACATGCTAGAATTAGGAGGAAACCACTATGGCTAAATAGAGCTGTAAGGGGCGCAATAAGTGACAAAAAGAAAGCGTTTAAGGAATTAAAGCAAGTAGGTAGTGATGAGGCATTAAATAAATACAGAAGTCTGAATAAATTCTGTAAAAAGCAAATCAAGACAGCAAAGATTGAGGCAGAGAGACTCATTGCCAGAGAAAGTAAAAATAATCCCAAAATATTCTTTAACTACATAAATAGCAAGAAACTAAAAAATGATAGTGTTGGTCCCCTTAAAAATAGTCTGGGTGAAATGGTGGGTGAGGAAAAAGCCAATATGCTAAATGACTTTTTTTCAACTGTATTTACGCAAGAAAATCCCATGACAGATAACATGATCAGTGATAACAAAAATTCTCCATTAAATGTCACCTGCTTAACCCAGCAGGAAGTACGGCGGCGTCTAAAAATCACTAAAGTTGACAAATCCCCGGGCCCGGATGGGATACACCCCTGAGTACTGCAGGAATTAAGTACAGTTATAGATAGACCATTATTTTTAATCTTTAAAGATTCCATAATAACGGGGTCTGTACCACAGGACTGGCGTATAGCAAATGTGGGGCCAATATTCAAAAAGGGGGCAAAAACTGAACCTGGAAATTATAGGCTAGTGAGCTTAACATCTACTGTGGGTAAAATCCTGGAGGGTCTTTTAAGGGATACTATATTGGAGTATCTGAGGCTGAATAACCTCATGACACAGTATCAGCATGGGTTTACGAGGGACCGTTCTTGTCAGACTAATCTGATAAGCTTTTATGAAGGGGTAAGTTCAGGACTGGACCAAGGGAATGCAGTGGACATGGTGTTCATGGACTTCTCAAAAGCTTTTGATACAGTGCCACACAAAAGGTTGATACATAAAATGAGAACAATGGGGATAGGGGAAAATATGTGTAAGTGGGTTAAGAACTGGCTCATGGATAGAAAACAAAGAGTGGTTATTAATGGAGCACACTCGGACTGGGTCACGGTTAGCAGTGGGGTACTACAGGGGTCAGTATTGGGGCCGCTTCTCTTTAACATATTTATTAATGACCTTGTAGGGGGCATATAGAGTAGTATTTCAATATTTGCAAATGACACTAAACTCTGCAGGGTAATAAATACAGAGGAGGACAATTTTATATTACAGGAGGATTTATATAAACTAGAAGCTTGGGCTGATAAATGGCAAATGAGCTTTAATGGGGATAAATGTAAGGTCATGCAATTGGGTAGAACAAACAAGATGTATAATTATGTGCTTAATTGTAAAACACTGGGCACAACTGTCACTGAAAAAGACCTGGGTGCATGGGTGGACGACAAACTCACATTTAAGGGTATGCCACACTAAACAGCGTCGCTAACGAGATCGCTAAAAAACGTCACTATTTAGCGATCTCGTTAGTGACGCCGGTGTGTGTGGCATGTAGCAACGACGTGGCCCCTGCTGTGATCTCGTTCATCGTTCACATCGTTCTGGACCCTATTTTTATCGTTGGCGTCCGCTGGTGAGCATATATCGCTGAGTGTGGCACCTTTTTGTGAGCGATGTGCGGTGTTTTTGTACTGCCAAAGTCGTTAAGGAGATTGCTAACCGCGATAGCGTCCTTAACGACATCGCTAAATTAGGCAGCTACTAGCGATATTATAACAATCACGCTAGCGATCTCATTAGTATGCGACTTTAACGAGATCGCTCGCGGGATTGTTTAGTGTGGCAGTACCTTTAGTGGCCAATGTCAGGCAGCTGCTGCCAAGGCAAATAATATAATGGGATGCATTAAAAGAGGCATAGATGCTCATGAGGAGAACTAGAAGCTTGGGCTGATAAATGGCAAATGAGCTTTAATGGGGATAAATGTAAGGTCATGCAATTGGGTAGAACAAACAAGATGTATAATTATGTGCTTAATTGTAAAACACTGGGCACAACTGTCACTGAAAAAGACCTGGGTGCATGGGTGGATGACAAACTCCGGAAACATGAGGAGAACATAATTTTACCTCTATACAAGTCACTGGTGCGACCACACTTAGAATACTGTGTACAGTTCTGGTCTCCGGTGTATAAAAAAGACATAGCTGAACTGGAGCGGGTGCAGAGAAGAGCGACCAAGGTTATTAGAGAACTGGGGGGTCTGCAATACCAAGACAGGTTATTACACTTGGGGTTATTTAGTTTGGAAAAATGAAGGCTTAGGAGTGATCTTATTACAATGTATAAATATATGAGGGGACAGTACAAAGACCTTTCTAATGATCTTTTTACTCTTAGACCTGTGACGGGGACGAGGGGGCATCCTCTACGTCTGGAGGAAAGAAGGTTAAGTCATAATCACAGACGCAGATTCTTTACTGTAAGAGCAGTGAGACTATGGAACTCTCTGCCGTATCATGTTGTAATGAGTGATTCCCTACTAAAATTTAAGAGGGGACTGGATGCCTTTCTTGAAAAGTATAATATTACAGGCTATATTCACTAGTTTCCTAGATACAGCATTGATCCAGGGAGCTAGTCTGATTGCCGTATGTGGAGTCGGGAAGGAATTTTTTTCCCCAATGTGAAGCTTACTGTTTGCCACTTGGGTTTTTTTTTGCCTTCCTCTGGATCAACATGTTAGGGCAGGTTAGGATATGGGTTGAACTAGATGGACTTAAAGTCTTCCTTCAACCTTAATAACTATGTATTATATATGAAGCATTATATGGGGCCCATCATGCACCGAAGCATCATATATGAGGCCCATCATATACTTGAGCATCATATGGGGCCCATTGTATATGGAACATCATATGGGGCCCATTATATACGGAACATCATATGGGGCCCATTATATACGGAACATCATATGGGGCCCATTACATATGGAGCATCATTTGGGGCCTATTATATATGGAGCATCTTATAGGGTCCATTATATATGGAGCATTATATGGGGCCCATTATATATGCAGCATTATATGGGGCTCATTATTTGGTATGGAGCTCTATGTGGTGACCGTAATACTGTATGGAGCAATTTATGGAGCTCATTATTCTATATGGAGCACTATGTAGTACCCATAATACTGTATGGATGACTATACTGTCCGTTTATTTGAGATATTGAAGAATTTACAATAGATATCACTCATGTAATGGAAGAAGTGAAGTATTTGGCATTGTACTATACCTATATTTCTCTGCAGTATCTCTGCATCATGAATTGTGGTCTGTGTTAAAGGGGCCCATTGAGACTCTTTCGCCCGGGGCCCATGAAAACCTGGAGCCGACCCTGGTGGGAGGACAGAATTGTCTTCTCTGAACAATATACCCCGTTCATTTTACTATGGGTGAGGTATATTGATGAGGTGTTCATATTATGGACAGATACGGAAAACAAATTCACTGATTTGGTGAATCACCTCAACCAAAATGAAATTAACCTATTTTTCACCAGTGAGATCCAGGCGGATCGCCTCAACTTTTTGGATATCACTATAATAAACAAAATTAAGCAACAACTTGAGACAACCCTTTATCGTAAACCGACAGCCACATATGGCTTATTATCCTAGGAGGGCCATCACCTAGCTCCGTTATGTAAAGGGATACCAAAAGGCCAGTACATTAGGTTGAGGTGAAACAGATCTACATTGGCTGATTATATAGATATGAATTTACAAGAATGTTTTCTGCAGAAAGGCTACCCAAGAAAGGTCCTAAGTTAGTCTTATAGGTTTGCACTGTCGCAGAGTCGTGATTCCCTTTTGTCACCAAGAAACAGAGAGAACACCTCTGCAGACATCCATCTTATCAGCACTTTTGATGATTGAAATAATGAAGAACGGAAGATACTACAGGATTTATGGGGGATACTTAAGGCAGATCGAGATCTGGCAGACTTCCTGCCGAACAAGCCCAGAGTCACCTATAGAAGAGGTAGGAACCTCAAAGACCATTTAGCCCACAGTCACTTTGTGGAAACGAAAACAGGAAATACTTGGCTAGAAGATATCAACATAAAAACATTGGATACCTTTAAACATGGCGACTGCAAGGCCTGCAATTATATTTGTAAGAGCAAGGCGTTCATCAGTAAGGCAACCAAAGAACCATTTATAAATCGAGAATTTGCAAACTGCAAGACATAAGGCGCGGTGTATATGGCAACTTGCCATTGCCCATGAAATTACATCGGCAAAACAAAAAGTGTACTTAGAAAATGCATTCTTGACCATGTAGCCTACAGCCTGCAATGATCCTCAGTCTACTGAACCACCGCACAACCAGTTCTACCCTCTCCTAGTGTATCCTCACCCATCCCTGCAGACTGTGAGCCCTCGCGGGCAGGGTCCTCTCTCCTTCTGTACTTGTGTGTCCCTTGTCTCGCACATGTTTATTATACTTGTCTATATTTCCCTTTTTCACATGGAATAGATGGCGCTATATAAATGTATAATAATAATAATGTAGGCTATATCCAGGGCCGGGTTTAGACAAAGTGGGCCCTAGGCAAAAGTTTAAAGTGAGGCCCCAAATGCTAACATATTGCACTATCACACACAAACATTTTGGTTGTATTTACATGCGCTAAGTTCAGGCCAGTAAACAAGCGCGATAGACAATATTGAAGTCATTCAACCCTTGTTTCCCGGCCTCTTTAGGGTAGGTGCACACATTCAGTAATTGGCAGCGCTTTGGATGCAGCACATGTCCTCTGAGTCCAAAGTGCTGCCGGCTATTGAACACAGGTGATTATTACGCATGTGTTCATTGAACCGTGCGGAATCACTGCATCCAATATATTTATGGGTGATATTTATCTTGAGGGGACTCTCGCTCCACAAGATAAATAGACATGCTGCGTTCTGTAGAGACGCACCGCATGTCCTTCTCTGCAGGTGAGCTGCGGGTGTCTGTGCACGCATAGTGGGCATGGGATTTCTTGAAATCTCATCCAATATGTTGTAACATCTGGACACTGCACAAGTATGCATTGATTACTGACCATGTGCACCTACCCTTACTCCGGCTGAGGAAGAATGATTGGTACAGATAGTCCTCGATACAGTATAATGCAGGTCCCATATAGTACATATAGTAAAATGCACTCCCCATGGTCCTTGATAGAGTATAATGCAGCCTCCCTCAGAGTATACTGCAGCCCCCTCATAGAGTATAATGTAGTCCCCTCATAGAGCATAATGCAGCCCCTCTCAGAGTATGCTGCAGCCCCCTCAGCATATAATGCAGCCCCCTCAGAGTATAAAGCAGTCCACCACACACAGTATAATGCAGCCCCCTCAGAGCATAATGCAGCCCCTTCAGAGTATATTGCAGCCTCCTCAGAGTATAACGCAGCCTCACACACAGTATAATGCAGCCCCCCATACACAATATAATGCAGCCCCGCATAGTATAATGCAGCCCCCTCAGAGTATAATGTAGCCCCACACACAGTATAATGCAGCCTCCCTACACAGTACATTTCAGCCCCCCCACAAACACACACAGTATAGTGCAGCCCCCTCACACACAGTATAATGCAGCCCCCCCACACACAGTATAGTGCAGTCTCCACACACACAGTATAGTGTAGTCCCCACACATAGTATAGTGCAATCCCCCAAACACAGTATCGTGCAGAAGGCACACACACTATAATGCATACACACACACTCAAACACACACACTATAATGCATAAACACACACTCACACACACACACACACACACACACATTATAATGGATACACACACTATAATGCAAACAAACAATACAGGTGCATCTCACAAAATTAGAATATCATCAAAAAGTTAATTTATTTCAGTTCTACAATACAAAAAGTGAATCTCATATGTTCTATAGAGTCATTACACACAGAGTGATCTATTTCACGTGTTTATTTCTGCTAATGTTGATGATTATGGCTTACAGCCAATGAAAAGCCAAAAGTCATTATCTCAGTAAATTAGAATACTTTATAATACCAGCTTGAAAAATGATTCTAAAATCCGACATGTTGTTCTACTGAAATGTATGATCAGTAAATGCACTCAATACTTGGTCGGGCTCCTTTTGCATCAATTACTGCATCAATGTGGCGTGGCATGGAGGCGATCAGCCTGTGGCACTGCTGAGGGGTTGCTTAGATAGCAGCCTTTAGCTCTTCTGCATTGTTGGGTCTGGCGTCTCTCATCTTCCTCTTGACAATACCCCATAGATTCTCTATGGGGTTAAGGTCAGGAAAGTTTGCTGCCAATCAAGCACAGTGATACTGTTGTTTGTACACCAGGTATTGGTACTTTTGGCAGTGTGGACAGGGACCAAGTCCTGCTGGAGAATGAAATTTCCATCTCCAAAAAGCTTGTCGGCAGAGGGAAGCATGAAGTGCTCTAAAATTTCATAGTAGATGGCTGCGCTGACTTTGGTCTTTATAAAACACAGTGGGCCTACACCAGCAGATGACATGGCTCCCCAAACCATCAGTGATTGTGGAAACTTCACACTAGACCTCAAGCAGCCTCTCCACTCTTCCTCCAGTCTCTGGGACCTTGATTTCCAAGGTCTATTAGCGGCAAGCCACTGGCTGAGGGCTCCTGGAGGAGCAGGGCCCTAGCCAGCTGCCTGGTCTGCCTGCCCCATTCTTGAAGCACACCCTAATAATCCATTTGCCTTACAGTTCCAGGTCATCAAGGTCATGCGCCCTCGCCTTAGAGGAGACAACTGGGATCAGTTGTACGTCCAAAAGAAATGCAAATGGATACACAGGCTGCGATCAATTGCCTCCAAAGGGATTAATGAATCCCATTCTTTCTCATGTTTCATTGATCCATAAATGTCCCCTGGCGTCCAATAACCATTCTGTATAGGAGATTCCTGCACAAATCCTTTAGAATAATGAAAAATAAATATGTTTCTTTATTACATATCAAACCAGCGTGTATTTTAAGATTATGTCATGTTTATTTACTCCCCTTGCGCCCCCCCTTCATCATCCCCTCCTCTCCCCCCTCCAATTTGCAATTTGAACGATAGTTTTTCACTTATAACTCGTACCTTATTGGTAGTGCCATACTGGTAAATTATACAAGGTATCATCAAAGCATTAATATTTTAACCCTGAAAGCCAATAATCTAAGGTTTTCATGAATGACACTTAACGTCATCGTGACACCGAAAGGTGAATTAAGAATTCGTTAATGATGATAATGCATAGCATGGTATAGAATGATCGAAATCAGTGATCATACCACAACAAAAGGATCGTCAGAAGCTTATAACAGGTGGATTTTAACAGAATCAAACCACAACAAAAGGTTTACTAGATGATTGTAACAGGCGGATTACCGAGCACTCATTAGAGAAATGGCTCCTTATCATTGGAGGGGAAGGATGAGCCTCCATGCAGGGTAGCAGCAACCTCCGGACAGGGTGGGCAGGATGTACCGCCACAAGTGGAAATCCAACACACGCATTCAACGAAGATAGAAGGTAAGTGGCTCACACTGATTGGAAGAGGATGACTATCCCCTCCCGAGGGCGGGACAGCCTCAGGACACAGAGAACGAGAGGTACCACTGAAGGCTGACCCGTGACATATGTAACCGCCGATTATAGGAGGTGATGGGAGGTAATGCCCTTTTTGCTAATTGGTTGCACAGGATGAGCCTCTGGCAAAGAGGAGAATGAGAGAGGTTGGGAACTAAATTTACAAGATATATCCCTGCCGAGTGATTGGCTCTTTAACAGAGGGGAGGAATGAGCAGGACAATCCTCCCCATAAATACACGCTGGTTTGGCCACCGAACATGACCTGCAACCAAGCTGATATGTCCAACTAAGAACCATCAGAGTTAACTGAAGTTTTACCATCTTTAAATACTGCTAGCCCCTGATGAGCATGGCAGTCACCACTCATGATGAAACACGTAGGGTTTAGAGAACTACTAAATGCAGTGAAGGAGATTAGCCCAGCTGCCAATACAACTCAGGGCTGATCACCTCGATTTTTGGGAACAGGAAGACACTAGAGCACTTTATCGTAAATCTGCCGACAACCTAACTGTTTATATGATCCAGAGCCGTTTAATCAGGGCACTGGAAATAGGAAGGCACAAGGGCACTTTGTTATCAACCCACCTCATAAGATCACTGACAAGAGTATACAGTCAGTGTCATGAATAACAAAGCTTCTGGATATTGAATAATATCCCGAGTACCAAAATTGCAGTCTGTGGATATTGATAATATCCCTGATACCACACTCGCAACCACAATTATTCCTTAGTGGATTGATTTTAAAGGAGATAAAATTGTTAAAATAGTGATTAGTGTTAATTTTAAGACTACATAATAAAAATTACATTTTATTTATATCACTTCAACTGGATTAGTCAGTGAAATTAAATTGAAAGGAAATATTACGAAATTTCTAACAATATGAAAATTGAGGCACATACCATCTATGTAAAGGATCACTTGATGGGAGTGTATAATAATTATTAAGGACATTAGATAATAATAATATATTGCTGCTTGAGACAGCAAGAGAATAATAACAAGCAAATAAAAAGATCAATTATGATAGAAAGTTCAAGCAGCCATGAAGTGCATGTAAAGTTATTTCAAGGTGATACACAAATGAAACTATCCAAGGCTGAGTCACAAAAAATCATTTAATCCACGCTGAACTTTCCTCCCAACTCTCATCTAACTTGCTCTATGACAATCTACAATCTGGTTTCCGTCCCCATCATTCCACTGAGACTGCCCTGACCAAAATTACTAATGACCTGCCAAAGCCAAAGCTAAAAAAATAGCCAAAGCTAACGGACAATACTCTATACTCCTCCTTCTAGACCTCTAGACCTGTCCTCTGCTTTCAACACAGTTGACCACTGCCTCCTATTACAGATCCTCTCCTCCTTTGGCATCAAAGACTTCGCCCTATCTTGGATCTCCTCATACCTTTCCAACCGCACATTCAGCATCTCCAAATCCCACACTACCTCTTTATCCCACCCTCTCTCTGTTGGAATCCCCCAAGGCTCTGTTCTAGGACCCCTACTCTTCTCAATCTATACACTTGGCCTGGGACAACTCATAAAGTCCCATGGATTCCAGTACCACCTTTATGCTGATGACACTCAGATCTACCACTCTGGCCCAGACGTCACCTCTCTGCTGTCCAGAATCCCGGAGTGTCTATCAGCCATATCCTCCTTCTTCTCCTCTCGCTTTCTCAAACTCAATGTGGACAAATCTGAACTCATCATCTTTCCCCCATCTCACAGATCTTCCTTACCTGATCTATCTATCACAATTAATGACATCAATCTTTCCCCATACCAGAAATCTGCTGCCTCGGAGTAACCCTTGACTCTGCCCTGTCCTTCAAATCGCACATCCAAGCTCTTTCCACCTCCTGTCGCCTCCAGATCAAATATATTGCCAGAATCCGTCTTTTCCTCAACCCTCAATCTACTAAATTGCTTGTGCATGCCCTCATCATCTCCCGCCTCGACTACTGCAACATCCTTTTCTGTGGCCTCCCTGCTAACACTCTCGCACCTCTCCAGTCCATCCTTAACTCTGCTGCCTGACTAAATCATTTCTTTTCCTCGCTACTCCTCCGCTTCTCCTCTCTGCAAATCTCTTCACTGGCTCCCATTCCCTCAGCGTATCCAGTTCAAATTACTAATACTGACCTACAAAGCCATCTATAACCTGTCTCCCCCATATGTCTCTGAACTAATCTCCCGACATCTTCCCTCATGTAATCTCCGGTCCTCCCAAGACCTCCTTCTCTCCTCCACACTTATTCGCTCCTCACTCAACCGCCTCCAAGACTTCTCCCAAATATCCCCCATCCTCTGGAATTCTTTGCCCCAACATGTCCGACTATCAACCACATTCGGATCCTTCAGACGGAACCTGAAAACACATCTCTGCAGGAAAGCTTACAGCCTGCAATGACCCCGCTGCCTCCTCAAAACTACCGGAGCTACCGCCTCACCAACACCAGAGCTACCGCCTCACCAACACCGGAGCTGCTGCAACCCCCCACCTACTGTCTCCTTCCCCACCATCCTGTAGAATATAAGAACACAAAAGTAGGGTCCTCTCCCCATTGTATCAGTCTATGATTGTTAGTTGGTTTACTGTAAGTGATATCTGTAATTTGTATGTAACCCCTTCTCATGTACAGCACCATGGAATCAATGGTGCTATAGAAATAAACAAAAATAATAATTATTTAATAACCAATTCAAGCATGCAAATTTCAATTAAAGGGTTTGCCCCATTTGGGACATTAAACAAGTACTCCAGAATTTTTTTTTTATTTATTCTTTCACTAGACACACAGTACATATAACATAACTAGTCCTACCTTATTTAGTTACCGATTTCACAGTGTAGTTTGCTTCAGTTAGACCATGTCATTTTATTGTGACTGATTGAAAATTACATGGTTTTATGCTCCATGAAGGGGTCCCCATCTCAGTCAATAAAATGTGTATGATATAATTGTATAGAATGTACCAAAATAGTTATATACAGGCACAAGGAGAAACTCCTATTACAGTTAAAGATGATGACTGTAGTAAAAAGTTGCTACTCTTTTTCGAATTGTAAAGTATAGTTGTTCTGCTTATTTTTAGGCAATGTACAAATGTGATATTTCAGTCAGATTGACTAAACATTCTCAAATATTGGATTTCAGGGGCTAATAAGAATACAAAAGAGAAGCGCTGTGAGATGCAGAATGACAATTGCCTTTGCAATATGAAAAGGAGTGCCAGGTAGACATGAGCGGATTAATTCATGGGATTATGATCCGGTATCCAGATCAGTGGCATCTAGATAGGAGGCTTTTTACCTTCCGGCATCCCCGTAGCGGCTTTTGATTAGCCAGGACTGCCACACAGATGATGTTGTGCCAGCTCTGATAAATCAAATGCCGTGACTGGAACTACTGAAGGTGAGACTTTTGTGGGCTTTTTGCTTAGCCACCAGCTATCACTGACCTAGACACCGGATCCCTGTGAATCGATCTGCTCATCTTTAATTGCCAAGTTCTTTGGACTATAGTATAATGGGTAGGACCCTACTTGAGCACCTTACATTCAGATTAGAGTGGCATGTGCCCTCTTCTGCTAAATGATGATGACTACAGTCATGGCCAAAAGTTTTGAGAATGACACAAATATTAATTTTTACAAAGTCTACTGCTTCACTTTTTCTAATGGCAATTTGCATATACTCCAGAATGTTATAAAGAGTGATCAGCTTAACAGCAATTACTTGCAAAGTCAATATTCGGCTAGAAAATTAACTTTATCCCCCAAAACACATTTCAACATCATTGCAGCCCTTCCTTAAAAGGACCAGCTAACCTCTTTTCAGTGATTGCTCCATTAACACAGGTGTGGGTGTTGATGAGGACATGGCTGAGATCAATCTGTCATGATTAAGTAAGAATGACACCACTGGACACTTTAAAAGGAGGCTGGTGCTTGGCATCATTGTTTCTCTTCTGTTAACCATGGTTATCTCTAAAGAAACACGTGCAGTCATCATTGCAATGCACAAAAATGGCCTAACAGGAAAGAGTATCGCAGCTAGAAAGATTGCACCTCAGTCAACAATCTATTGCATCATCAAGAACTTCAAGGAGAGAGGTTCCATTGTTGCCAAAAAGGCTCCAGGGCGCCCAAGAAAGACCAGCAAGCGCCAGGACCGTCTCTTAAAAGTGTTTCAGCTGCGGGATCGGGCTACCAGCAGTGCAGAGCTTGCTCAGGAATGGCAGCAGGCAGGTGTGAGTGCATCTGCACGCACTGTGAGGCGGAGACTCTTGGAGCAAGGCCTGGTCTCAAGGAGGGCAGCAAAGAAGCTACTTCTCTCCAGAAAAAACATCATGGACTGACAGATATTCTGCAAAGGGTACAGGCAGTGGACTGCTGAGGACTGGGGTAAAGTTAATTTCTCTGATGAATCCCCTTTTCGATTGTTTGGGACATCAGGAAAACGCCTCATTCGGAGAAGACAAGGTGAGCGCTACCACCAGTCTTGTCTCATGCCAACTGTTAAGCATCCTGAAACCATTCATGTGTGGGGTTGCTTCTCAGCCAAGGGAATCGGCTCTCTCACAGTCTTGCCTAAAAACACAGCCATGAATAAAGAATGGTACCAGAATGTCCTCCAAGAGCAACTTCTCCCAACCCTCCAAGAGCAGTTTGGCGATCAACAATGCCTTTTCCAGCATGATGGAGCACCTTGCCATAAAGCAAAGGTGATAACTAAATGGCTCAGGGAACAAAACATAGAGATTTTGGGTCCATGGCCTGGAAACTCCCCAGATCTTAATCCCATTGAGAACTTGTGGTCAATCATCAAGAGACGGGTGGACAAACAAAAACCTAAAAATTCTGACAAAATGAAAGCATTGATTGTGCAAGAATGGACTGCTATCAGTCAGCTTATCAGCTGATCAGCTTAACAGCAATTACTTGCAAAGTCAATATTTGGCTAGAAAACGAATGTTATCCCCCAAAACATATTTCAACATTATTGCAGCCCTGCCTTTAAAGGACCAGCAAACCTCTTTTCAGTGATTGCTTCATTAACACAAGTGTGGGTGTTGATGAGGACATGGCTGGAGATCATTCTGTCATGATTAAGTAAGAATGACATCACTGGACACTTTAAAAGGAGGCTGGTGCTTGGCATCATTGTTTCTCTTCTGTTAACCATGGTTATCTCTAAAGAAACACGTGCAGTCATCATTGCAATGCACAAACATGGCCTAACAGGAAAGAGTATCGCAGCTAGAAAGATTGCACCTCAGTCAACAATCTATTGCATCATCAAGAACTTCAAGGAGAGAGGTTCCATTGTTGCCAAAAAGGCTCCAGGGCGCCCAAGAAAGACCAGCAAGCGCCAGGACCGTCTCTTAAAAGTGTTTCAGCTGCGGGATTGGGCTACCAGCAGTGCAGAGCTTGCTCAGGAATGGCAGCAGGCAGGTGTGAGTGCATCTGCACGCACTGTGAGGCGGAGACTCTTGGAGCAAGGCCTGGTCTCAAGGAGGGCAGCAAAGAAGCCACTTCTCTCCAGAAAAAACATCATGGACTGACTGATATTCTGCAAAGGGTACAGGCAGTGGACTGCTGAGGACTGGGGTAAAGTTATTTTCTCTGATGAATCCCCTTTTCAATTGTTTGGGACATCAGGAAAACGCCTCATTCGGAGAAGACAAGGTGAGCGCTACCACCAGTCTTGTCTCATGCCAACTGTTAAGCATCCTGAAATCATTCATGTGTGGGGTTGCTTCTCAGCTAAGGGAATCGGCTCTCTCACAGTCTTGCCTAAAAACACAGCCATGAATAAAGAATGGTACCAGAATGTCCTCCAAGAGCAACTTCTCCCAACCCTCCAAGAGCAGTTTGGCGATCAACAATGCCTTTTCCAGCATGATGGAGCACCTTGCCATAAAGCAAAGGTGATAACTAAATGGCTCAGGGAACAAAACATAGAGATTTTGGGTCCATGGCCTGGAAACTCCCCAGATCTTAATCCCATTGAGAACTTGTGGTCAATCACCAAGAGATGGGTGGACAAACAAAAATCTAAAAATTCTGACAAAATGAAAGCATTGATTGTGCAAGAATGGACTGCTATCAGTCAGGATTTGGTCCAGAAGTTGATTGAGAGCATGCCAGGGAGAATTGCAGAGGACCTGAAGAAGAAGGGTCAACACTGCAAATATTGACTTGCTGCATTAACTCATTCTAAAGGTACTGCCACACTAAACAATCCCGCTAGCGATCGCGATAACGACGCATACTAATGCGATCGCTAGCGGGATTGTTTCTATATCGCTAAATGCTGCCACATTTAGCGATATAGTTAACGACGCTATCGCCGTTAGCGATCTTCTTAACGACTTTAGCGGTACAAAAGTACCGCTAAATCGCTAAGAAAAGGTGCCACACAGCGATTAAATACTTACCCAGCGGGAGCGCCGACGAAAAAATAGGGTCCGGAGCGATTCCAGCGACGAGCGAGATCACAGCAGGAAGCTCGTCGCTGGAAGCTGCCGCACTGAACAATATCGCTAACGGGATCGCTAAATAGTGACGTTTTTTAGCGATCCCGTTAGCGATATTGTTTAGTGTGGCATACCCTTAACTGTCAATATAAGCTTTTGTTACTCATATGTTTGCAATTATATTTCTGTCTGTGATAAAAACATCTGTCAAACACACATAAAAACCAGAGGGCAGCAGATCATATGAAAATATAATATTTGTGCCATTCTCAAAACTTTTGGCCATGACTGTACTGATGTATCACAGGATTTATAGAATAGAGGAATAACATACAGGATAAGAGATAGGAATCACTATGGATCCTGAAAGGAAGGAGACAGGAGGCTGAATAGCATGGACATAAGTACACTAGAGATATACAGTGGGGGGAAATGATTATTTGATCCCTTGCTGATTTTGTAAGTTTGCCCACTGACAAAGACATGAACATTATATAATTTTAAGGGTAGGTTAATTTTAACATTGAGAGATGGAATATCAAAAATAAAATCCAGAAAATCACATTGTATAAATTATATAAATTTATTTGCATTTTGCAGTGAGAAATAAGTATTTGATCCCTCCGGCAAACAAGACTTAACACTTGGTGGTAAAACCCTTGTTGGCAAGCACAGCAGTCAGACGTTTTTTGCAGTTGATGATGAGGTTTGCGCACATGTCAGGAGGAATTTTGCTCCACTCCTCTTTGCAGATCATCTCTAAATCATTAAGATTTTGAGGCTTTCGCTTGGCAACTCGGAGCTTCAACTCCCTACATAAGTTTTCTATGAGATTAAGGTCTGGAGACTGTCTAGGCCATTCCATGACCTTAATGTGCTTCTTTTTGAGCCACTCCTTTGTAGCCTTGGCTGTATGTTTTGGGTCATTGTCTTGCTAGAAGACCCAGCCATGACCCATTTTTAATGTCCTAGTGGAGGGAAGGAGGTTGTCACTCAGTATTTTACAGTACATGGCTCTATCCATTCTCCCATTGATGCGGTGAAGTAGTCCTGTGTCCTTAGCAGAGAAACACCCAAAAAACATAGTGTTTCCACCTCCATGATTGACAGTGGGGACGGTGTTCTTTGGGTCTTAGGCAGCATTTCTCTTCCTCCAAACACAGCGAGTTGAGTTAATGCCAAAAAGCCAATTTTTTGTCTCATCTGACCACAGCACCTTCTCCCAATCACTCACAGAAACATCCAGTTGTTCATTGGCAAACTTCAGATGGCCTGCACATGTGCCTTCTTGAGCAGGAAGACCTTGCGGGAACTGCAGGATTGTAAACCTTTACGGCGTAATGTGTTACCAATGGTTTTCTTGGTGACTGTGATCCCAGCTGCCTTGAGAACATTAACAAGTTCCCCCCATGTAGTTTTAGGCTGATCTCTCACCATCCTCATAATCAAGGATACCCCACGAGGTGAGATTTTGCATGGTGCCCCAGATCGATGTTGATTGACAGTCATTTTTTATTTCTTCCATTTTCTTACTATTACACCAACAGTTGTCTCCTTCTCACCCAGCGTCTTATGTATAGTTTTGTAGCCCATCCCAGCTTTGTGCAGGTCTATGATCTTGTCCCTGACATCCTTAGAAAGCTCTTTGGTCTTCCCGCATGTTGTAGGGGATAGAGTATGACTGATTAATTGAGTCTGTGGACAGGAATCTTTTATAAAGGTGACTATGTAAGACAGCTGTCTTTAATGCAGGTAACAAGTTGATTAGGGTCTAACTGGTCTGTAGGAGCCAGAACTCTTAATGGTTGGTAGGGGATCAAATTCTTATTTCCCACTGGAAAATGCAGATCAATTTATATAATTTATACAATGTGATTTTCTGGATTTTGTTTTTTACATTCTATCTCTCAATATTAAAATTAACCTACCCTTAAAATTATAGACTGTTCATGTCTTTGTCAGTGGGCAAACTTACAAAATCAGTAAGGGATCAAATAATTATTTCCCCCACTGTAAGAAGGGCAGAATGTGACAATCAGGTGTGGTGCACTTATAAAAAAAAATGAGTGTGCATTGATTTATATATTATCTCGTTTTAAAGGGAACCTGTAAGCAAGTTATTACACATGGAAGAAGTGGTATGGCTATAGAGGCTTGTCCACTAATAAAAATAATACCTTTCAAGTGGAGACCTGTTAGGAAAAATCTAGTGTAGAAGCCATGTGAAAATCAGGCTGGCAAGTGCACTGTTGGTGGTTCAATCCCCTATTTCATGATTACATTTTGCTTTGGATTGCACACATAGGTTCACTTACACATAAAAATAAGGGTAATCTGCAGCAAGTCTTTAGTGTAATCACTGCACTTGTACACAGAGTCCAATCCCCAGTGGTACCCTGCAGCTATTCATTGTCAAATAATGTTTGCTGTGTAGCCCAACTGTGAATACATCTGTGGAGACACGGGGAGAGGTCGACGGGCGCCCCAGGTCCACTAACCGTAACCGTATGGACCAGGGATTGTCGCACTGAACGCCCGTTTTCCTTTTAACGTGGGCATAACGCTACTCAGACAACACAGGGTGAGGGTAAAACAGTGTGGCAATGCTTTATTATACCACAAATAGGCAGATAACACGTAGAACAGTCCCAGCAAAATATCCAAGATGGTGCATATTACAGAATCTCACCCTTCCGCTGACTCACCGGGATAATGGCGGCTGTTATTTCAGAGCTCCCAGGGTCGACTACCCCACCTGTGGCATGCACACAGAGAGGAGTTAACGACAAGCTTAGGAAGATAACAGTCCATTGAGGTACAAGGCCAGTTGACCCGAGGGTCACAACCTAGCTTCTCCAAAAAATCTCCATGGAGTCAGAAGACCAGCAGGTCTCAAACCTGGCTTACTCCAAACGTATACATGGTTCAGCGATGGTCAATGGAGCAGATCTGTATTCTTACAACTGGGGCCAAGGTCCCCTATGTTGTTTCCTGTAGAATGATAGATCGGTGTCCCTAGTGATGGAGCCATGATGTATTGGCTGCAGTCCTGTAGAGTCCCTGGATGTTTGGATGTCTTGATTGAATCTCTGCCTCTCTCTGTCTCTTGAAACAGAGGCATGTAACCTATTTTTCTACTTAACAAGTGTCCTTTATTCCGTATTTATATAAAGGGTAAGAATAGAGATGAGATCAAGTAGTATTACTTGATTATTTAATCTATTTGGATAGTTTTTCCTCCTCTGTTTTCGAAGTCAACAACTATCTGGCCTACACAATGCATAATTAGCATATCAGTATAATCACTAGTCATCAAGGATTAGAGCATACTATGTTATATCAAATATCATCTTACAAGTCAATATTACAGGCTTACACAAACAAAAGTCTGTTTTCTTGACCATCCAGAAAGAAATGATTAAATTCAAAAGTCAACATATGGAAAACAGCCTATTTTTCTGAATTGCTAAAAATAGTCGTCTGGTTAATTAAGATACAATGCTGTGTCCTCACATTGCTCCCCCATTTTAATTATCCAGATGTGAAAGGATTCTGATCATACTTCTCCACTTATGGGTAACAGTCCACAACATGTCTTTAAGTACAGTCACGAACGTATGAAGCCTTACCTTTATGACAACAAAAATGTTATCACCCAGTTTCCTCAGAGCATATTCCATGTCTTCCTTACGAAAATAAACTTCACACGTAATTGAGGAGAAACAACTGGTATCCATTGTGTCCACACATGGCTTCCTCCGCATCCCGTAGTTCTTGAATTAAATCCCATTAAATCTGTCAAAGCTGGCACAGCTCCTGTAGTTTATGTTTTTGTTGAGGTCATATATCCACTCTGGTCTTCTTTCTTTCCAAGGCCGAGTTGGTGGGGTTGGAAATAGTAGCATCTGAAACCTGCTGTGCACGTCTCATCAATGGTCTGCTGGGTCTGTCTGTATGACTCCCTGGTTGTGTAGCCTTGGACGGTGTGTGAGAAAACCAATCCCCTGCAGCTCCACCCAGTTCAGCTGGGTTAAGTAGTATCCCACCACTGCCACCATAATGTGGAGACACGGGGTTGTTGGCAGGCACCCCAGGTCCGCTAGCAGGAACCGCATGGACCAGGGATCGTCCCGCCGAATGCCAGCTCTCCTTTTAACGTGGGCATAACGCTACTCAGACAACACAGGGTGAGGGTAAAACAGTGTGGCAATACTTGATTATACCACAGAACAGCCAGATAGCACGTAGAACATTCCAAGCAAAATACCCCAAGATGGTGCACAGTACAGAGTCTCACCCTTCCGCTGACTTGCAGGGATAATGGCAGCTGTTACTTCAGAGCTCTCAGGGTCGACTACCTCACCTGAGGCATGCACACATAGAGGAAGAAATGACAAGCTAAGGAAGATAACAGTCCATTGAGGTACAAGGCCAGTGGACCCGAGGGTCACAACCTAGCTTCGCCAAAAAATCTCCATGGAGTCAGGCGACCTGCAGGTCCCAATCCTGGCTTATTTCAAACATATACATGGTTCAGCGATGGTCAATGGAGCAGATCTGTATTCTTCCAACTGGGGCCAAGGACCCCTAGGTTGTTTCATATGGAATGATAGTTCCATGTCCCTCGTGATGGAGCCATTATGAATTGACTGCAGTCCTGTAGAGTCCCTGGATGTTTGGATGTCTTGGTTGAATCTCTGTCTCTCTTTGTCTCTCTAAACAAAGGCATGTAACCTATTTTTCTGCTTAACAAGTGTTCTTCATTCAGTATTTACATAAAGGGTAAAGGTACTGCCACACTAAACAATCCCGCTAGCGATTACAATAACGACGCATACTAATGCGATCGCTAGCGGGATTGTTTCTATATCGCTAAATGCGGGCACATTTAGCGATATAGTTAACGACGCTATCGCCGTTAGCGATCTTCTTAACGACTTTAGCGGTACAAAAGTACCGCTAAATCGCTAAGAAAAGGTGCCACACAGCGATTAGATACTTACCCAGCGGGAGCGCCGACGAGAAAATAGGGTCCGGAGCGATTCCAGCGACGAGCGAGATCACAGCAGGAAGCTCGTCGCTGGAAGCTGCCGCACTGAACAACATCGCTAACAGGATCGCTAAATAGTGACGTTTTTTAGCGATCCCGTTAGCGATATTGTTTAGTGTGGCATACCCTTAAGAATGAAGATGAGATCAAGAAGCATTATTTGATTATTAAATCTATTTGCATAGTTTTTCCTCCTCTGTTTTAGAAGTCAACAACTATCTGGCCTACACAATGCATAATTATGTGCATTTGAGGAGAAAGAGGAGTACACAGGTAAATGTAATAAAACAAAGAAATTGTTATTAGAAAAATATATATAACAAGAGTAGACAAGGAAATATTCAAAGTGTAACCTGACGCTGAACAGGAAAAAACAGAGACCAGGGTCACCACTCCCCACAAAAACCTATTGCCCATATCCCATATATATTTAAAGTGCCAATGAAGTAATGAATGAGCATGTGGCAGCACACATTCCCCGGAAGGGTAACACCATGAAAAAAATAGTCAAAGTAAGTAACAACAGAAGATGTTGCTTACCAATTGTAGGGGGAGAGGAGTAAAGACCCTGGGCCAGGTGATGAAGCCCTGACGCACGTTTCGCGTGTATAATACACCGCTTTCTCAAGGGGATATTATGCATATCGGTATACATCACTTGTAATCAAGGATAAGAGCACACTCTGTTATATCAAATATCAGCTTACAAGTCAATATTACAGGCTTACACAAACAAAAGTCTGTTTATTTGACCAGCTAGAAAGAAATGCTTAAAGGGAACCTGTCACCTCGTTTTGCCGCTATTCTGCAATGCTGTAGATAAGCCCCGGTCCGACCTGAAAGATAAGAAAAAGAGGTTTTATTATACCCACCCTGGGGGGGGCGGTCCGGTCCGATGGGTGTCGTAGGTCCGCGTCCGGAGCCTCCCATCTTCATGTAATGTTGTCATCCTGCTTGCTTCGTGTAGTGCTTCTGCGCAGGTGTACTGATCTGCCCTGTTGAGGGCAGAGCAAAGTACTGCAGTGCGCAGGTGCCGGGTAAGGTCAGAGAAGCTCAGCGCCTACGCACTGCAGCACTTTGGTCTGCCCTGGGGGCTTATCTACAGCATTACAAAATGCTGAACCGGGACCGTAAAATGCTGGAGGACCAAGACACACTGTTGAAATCCATAATGTTCTCCATTCCAGCCGAGAGCGCTGCTGCTGCTACTGCTTTACAAAGCAGCTCTGTGCGTCGAGGCATTGTAGACACCTCTGCAACAAGAGGGAGCACAAGCAGCGCCTCTGCACAGGGCAAGAGCTGTATGTTACAAATGTGGCGAAGTTTTGTGACAGCGCCACCAAGGTCTACACCATAGTGATGGGAAATCTAGTTAATTTTGGTGATTAGTTCACCATGAACTAGTTCACTGAAAAGATTAGTTCAAAAGATTAGTTCATTTAGTTCAGTTTTTCTCCACCCTATCCTGTGAGGAGCTGATAGGAAATGCATCATGTGACCTCTGAACTAAATGAACTAGATGAACTGCTGAACAAAATGTTCTATTGAGAATGACTCAGGACAGCCTAGTTCAATCTGATGCCTCTGACTGAGCCCAGCAGTGCCACATAATGATTGTGTATGAGGGGCTGAGAAGCAGTTCAGCATCCACCATTTTAAGAACAGAACAGGGGTCAGTGTTAAAGATTTTAGCAAGACTGATCTTCTAGGCTAGAGGCATGAACTACACACAGAAACACTCTCTCATACACACATATGAGCTGTGTCTGTGTACTGTGTGTGCAATTTCAGTTTTTATTAAAATATTATTATTACTATTATATTTGTATTTGATGTGTGGTATAGTTTTTACTACCTTGTTTTCCAGCATCAAGAGCTGTAAAGAGCCAGTGTGAGACAGAGCAGGGAGCTTCCTGAGCTGTATGAACCTGGATCACTCTCTGTCTCCTCCACTTACTGTTTAGTTCACAATGAACTAATCTGTGTCAGGATGGTGAACTAGATGAACTAGTTCACTCTGAAGATTAGTTCATTTTGAACTACTCACTCACGAACTACCCATCACTAATACACCATCCGAGACGGCTCCATTCACCAGAAGCAACGTTTCCGTAGATGGTGACAGACTACATGTCTTTCCCTCTCAGTGTACTCCCAGATGCCTCTTCCCCTTTCAAGTTTTGGGTCTCTAAGCTGGATACATGGCCAGAGCTTAGCAGTATGCATTGGAGGTGCTGGCTTGCCCTGCTGCCAGTGTATTATCGGAGCGCGTCTTTAGTGCTGCAGGTGGTGTACTAACAGACCGTCGCATGCGACTATCCTCAGACAATGTAGACCGGCTTATTTTTCTGAAAATGAACAAGGCATGGATCTCACCTGAATTTGCCTGTCCGTTTTCAGATTAAATAACTGTTTGCCAACGTTTTCCAAGTCTCCTGTTATGTTCATCTTTCTACCACCTGAACTCTACTCCCTGGGCTACAACACTGCCAGTCACAGGGGAATGATCATTTACAAAACAAAATGTTATCCCCAACAAATAGTAGCGCAACGACTCCAGTGTCCACTTTATCGCCAGGCACTCTCTCTCTACAATGCTGTCTCTGTTTTTTGATGGAGTAAGTTTTCGACTCAGGAAACTAATGGGATGCTCCTCCCCGTTAAGCTCCAGTCCTGAGACAACACGGCACCCAGACCTACCTCTGACGCATCAGTCTGGACAATGAATTCTCTTTTGAACTCGGGTGTGCTCAAAACTGGTGACCCACACAGTGCCCCTTTTATTGCCCCTGTTGATGACCCCTTGCTGATTTATTAACCGGCCCCACCAGATCCATGGGTATTCTCTCAAACTGGACCTCTAAAATTTTTAATGGCACCAAGGGACTCACAAAATGAGGCTGAGGACTGTGTACCTGGCGCATGCGACAAGAGTTACAATACCGTTTAATTTCTTGATAGACCCCCAGCCAGTAAAACCGTTGTATAATTCTGTGTAGGGTTTTCTTTTGGCACAAATGTCACCCTAGTACATGCGCATGCGCTAAGTCCATTACCAACCTCCGATATGACTGCGGTAGCAGCAATTGCTAAAAAATTTCCACATGTATTTTATAAACCTGATACAGCAAATCTTGGTTCAGCTCTAATTGTTGAAATACTGTAGCTGCCCCGGGGTGTTGGGGTTCCCCATTGACAACCAGTAAATTTTCACGGGCTAGACTCAACGTAGGGGCCGCGGAGTTGCGCCTTACCAAATTTGTCACCTGTCACATTTAAGTATTACAATTCAGGTCCCGGCGGCAAATCTTCCATCTCCCCAACTAACACTTCGATAGGAGAGGTGTTTTCCTACTCCACCGAAGGCAAAGGTAATACTGCCCACTGCACACATGTGTTATGCATAGTGAGACTGATAGTAGCCAACAAAGTAGCTAACAAAGGCCACTTGTGATCGCCCTATCAGCGTAGGAACAATGCTACTCAAACGATCTGCCATGATCCTGGACAAAATCTTGATATCATGGTCAATGAGTGAGAATGTACGATAGGATCCAGGCAGATGTGAATGTTTGTTTGGTTTTAGTAGCAACTTCATGTGTGACATGTTTGAATGGCTGGGCAACCCTCCTGTCTCCAATATATGATTGAAGGTGCGTACCAATGTGGACGGGATATCCTCACTCAATAATTTTAATAATTTGGCTGTAAACCCGTCAGGTCCTGGAGCTTTCCCGTATTTAAAGTAACTTATCGCCGCTGTCACTTCCGTCACCTCAATTTGTTTTTTTAAAAGGAGAAGCTGATAGTTTGTGATGGATGGTAACCGTATTCCATCTACAAAGGTGTTACCCTCCGCACTATCCGTATGTTCCACCTTATATAAGTCTGAGTAGTATTCTTGTAGAATGGTGTTTATGGTTCGAGGGTCTGTGTTCATGATCCCATGTTTATTCGTTAACGCTGTGTAAGCTTTTCAGGGGATATAGCTCTAGGATCGCTGTCTGGGTAGACAGAATGGCACGAAAACAGTTAATTCAGACAGCAGTTCTGGTGTAAAACTGGCCGCAACCAGTTTTATTAAAGTCCACAGCAAACAGATAAAAACAAATCATAAACAGAAAACCTGGGCTTGTCTAGACACTAATTACACTTAGATAGATTGCCCTGTCTATCCGGGTCCCGGCTCTACCAGCCTGGCCCAAAACAACACATATGATATATGTTACCAGTATGGAGTTTCACAGATACTCCTCCTTGTGTCTGAAGGCACCTTCAATGTCCAGACTTGAGAGAGATCCACTCCTATTCAGCCGCTATTCGCACGGATTCTCACTGCGACTACTCCTGTGTCCGGGGTACTTCCTGCACCCAGACTGAGATAGCTCACACTCCTGGAGACACCTTCTGTACCTGGACCCCTTGTCCAGATTAAGCGTGCTCCCACTCCTGGAGACTGCTTCTTGTGCCTGGACCCCTTCCTGTGTCCAGACTAAGCCAGCTCTCTGACTGTGTTCCAACACACCTACTTCTGGTCTCCTAATTAACACCTGAGTGATTTCAGGCCTGAGCTGCAAGTATGTACTGAATGTAAGGTGTAGTGACCTTTCTCTACCACTAGGTCTACAAAGCCACACACCTCCCTTATACCAGTCAGTAAAGTAGCTAGGTGAAATATACACCCCATTCAATACACATACTCTCACTGTCTCACATATCCCCTCCCTCTTCTCCAGACCGGAGGGCTGGTCATCCAGACCGGAGGGCTGGTCAACAATCCCAAAGAGACAGTAAACTCCGGACCAGTCATAGTCATCATTAGCTTCATCTTCAGCCTTGTCATTTATATCTTCACCTGAGCCATCCGCACTACCCTGTACCCTCCCGGGCCTATGCTCTCTGCGGGCCTCAGGTGACCTGCACGGTTTCAGCTTGACCTTAGTGCCAGCCTCAGTCTCGGTATAGTGCCTCACCAGAGAAGTACGACCAGGCACGTCAGAACACCTCTGCTGATTCTTCCTCAGAATCTCTCGTACCTCCTGTCCTTGGTGCACTGACCCTGTGTCACCAGCTGTCACAGAAGGTATAGGGGGTTTTTTCACTTTTCTCTAATTCCCCTTGAACCTTTTTTAACACACTACTACTTTCCTAAATATCAGTTGGTTCATAAATTCTATTTCACATAATTTAAGCTCCTCTTCTTGTACAGGCTCACTTTGCATAAGACGCAGAGCTCTTACTTCTTTCTCCAGGAGATCCACATCTTCTAACAAGTCAAGGCTCATCATCTTTTCTGCTTTCACCTCCTCGTATAATTGCGGCATTTGCTCTCGCAACGAAGAGACTCCCTGTATTCTTCCTTTTACTTCATTGTCCTTTTCAAGAAGGTGCTCATGGTTCTCATCACGCTCCTTCATCACAGTTTGAAATTTTTTCTGAGAAGTACTTGATTCCTCTGGTACCTGTGCAACCATTTTTTCTTGATCTTGCAAGGTACTGTATACACTTTCCCTGTCACTTCGTACTCTCTGTAGCAACTGCTGGCACCGCTCACGTTCCCGGCGAAGAGTTAACACATCCAGTTTACACTGTTGTAGCTGCTCGCGCAATGCAACAATATCAGTCTTCATGTCTTTGGTGGAGACCTCATGGAGACGCATCTTCTCCTGTAGCTGTTGGACGTCTTTTACGACTTCGGCCGCTTCTTCAGTCTTGTTCCTCACAGCCTCACTTGAGACCTCAGCTTCTGATGAGGCACCTGGCTTGGTGACCACCATTTCCATGGCCTTCTCCACCTCTGCAGCATCTCCCTCAAAGTCCCGGGCACGATGCAGCTCCATACCACACATTGACAACTTCTCATTTTCAACAGCATCCACTTGTGCTGTGTTCAGTTTCAGAGTCCTGCCTCTAAAGCTCAGCTCTCCTCCCTTCACCTTAGTCTTCGCCAGGGAACCGGCCAACTGTAAGACAACTTCAGATGCCATCTTCTGTCTGGCTATAAGGTCAGCATCAGCTTTCTTCTCAGGACTCTCAACCTCCTCTGCTACCATGCCTTCCTCATTTGCACTGGTTGCTTTATTGTCATCAGATGATTCACTATCACTCCCACTATCCCTGTCTGACCCCTTTCTCTCAGCCACATCCGGGTCACTTTCAGGGTTATATAATTCATTCTCATTCTCATCCTGCTCACTTTCAGGAGTATACAATTCATTCTCATTCACATCCTGCTCACTTTCAGGAGTATACAATTCATTCTCATTCACATCCTGATCTGGAACCTTAGTTAACATGCCATCCACAACATTAACTTCACCATCTGGTCCCTCAAGTATGTGACTATGTGACAACCCCAGCACTATGCTTCCATATAGCTCAGGTACTAGGAGCTGACTCACGACCTCTCCCTGGACTTCAGTGTCCCTATACAACAGGCTATTGTCTATGGCAGCATGAGGAAACCTCTCCTCAGAGCCAGGCTCCTGGGAAACCTCATTTAGAACAGTCATATTTTCCTGTGCCGTCCTAAGAGTGGGGTTTCGCCACTGCTCACTCTCAAAATTGTCACAGGACACAGGTAAGTCAGGGACACTTGGTTCCCGAGAACCACCATCCTTGTCTCCCAACATCACCTGCGAAGGAATTTCATCACTATCACAGTCATCATTATTATCAATATCATTATTATGATTATGATCAGTATCATCATCACTATCATGATCATCATCATTATCATTATCAGCATCAGCATCATTATCACATAAGTTTAACGGCCCACTAGTATTGTGTTCCGCCCCTCGGGACTGCACACCCTCAATAGGAGCCTCATCACACTGTCCATCAAAAACAATTTTCCCCCAGAGATCCTTAGACCGGGGAAAGTCATTACCCAATATAACGGGGTGCACCAGGTTCTTCACTACCCCCACTTCATATGAAACCTCCCCGAGTTTGGGGACCAAGTCCACGGCAGTCTCTGGGTAGACTTTGGTGTCTCCATGGATGCACCCCATACTCAGGTGCTTATCAGGGATGAAGTCCCTATCAATCAGGCTGTCACATACGGAAGTCACTGGACTCTCTGAGTCCAAGAGGGCCTGTGCTGGGCAGTCATTTACAACCACCGGGCACACCTGTGGTCCAGTCTCTTCGGCTGAGGTGGACACACACACAGGCTCTGCGCAGGGAGAGAGGGATCTGCCAACATCACAATACATAGGCTCCCCCTCTATTGGACAGTTGGCTGCAATTTCACGACATCTCCAACACTGTCCATCACACTTTTCCACCCACATGTCCCCTCGGGCCTGAACCCGCTTATCAGCATACCCCATGTCCCCAACAGCTGGAACGCTCTTACCGCGAGAGTTCAGCGTCCGGGAACTCTGAAGTGACGACCTCTCAGACGGCTGGTCACGGAGACAGTCTTTGCTGGCGAAGGCCTTCTCCATCAGGCTGACCAGACGATTGGCGTCCTGGTGGTCTCCTTGTCCGACCTCTGGCTGTACCTCAGGAGGACGTGCTCGGATGTAGCGGTTCACTATCACCTTTCCAACTCCATAATCAGGTTTGCTGACTGCAGACTCCCAACTGCATCTCCAGTCATGAACTCCCCTGGCACGGGCTGTCACCGCAACACCCGGCCGGGTAAGAATCTCCACTTTCAGCTTAGCATAGTCTTGGCTGTCCTGCTCGCTCAGGTCAGCATAGGCCCTTTGGGGCTCTCCAATCAGATAGGGTGCGACCATCATGGCCCATTCAGATAGGGGCAGATTCTCCTTCTCTGCCAGTCTCTCAAACCTAGTGAGATATACCTCCACATCATCACGAGGTGTCATCTTTTCCAGGGACCGTCTTACCGCCTTCTTTACAGCGGACAACGCAGGTACCTTCACAACATTACTCTGGGACGAGGTGCTGAGAGCTGCAATTTGCTCCAACAACCGGTTAGTCTCCTGCTGCTGTAGCTGGCACCGCAGCCGCATGCTCTGCTCGGCCTGTACCAGGTACTCAACGAGCTCCTCCATACTGCCGGACTTATCTGTCTCAACCACGGCAGTCTTATGTTGCACATTAACTGGTGCCATTTGTTCAAACAGCGCCTCCATGCTGTCATCCATGCTGTCAGACTTCTCTGTCTTAACAACGGCAGTCTTCACTCAAGACATACACACTCTACAGTCTTTTCCATAGAAAAATTCAGCTCTGCTGTGCAGACACTTTTTTTTTTTTTCTTTGCAAAGTCTATTAGGGCTACTGTCTCTTTAAGACTGCTCCAAACAGACGTTTCTGCTACACACTTTTTTTTTTTTTCTCTGCTGCTATTTCAACAGACTTCACCTTTATTGCTGTCTCTAAGCCACCGTGCTGCATGCACATTCCAGCACCATTTGTATCAGCCACTGTGCTGCCCCAGCATTCTCCGCCAATTGTAAGCTTTTCAGGGGATATAGCTCTAGGATCACTGTCTGGGTAGACAGAATGGCACGAAAACAGTTCATTCAGACAGCAGTTCTGGTGTAAAACTGGCCGCAACCAGTTTTATTAAAGTCCACAGCAAACAGATAAAAACAAATCATAAACAGAAAACCTGGGCTTGTCTAGCCACTAATTACACTTAGATAGATTGCCCTGTCTATCCGGGTCCCGGCTCTACCAGCCTGGCCCAAAACAACACATATGATATATGTTACCAGTATGGAGTTTCACAGATACTCCTCCTTGTGTCTGAAGGCACCTTCAATGTCCAGACTTGAGAGAGATCCACTCCTATTCAGCCGCTATTCGCACGGATTCTCACTGCGACTACTCCTGTGTCCGGGGTACTTCCTGCACCCAGACTGAGATAGCTCACACTCCTGGAGACACCTTCTGTACCTGGACCCCTTGTCCAGATTAAGCGTGCTCCCACTCCTGGAGACTGCTTCTTGTGCCTGGACCCCTTCCTGTGTCCAGACTAAGCCAGCTCTCTGACTGTGTTCCAACACACCTACTTCTGGTCTCCTAATTAACACCTGAGTGATTTCAGGTCTGAGCTGCAAGTATGTACTGAATGTAAGGTGTAGTGACCTTTCTCTACCACTAGGTCTACAAAGCCACACACCTCCCTTATACCAGTCAGTAAAGTAGCTAGGTGAAATATACACCCCATTCAATACACATACTCTCACTGTCTCACAGCTGTAATATGTTGATGACGAATGTGATTTCCTTTCGCTAGTCGTGCTAATAGTCTCCCTCATTTGCTACCATAACGATATACATCGGCTCTATAATTGTTATTACTTCTTGTCTCTCGTCGATATACCCATACGTGTAAGTCAGCCTTAGCCTGCTTACATCTATTTTTAACCTGTGTTGATGAACTTGTCTTGTTTGCCGTGTACCTATCGCGTAATATCCTGCTAGCCTGCGAGTAGTTTGTCGCTATTTTCTTTTTTAGCGTTGTCTGATAACCTATTAGTTTCCCGCGCATTACTCCCTTCCCTGCTGCCCATAAAAGTTCCGGCCTATCCCTAGTGTCTCCATTATCCCTTACATATTAAAAACACCATTGCTTCACGTGATGTCGAAACTTCTCATCCATTAACAAATAGGTCGGGAAGCGCCAAGTTTGGTCTGGCCCCATCTGCACCATATCTGGCAGGGTCACTGATACGGGCGCGTGGTCATATATAGCTACGTTGTGCACATCTGCCTCTTCCACTCCCCTTAATAGCTCCTGTGATAGCAATATATAATCTATTCTGGACCAAGAGTCATGTGGCGCCGAATAGAATGAATATTCACTGCCATCTGGGTTCAGGTGTGTCCAAATGTCTACAAAGTTAGTCGTGTCTAGCAAGGGTTATTATAAACGTGTGTCATGTGATCGCACATTCATTCGCATCGACCTACAGTTCTTCACTGGTTCGATTCACCATATTTAAGTCACCACCGTGGGTGGTTTTAATGCTCTCCTATCGGCCTGATATGCTTGGATACCTGGGATAAATTCAGGAACGTCTCCAAACTCCCTACTCACATGTCAGCGCAGGAACCGGAAGAGGGAACGTGCTTGTTTTGTTGCGCATAGGTGGAGTTTTATACAGTAAATGATTAATGCTGTCTTATTTTTTGCGTCCCAAGGTCAGAATAAGGCTGCGTAACGTTACATTTTAGAGACACTCATATAATAGACACACGCTACCCTAACCGTGACACAAGGAAGGTATTGTTGCCGGATAAAGCCGCCATTTTAGCGTCACTGTGCTGTTAATTCAGTTTGGGACAGAACGCTGCTCTGCTGACTCTGAGGGACAGTTAGAGATTGCGATTTTGTGTACTGTGCTTTAGGCAGGCTACTTTACCAACCGCTGTTTACATCTTCCTTTTGCCTTGCAGTGTTTTTTTCACAGCTCTGCAAGGTGTGTGTGTGAGTGCAGGTGACGCGCTGCAGTTTGCTCGGCATACAACGCTGTATGTAGGCATCTGCACATGTCACTCTCACACTCTTTTTTTTTTTTTTTCTTTAGTGTAATTCTTGCTGCTCCATTCAATTGAAATTATAGTGTGACGTGCTTCCATCCGTATCCAATACATTGGTTGAAAACACTGTAGAAGGACACAAAAAGCCCTTTCACAGCTAAGAGTTGTGTTCACTGTAGTCTGAGATTTTAATTTATTCAATTTTGATCACGCTCAAGTTACTTTTTGAAGCAATGCTGCTTGTACTCTGCTGAGCGTGTCTTACTGCCTCATCCTTGTCATTTTTCTCTAATTGGTGTACATGTACATCAAAGTAGTCTTCATTTGGATCGAAATCCAAGCAGGTACCCGGACACTCTATGGCTGCTTTTATACGGTAGACTGGCTCCAACATTCAATAAGACTTAAGATGCAATCGGGCACCTTGTCAAGGCCCAATCCTCTTCTCCCTCTGATATAATAATAATAATAATAATAATCTTTATTTATATAGCGCCAACATATTCCGCAGCGCTTTACACTTTAACAGTTTCAAAACACAAGTCATAGGAGGTAACAACGTTAACAATACAATAATTAAAGCAAAATAAGCCGACCCTGCTCGTGAGAGCTTACAATCTACAATGAGGTGGGGGAGATACAAAGTACAGGTGTGTATATACAATGGTGCATTTACAATGATGGTCCAGCCATCTTGAGGGAGTGAGGCATGGATGGAGATAGTGAATGGGCTCCACATACACACTTAAACATAGAACGACTTTGGTTAGTGAATGTGATAGGCCACTCTGAACAAATGTGTTTTGAGGGAGCGCCTGAAACCATGCAAATTGTGGATAGTCCTAATTTCTTGTGATAGAGCATTCCAGAGGATTGGCGCAGCGCGGGAGAAGTCTTGGAGTCGGGAGTGGGAGGTACGGATTAGTGCAGAGGTTAGTCGAAAGTCATTTGCAGAGCGCAGCAGTCGGTTAGGCCGATAGATAGAAATGAGGGAGGAGATGTAGGGGGGTGCTGCACTGTGGAGAGCTTTGTGGGTGAGAACCAGTACTTTGAATTGGATCCTATAATGAATGGGCAGCCAGTGTAAGGACTGGCGAAGAGCGGACGCGTCCGAGTACCGATTAGCCAGATGGATGACCCTGGCTGCTGCATTAAGGATGGACTGGAGAGGGATAGTCGAGTAATGGGGAGGCCAAGTAATAGAGCGTTGCAGTCAGGCGGAGTGGATCAATGCTACAGTGAGGGTTTTTGTTGTTCCATGGTAGAATAGAGGCGATTGCTAGATTCTATCAGGGGAGTGGAAATGCTAACAGTGGGAGTTTTTGCTAGTTTCACCCTTGTGAGAAAGGCGGATTCTAGAGATGTTTTTGGTGATGACCGCAATATCTAACAAACAGTCAGTGAGAGACTGGCACCTACTGCATCGGTTCTTCACTCTTGTGAGAAACTAATGTTTGGCTAGCAGTAATCAAATAAAGGTTCATGAAATGGAACTGGTGGTTGGCTCACTACGTACTGGTCCCTAAACATAACCATGGAGCTCAAGGATTGGCTGGTTGGAGACAAGCTCATTCCCAGAAAGTCCGAAGCTAAGGAGATGGTTGCCTCTCAATAGAGTTTGCTCTTGTCAGGAGACCGACCACCCCTGCTGTGTACCTTGTCAACATTGTGTTGAAGCTTGCAAGGATTAAGAGGTTACAGTGGTAAGTCTGGTTTTTACTAAAGATCCTGCTGTGTATTATAGTTTTTGTTTTAAAAAAAATGTATCTTAGGAATGTTAAATAACTTTTTTTTTTTTTTTTTAAATACAATGTATCTTATGAATGTTAAATAACTTTTTTTTTTTTTTTTTTCAGGTATTTTATCTACCGTACCTAGTTGCTGATCGTTGACTCTACACCCCTCTCCCAGAATGATACTCGGGTTATGGGGAGAAAATCACCGCTATTCCAGACTGATTTCATGTTAATGTGTCTGGCTCTTACACAGCACACAGCACTTGATGTTAGTTTATCTTTTTCCTAAATTATTTGTTACACTGCCCTTCTCACATTTTATTTGCACTTTTTTTTTTAAGCACAAGGTTTTTTACACTTCCTTGTTCTGTAAGTAGGCTTAATGGTTAAATGTTTTATACTAGATGTAAATATGTAATTTAAATTTTATATAAAGATTTTGCAAATTAGTAGGTCCACACCATCAGGCTCTTTCGTCCCCTCTCCCTCAGAGTAGTGGTAATATATCGGACCCCAGGCTCGCCCACACAGTTCCTTGACCACTTCTCTGCCTGGCTGCCGCACTTTCATGTCCTCAGAAGTACCAACCCTTATCCTTGGAGACTTCAACATCCCCATTAACAGCCCTACTTCCACACTCAAAACACATTTGTTCAGAGCGGCCTATCACATTCACTAATCAAAGTCATTCTATGTGTAACTGTGTGTGTGTGTAGCCCATTCACTATCTCCATCCATCCCTCACTCCCTGAAAATGGCTGGACCATCATTGTAAATAAACCATTGTATATAAACAACTGTACTTTGTAGCTCCCCCTCCTCATTGTAGATTGTAAGCTCTCACGAGCAGGGGCGGCTTATATTGCTTTAATTATTGTATTGTTAACGTTGTCACTTATGACTTGTGTTATGAAACTGTTAAACTGTAAAGCGCTGCGGAATATGTTGGCGCTATATAAATAAAGATTATTATTATAGAGGCCCACTCAGTAGTGGTGAAGTGAACGGCGCAAATTGCGAGTTGATTGCGACTGATGCAGCTGATACTCCATTACTGCTGGCTGCTGCTCACACAACCGCTCCAACATATGTAACGTGGAATTCCACCTGGTGGGTACGTCACATATGATGCGATGTTCAGGAAGGCAAAATCTGTGTTGCAGAGCTGCAATGCGCGATCTGGCCATGGTGGAACGTCGCAAGTTAGCGCACTGTAGGCGGACCTTGTGCAGCAGTGCATCAAGATCCGGATAGTCCCTCAAAAAACTCTGGACGACCAAGTTTAGCACATGTGCCAGACATGGTATGTGAGTGACGTTGCCTAGGCCCAGACCTGCCACCAGATTTCGGCCATTGTCACACACTACCAAGCCTGGCTGGAGATTCGCTGGCAAAATACACATGTCGCTCTCTTGCTTTATGGCATTCCAGAGCTCCAGCGCTGTGTGGCTTTGATTCCCCATGGAAATTAATTTCAGGACGGCCTGTTGACGTTTGGCCACGTCTGTGCTCATATTGGTCAACAGGCTCGCTGTCTGGGTGTTACGTTTGACACCAATCTCTCCTTCACCTCCCATATACAATCTGTTGCCCGCTATTGCCGCCTACACCTAAAGAACATCTCTCCCGAATCCAAGACTTCTCCCGCGCTGCGCCAATACTGTGGAATGCTGTACCCCAAGAAATTAGAACTATCCACAATTTGCATGTTTTCGGGCGCTCACTCAAAACACATTTCTTCAGAGCGGCCTATCACATTCACTAATCAAAGTCATTCTATGTGTAAGTGTGTGTGTGTAGCCCATTCACTATCTCCATCCATCCCTCACTCCCTCAAAATGGCTGGACCATCATTCTAAATACACCATTGTATATAAACACCTGTACTTTGTATCTCCCCCACATATTTGTAAATTGTAAGCTCTCACAAGCATGTGCGGATTATATTGCTTTAATTATTGTATTGGTAACGTTGTTACTTAAGTTATGACTTGTGTTCTGAAACTGTTAAACTGTAAAGCGCTGCGTAATCTGTTGGCGCTATATAACTAAAGATTCTTATTAAGCGTTCACGGGTCCATGTGGAGGTAGACCGTGACGGCTCCTGCAACGATGTTTCTGAGGAACTGGAGAAGGAGGAGTCAATGTGTACAGACTTGATTCCTGCAACCCTTGTAGTTGGCTGAACACGTACAGCGCCACTCGCAAGATCTGTACCCGGCTCCACAACATTGACCCAATGGGCAGTGAGGGAAAGTATCGTCCCTGGCCATGGGTACTGGTCCACGCAGCGGTGGTCAGGTGGACATTGCTACTGACGGAGTTTAGTAGCGCATGTTTAATTTTAACCTCAACAACATGCTTTTGCAGACCAGGGACGGCTTGCCTGCTGCAATAAAATCAGCTTGGCACATTGTATTGTGGGACTGCCAATGCCATTAAGTTCCGTAAACTGTCAGTCTCCACCAGCCTGAATGACAGCATTTCAAGGGACAGGAGTTTTGCAATGCCAGCATTCAGAGCCTGTGCTCGTGGATGGTTTGCCGAGATTGGGCCTACACCCGATACGCCACAACCTGACACCCACAGATAAACAAGCCATAAAATCTCTGAAAGATAACCCCAACATTATTATTAAACCAGCAGATAAGGGGGGTGCTATCGTTATTATGAATAAGACCCAATCTATTGCCGAAATTCATAGACAACTGTCAGTTAACATAACCTACAGACAACTCAATTGTGACCCTACATTTTACATCTGTCAAAAAATTGATCGTATCCTGACAAAACATCTTTAATTGATCACCATAGACTGTAAGACTATGACATTCCTTAATATTCAATACCCCATCACCCCTGTTTTCTACACACTCCCAAAAATCAACAAAAAACTACATTATCCACCCGCATACCCTAGAGGGACAATTCTCCGTGTTCTACAGTATCACCCAAATGTTTAACATGTTGCCTAATTCCTATGTATATATATTCTTCACCCTATGTATATATTGTATATATTGTATATATTATACATTGTCATTGACTGTAAATTTTTCTATCTCTTCCAGCGACTATTTGATAAAAGCCACTGCGTTGGCCAAAACGTCAGTCAGTCGTCTCATAGCTATTTTCTTTTTTCACATCAAGTGTGCAATAAAAATTTCCAATTTAACCATGACATATGCAGTTAAACTTGTGCAGTGATTCTCTATAGACTGTACATCTTCAGTGTGTCTTTGTAACTCAACTACGTGTTTTCTCCGCACATGTTTACACATATTTGTGGTATTGAGGTTACTGACACTTTACCTCTTTTTACTTTTTGATTACACAGCTTGCATTTGACATAGCAAATATCATCTGCAAGTGTGTGAAAAAAGGACCACGCAGTGCAAGTCCTGGGAGCGTCCGTTTAGACTTTTGGAAGAGAAATCCGAACAGGTGCCAAAATGGAGGCTACAGGCAACAGAGTATGCAGCCTAACTCTCCCTCCTGTTTGTACCGTTGGGGCAATCGCTTCCTCAGAGCTGCTCCCACCACCTTCCTGCTCCTCACGCCATGTTGGGTCTTGGACCTCATCATCTCCACTAACCTCTTCCAACACCTGCTGCTGTTGTGTGGTCTGGCCACCACCATGCTCAACAGAAACTGGCACCTGAGTCTCATCATCATCAGATGCGTTCTGCGGTGTGCTGACCATCGGCACTGTCTCACCCGCCTCTTCAGATTCAGAGAGACACAGCTGTTGCGCACACTGCATACTCCCTCTTCTTCACATTCCAGAATGCTGCTTGGCTGGGCCCCTGTTTGCAAACCAACAGATTCTGAGAACAGAAGCAAAGACTCAGCTGGCTCCTGTACAGAACTCTCTGACTGACTGGGCAATTTGGCAGGCGGTGAAGAGACAGATGGTTGATCAACAGTGCTGTGGTCCTGAGAGGAGGTGGAAGCAATTGAAGTCGATGTATTGGACCCTGGGCTCCAACACCGCCAGTTGTTGCCTGTAAGTGCTGTTAGCACAGTCAACACTTGCTCCTGTGTTACTGGGGTTGAGTAATGGCAGCTGTTCCCCTGCTGTGTGTACGACAAAAAGTCATGCTGCCTCCACCCTGTCCTCCTTTCATCCCTGGGCTCCAACACCGCCAGTTGTTGCTCGGAAGTAATTGGCACGGGTACTGACTCATGCCCACCCTGGTTACAGCACGACAGCTGTTTCCTGGCAGTGTCAACGTAAATTAGCCTCCAATAAGTTGTCCTGTCATGTTGCATTCCGGTTTTCCGACTCTATGGTGCCTGCAGTTTAGGTGATTCCTATGTGTGCTGTGGGATATGTAAATAAAGGCTCTTTCCGTTGTGAAAATAGAACAAGCACCCACTGTAGGACTGTGTGATTTGGTAACTGCAGACAACTTGCGGCCTGTCAACTTACATTTTCATGGGTGCCTTATGGTACCCGTCCGAGTTTCAGTACCGTCAGCTGGTTCTCCACAGTGCCTTTGGCCTAGGTGCCTCCATCTCGGTATCCGAGTTCCTGCAATGTCTGCTTGTCCTTGGTAGTGCTTTGGAGCACAGGTACCTCCTGCTTAGTAACCGTGTCTCAGTAACGTCAGCTGGTCCTCGGTTGTGCCATTGGCTCTTTTCCTTCTGCTGCCCCTCCGGGTTCCAGCACAGTCAGCTGGTCCTTGTTACTTGCATTGGCTCTTGTACCTTCTGCTACCCGTCCGGGTTCCAGTGCCGTCAACTGGTTCTCCGCAGTGCCTTTGGCCTAGGTACCTCCATCTCGGTATCCGAGTTCCTGCAACGTCTGCTGGTCCTTGGTAGTGCTTTGGAGCACAGGTACCTCCTGCTTAGTAACCGTGTCCCAGTAACGTCAGCTGGTCCTCGGTTGTGCCATTGGCTCTTTTCCTTCTGCTGCCCCTCCGGGTTCCAGCACAGTCAGCTGGTCCTCGTTACTTGCATTGGCTCTTGTACCTTCTGCTACCCGTCCGGGTTCCAGTACCGTCAACTGGTTCTCCGCAGTGCCTTTGGCCTAGGTGCCTCCATCTCGGTATCCGAGTTCCAGCAACGTCTGCTGGTCCTTGGTAGTGCTTTGGAGCACAGGTACCTCCTGCTTAGTAACCGTGTCCCAGTAACATCAGCTGGTACAAGGTTGTGCTACAAATACAAGATACAGAACAAGAGACACAAGAACAATAAGCAGAAGATCTAAAAGCAGAAGAACATGAAGTATAAGACCAAAATGAAGAGCAAAATATATGCTCTAAATTATAAGCAGAAGAAGACTAAGCAGTGTATGGGGGTGAGTCCGTTCCTCCTCGTGGTGCCCCTGGTAAATGCCTGATGCTGCAGGCTAAACTGAACACGGACAAATACTGTTGTAATTTAAATCTTTTGTGGCAGCAAGAACGGAACGATGAAAAAATCATACTTTTACAGATTACAAGTACAGGAATCTCTGTCACAAATAAGAATATGATGAAGAAGATGAAGGACTATAATATGAAGAAGAATAATAGTTTAAAAAGAACAATATGAGTAATGTTAACAAAAAGATGAAAAGCAAGAAGTTTTAGAAGAAGATAAAGAAGGTGAAGATGAAGAATAATTTGATGACAAAGATGATGCTGCTGAAGATTATGAAGGAGAAAGTGTGGCAAAAGTTAAAAAGGTGAAGAGCATGGAAGTTGTGAAACATACATATTTGCCAAAATAGAAAAAAGGTTAACAACATTGTCAATTTCTTCGTCAATCCGAACGGATTTCCTAAAAAAAAAAATTAATGCTATTCCATTGGATTGGGTTAAACATCTATGCCTTTAATGTCTCCTCAACCTCCCCCAATACATTCTACACTACTCTTTGTTGTTTTCCTTCATGTACAATTAACCTACAAGGCAAGAATGGGGTTTTTCAAATTTCGATATTTTGTTCCTATAGACTTACATTAGACTTCCGGTATCGGTATACGGGTATCGCCGATATTTTTTGGGTATCGGCGATACCATTCCGATTCCGATACTTTTGGATATCGGAAAGTATCGCTCAACTCTAATTAAGATACAATGCGGTGTCCTCACAACCTCCTCCCACAGGCAAGGCTCAGAACTGTATATTGGGTTGCAATGTATCATCGATTGCTTACATATACCAATGGAGAGGCCCCAATATTTATGAACTGAGTCGGACAGACGCGCAGTAGGAGCAGAGAGATGCCAGAGCATGCGCATTGATTGTAGCTCTCACTATACTTCTATGAAGTGTCCTTAATACTGTGTAATATTATTATTATTATTATTATTTATTTATATAGCACCATTAATTCCATGGTGCTGTACATAAGAAGGGGTTACATACAAAGTTATAGATATCGTTTACAGTAAATAAATTTACAATGACAGACTGGTACAGAGGGGAGAGGACCCTGTCCTTGCGGACTTACATTCTATAATAGACATGTGAACATGCAGCAGATAGTATGAATTGTACAATGATTATTTTTTACACTAATTACTATATGGTAATGATATAAGAAAGATGTGTATCTTCGTACCGTGTTAGCCATTAAAAGGTATCAACCACTGAGGACTCTCAAGTCTAAATATTTTTCTATATGGTAATGATGCATCAGGATTCTTAATGGTCTGAGCAGAGAAAATCTTCAACATACTCTAAAGATACTGTCACGCTGTGACGGTCTTCAGTAAGGGAGGGGGTCCTCAAACTGTCCCTGGAACTGGGACCCTAACTAGAAAGTAGAGAGGCCCGAGTCTCTGACCTTACTATGCTCCTGTTAAACCCTGATCTGTCCCTTCTCGCACCCCATGAGGCATGGGACAGAAATGTAATGTAAACAAGACACAAAGACAAAACAGGCATAACAGAAAATCTCTATCATATAAAAGCACTAACCAACAATAGGGAGGAGGATAGAGACAGGGAGGAATAAACTAAATGGGAACAGGGACCAGGAGATAAAAACACACGTACTACAGCAAACCGCAGATCACTACAACAACTCCACTCCAACTTCTTAGATTTTGCACACAGCACAGGAAGACAAATCTTTCACCGGCAGGGACAAGAAGGTCTGGGCAATTTTTATAGAAAGAAGCAATGACCAGATCAGAAGTAGCTGAAACGAAGCTACATGTTTTTGACCAGCATAGAAAGGGTCGTTAACCTCTTCAGCACCAGTAAGAAACTAAATCCATATAATATGGGACACTGTCACGACTCATTTTTGGAATCATGACCGCTCTGGTTCTGCTTTAATTTAAACGTGGTTTTTACTTTTGACCAGCAAGGATTAATGTCACTTTCCTCGCTGGCAGCTGCTGTGTTGCTGGTCATCTGATGTTGGTGGTGACCACTCCCACCATCCTTTAAATAGTCACTTGACGCATTAGCTGACTGTTGGTGATAGAGTTATTCTATGAAGACCAGTCTAGGAGTTTGCAGCTCTCTGGTGTCAGTGCTGTATCTGCTACTTCTGTGGATTTCGGGGTCCTGTTTCCGTATCCTCTGCTGTGTGGAACTTGGCAGCGGAGCCTGGATCTAAGATACTTGTTTTCTTTCCTTGTCTGTATCATGCTTGTCACTACCCCTGTGTTTATACCATATTCAGCGGTGAGGCTAACATCCTTGCCAGCCAATGCACTAGTCAGGGTATTGTGAGTTGACAGCTAGGGACTTGGCACATGACGGCAGTGGGGAAAGGGACCTGTATAGGGCGTTAGGGGAGTTTAGGAATAGGCACAGGCTGTGTTAGGAGGTGCCTCATCCCCTGATCCCTACTGTTAGGGCCTTCCTCTTCCTTTTCCATCCCGTTGTGTGTGTGTGTTGAGCCGTCCGCCAGACTTTCCAAGCCCGCGCGTGACAGACACAAGTCACACCATCTCTAAAGAAGACCTGCGATTCATTACTTTTGAATGGTATAAGTTGAATGGAGCTGGTCAGATATGACCTTGGTCAGATGTGACATCATTTTAAGTGTGACATCTTTGAAGTGTTACATCAGAAATATATCCAGAATGATAGCGCATGGTATATTCCCCTTCATGCTGTCATGTCCTGATTAGTGTTGAGCGATACTGCTCGATATCTAAAAATATCGGATCGGAATGGTATCGCCGATATCACTAAATATCGGCGATATCAGATTCCGATACCGGAAGTCCCATGTAAGTCTATGGGAACTAAATATCGCAACTAAAAAAAAACTTTATTTCCTTGTAAACACTAAATATACACACATAGAATACATATATATATATTATATATATATATATACATGTCATTGTGACATATATATATTGTGAGACAGTGAAGGAATATGTGTTGAATGGGGTGTACATTTCACCTAGGTACTGTGCTGTATGGTATAAGGGAAATGTGTGGCTTTGTAAACCTAGTGGTAGAGAAAGGTCACTACACCTCACATTCAGCACACACTTGCAGCTCAAGCCTGAAACCGTTCAGCTGTTAATTAGGAGACCAGAAGTAGGTGTCTGCAAACACATTCAGGGAGCTGGCTTAGTCTGGACACAGGAAGGTGTCCCGGCACAAGAAGCAGTCTCCAAGAGTGGAGCTGGCTTAGTCTGGACACAGGAGGTGTCCCGGCACAAGAAGCAGTCTCCAGGAGTTGGAGCTGGCTTAGTCTGGACACAGGAAGGTGTCCCGGCACAAGAAGCAGTCTCCAGGAGTGGGAGCACGCTCAGTCTGGACACAGGAAGGTGTCCCGGCACAAGAAGCGTCTCCAGGAGTTTGAGCTATCTCAGTCTGGGTGCTCGAAGTACCCCGGCCACAGGAGTAGTCTCAGTGAGAATCCGTGCGAATAGCGGCTGAATAGGAGTGGATCTCTCTCAAGTCTGGACGCTGAAGGGGCCTTCAGACACAAGAGGAGTATCTGTGAAACTCCATACTGGTAACATATATCATATGTGTTGTTTTGGGCACAGACTGGTAGAGTCTGGACCCGGATAAACAGGGAAATCGATCTATGTGTAATTAGTGGCTAGACAAGCCTAGGTTTTCTGTTTATGCTTTATTTTTATCTGTTTGCTGTGGACTTTAATAAAGCTGGTTGCGGCCAGTTTTCACCAGAACTGCTGTCTGAATGAACTGTTTTCGTATCACTCTGTCTACCCAGACAGCGATCCTAGAGCTATATCCCCTGGAAATGTTACAATTGGCAGAGAATGCTGGGGCAGCGCAGTGGCTGATACAGTTAGTGCTGGAGTGTGCATGCAGCACAGTGGCTTAGAGACAGCAATAAAGGTGAAGTCTGTTGAAATAGCAGCAGAGAGAAAAAAAAAAAAAGTGTGTCAGCAGAAACGTCTGTTTGGAGCAGTCTTAAAGAGACAGGAGCCCTAATAGACTTTGCAAAGAAAAAAAAAAAAGGTGTCTGCACAGCAGAGCTGAATTTTTTGTAGAGTGTGTATGTCTTGAGTGAAGACTGCCGTTGTTAAGACAGAGAAGTCTGACAGCATGGATGACAGCATGGAGGCGCTGTTTGAACAAATGGCGCAAGTTAATGTGCACCATAAGACTGCCGTGGTTGAGACAGATAAGTCCGGCAGTATGGAGGAGCTTGTTAAGAAACACCTGCAGAGCATGCAGCAGGCCCAGCAGAGCTGGCAGCAGCAGCAGCAGGAGTTTAACCGATTGCTGAGGGAGCAGATTGCAGCTCTCAGCACCTCGTACCCGAGTAATGGTGTAAAGGCACCTGCATTGCCTGCAGTAAAGAAGCGGTTGGAGCCTGACGTCAGCCGTCGTGTCGGCATGGTTGAAGAGGTGATGGTGGACCACTACACCCAAACATGTCCTCCTGAGGTACAGCCGTCTGAGAGGTCGTTACTTCAGAGTTCCCGGACGCCGAACTCTCCCGGTAAGAGCGTTCCAGCTGTAGGGGACATATGGGAGGGTGATTGTGGTGGACAGTGTTGGAGATGTCATGAAATTGCAGCCGGCTGTTCACTAGAGGAGGAACCTATGTGCCGTGATATTGGCAGGTCCCTCTCTCCCTGCGCAGAACCTGTGTGTGTGTCCACCTCAGCCGAAGAGACTGGACCACAGGGGTCCCCGGTGGTTGTAAATGACTGCCCAGCACAGGCCCTCTTGGACTCAGAGAGTCCAGTGACTTCCGTATGTGACAGCCTGATTGATAGGGACTTCATCCCTGATAAGCACCTGAGTGTGGTGTGCATCCATGGAGACACCAAAGTCTACCCAGAGACTGCCGTGGACTTGGTCCCTAAACTCGGGGAGGTTTCATGTGAAGTGGGGGTAGTGAAGAACCTGGTGCAACCCGTCATATTGGGTAATGACTTTCCCCAGTCTAAGGATCTCTGGGGGAAAAATGTTTCTGATGGACAGTGTGATGAAGCTCCTATTGAGGGTGCGCGGTCCCGAGGGGCGGAACACAATGTTGGTGGGCCGTTAAACTTGTGTGATGATGATGATAATGATGACCATGATAATGATGCTGATGCTGATAATGATAATGATGATGATCATGATAGTGATGATGATACTGATCATAGTCATGATAATGATGTTGATAATAATGATGACTGTGATAGTGATGAAATTCCTTTGCAGGTGATGTTGGGAGACGAGGATGGTGGTTCTCGGGAACCGAGTGTCCCTGACTTGCCTGTGTCCTGTGACAATTTTGAGGGTGAGCAGTGGCGAGACCCCACTCTTGGGACGGCACAGGAAGATATGATTGTTCTAAATGAAGTTTCCCAGGAGCCTGGCTCTGAGGAGAGATTTCCTCATGCTGCCATGGACAATAGCCTATTGTATAGGGACACTGAAGTCCAGGGAGAGGTCGTGAGTCAGCTCCTAGTACCTGAGCTATATAGAGGTATAGTACTGGGGTTGTCACATGGTCACGTGCTTGAGGGACCAGATGGTGAAGTTAGTGTTGTGGATGACATGTTAACTAAGGTTCCAGATCAGGATGTGAATGAAAATGAATTGTATAACCCTGACAGTGGGCAGGATATGAATGAAAATGAATTGTATAACCCTGACAGTGAGCAGGATGTGAATGAAAATGAATTGTATAACCCTGACGGTGAGCCAGATGTAGCTGAGAGAAGAGGGTCAGATAGTGATAGTGAATCATCTGATGACCATAAAGCAACCAGTGCAAATGAGGAAGGCATGGTAGCACAGGAGGTACGTGAATTTCTGAGGAAGAGTCAGCAGAAGTGTTCTGATGTGCCGGGTCGTACTTCTCTGGCCAGGCACTATATCGAAACTGAGCCGGCCCTAAGGTCAAGATGAAACCGTGCAGGATACCCGAGGCCCGCAGAGAGCATAGGCCTGGGAGGGTAGAGGGTAGTGCGGATGCTTCAGATGAAGAGAAAGCTGATGAGGGCCATGACTGGTCCAGAGTTCACTGTCTCTGTTGGGTTGTTGACCAGCCCTCCGGTCTGGATGACCAGCCCTCCGGTCTGGAGAAGAGGGAGGGGATATGTGAGACAGTGAAGGAATATGTGTTGAATGGGGTGTACATTTCACCTAGGTACTGTGCTGTATGGTATAAGGGAAATGTGTGGCTTTGTAAACCTAGTGGTAGAGAAAGGTCACTACACCTCACATTCAGCACACACTTGCAGCTCAAGCCTGAAACCGTTCAGCTGTTAATTAGGAGACCAGAAGTAGGTGTCTGCAAACACATTCAGGGAGCTGGCTTAGTCTGGACACAGGAAGGTGTCCCGGCACAAGAAGCAGTCTCCAAGAGTGGAGCTGGCTTAGTCTGGACATAGGAGGTGTCCCGGCACAAGAAGCAGTCTCCAGGAGTTGGAGCTGGCTTAGTCTGGACACAGGAAGGTGTCCCGGCACAAGAAGCAGTCTCCAGGAATGGGAGCACGCTCAGTCTGGACACAGGAAGGTGTCCCGGCACAAGAAGCGTCTCCAGGAGTTTGAGCTATCTCAGTCTGGGTGCTCGAAGTACCCCGGCCACAGGAGTAGTCTCAGTGAGAATCCGTGCGAATAGCGGCTGAATAGGAGTGGATCTCTCTCAAGTCTGGACGCTGAAGGGGCCTTCAGACACAAGGAGGAGTATCTGTGAAAGTCCATACTGGTAACATATATCATATGTGTTGTTTTGGGCACAGACTGGTAGAGTCTGGACCCGGATAAACAGGGAAATCGATCTATGTGTAATTAGTGGCTAGACAAGCCTAGGTTTTCTGTTTATGCTTTATTTTTATCTGTTTGCTGTGGACTTTAATAAAGCTGGTTGCGGCCAGTTTTCACCAGAACTGATGTCTGAATGAACTGTTTTCGTGTCACTCTGTCTACCCAGACAGCGATCCTAGAGCTATATCCCCTGGAAATGTTACAATATACATATATGTATAGTTTATACACTTCTACATAGTAAAATATCCTCTGATTCAATTGCCGGGTAAAGCCGGCTTCTGTGAAAAGACAGAAGCACCCGACATGAAATGACACTTGGTGTACATAGGGTTAATTATGTCTTTTCATGTCCTTTGCAATCTGATTTGCACAAACAATTACATCAGTCTATGTGTGCAAAATTTCACACCTGTAGGGGTTAATTAAAGGTGTAAATTCGTTTTAAAAAAAACGGACTTTTTTGCTACGAATTTACACCTTTAATTAACCCCTACAGGTGTGAAATTTTGCACATATAGACTGATGTAATTGTTTGTGCAAATCAGATTGCAAAGGACATGAAAAGACATGGTTAACCCTATGTACACCAAGTGTCATTTCATCTGCATTTTCACAAAAGCCGTCAATTGAATTAGCGGCTATTATACTATGTAGAAGTGTATGAACTATAAATATAAATATATATATATATATGTGTCACAAATTCAATGACATGTATATATATATATATATATATATATATGAGGTGTAAAATTTTTTAAAAAAATGCGTGGGCTCCCGCCCTATTTTCGCAACCAGACAGACAAAGCCAGCGAATGGGGGCAGATAATAATAGCCCAGAGAGGGACCATTATTTTTGGCCCCCCCGGCTACTAACATCTGCCCCCAGACACCCCAGAAAAGACAAATCTATAATTAGATTCGCCCTTTCTGGCACTTTGCCCGTCTATTCCCATTGCCCTGTAGCGGTGGCGAATGGGTTAATATGGGGTTAAAGCCACATTGCAATTGAAAGGTGACCTTAAGCCAGGTTAATAATTGAGAGCTGTCAATTAGACAACTATCAATTATTAATCCTATTGCATGAAATAAAAATAAAACACACACACTTTAATTAAAAATCATTTTAATGAAATAAAGACACATGTTTTTGACCATCTTTTATTTGACTGCAAAAACCATTTCCTGTAATAAAAATAAAATAAAAAAGCAAAATTATTCTTACCTATCCCATGCACAGTCAGGTCCCACGGTGTAATCCTTCAGAAAGGGTTAATGTTTACTGCAGGGACCGCAGCTAATGCTGCAGCCTCACAGTAAACCCCCAAATTAATGAGTTCCTCTCCTGGCTGACAGGAGAGGAAGTGGAAAGCTTAATTGATTGCTTTCCACTTTCACTTCAGGTCAGCCAGGGACACAATCAGTGACGTCAGAGGGAACTGATTAACAAAAATAGGGGTTCCCTTCGAATAAAAAATGGCGTGGGGTCCCCCCTATTTTTGTTAACCAGCCAGATGAAGCAGACCGCTGAGGCCTGGATTTTCAGGCTGTTAAGGAGCCAAGATCCATGGACCTTGCCAGCCTGTTAATACCAGGCCACAGCAGTCTGCATATCTTGGCTGATTAACAAAATAGGGGATCCCCTCGAAAAAAATTAGCGTGGGGTCCCCCCTATTTTTGTTAACCAGCCAGATGAAGCAGACCGCTGAGGCCTAGTTTTTCAGGCTGGTAAGGATCCAATATCCATGGACCTTGCAAGCCTGATAATACCAGGCCACAGCAGTCTGCATATCTTGGCTGATTAACAAAAATAGGGGATCCCCTCGAAAAAAAAACGGCGTAGGGGTCCCCCTATTTTTGTTAACCAGCCAAGTAAAATGCAGACTGCTGCGGCCTGGTATTAAAAGACTGTCAAGGCCCATGGATTTTGGCCCTCAACAGCCTGATAATACCAGGCTACAGCAGCCCCACATTTGGCGCATCAAAAGATGTGCCAATTGTGGCACTTTACTCGGCTCTTCCCACTGCCCTGTAGCGGTGGCAAGTGGGGTAATAAGGGGTTAATGTCACCGTTGATTGCACGGTGACAATAAGCCCGGTTAATAATGGAGAGGTGTCAATAAGACACCGATCCATTATTAATCCCAAAGTTATTAAATGTATAAAAAAAAGACAAAGCAAGAAAAAAGTCTTTTAATGAAATAAAAGAGACAACACAGTTTTCATTAATTTTATTATACACTCATTCCTGCGACGCCATCGATCTCCTGTAAAAAAAGAAAAAAAACAAACCAACAGTATACCACCTGTCCGACGCAGTCCATAGTAACGAGTGTCCCACGACGATCCAGCTCTGCTACATCGCAGTCTGTCATCGCGACGCAGCACAGCTGATTACCTGCTTCCCCGGCGGTGACGTCATCGGACTGACTGCTTTACGGCCGGGATTACCCAGCAGTCACTGCAGTTATCGCGAGAAACTGCATGTGACCGCCGGGGAAAGATGATGGCGGCCATGAAGCAGTCCAGCCCGTGACCGCCGGAGATCTTCTGCCAGGTAAGTGCCGCTGACTCCTGACAGACCCGACCGACGGACACTGACAGTGACAGTGACAATCCCGATTCCGGTATCCGATAAGACGAAAATATCGGAACTAATTATCGAAAGGCCGATAGAGCTAATATCGGCCGATACCCGATACTTGCGGTATCGTATCGCTCAACACTAGTCCTGATCCATCTACTTTCATCCACAGGTACGTCTGAACCATTTCTCTATCCAGGATCCCCGCTGCACCCCAGAATCCTATGTACTCCTCTTTTCTGTTTTAACTGGTATGCTGCTGCTTTTTCCCTGAATTTAATTCCATGTAGCATATTTCAGATTTACTGAATACATATTGATATGTCTGTGATCCTCACTCCTAGACCTATCCCTGATGCTAGGCAAATGTTCCATTAACTGCAATCTGTTAATTGCTCCCTGCTGTGAACTGTCCTGCTCCTTTCTCCTCCCCTCTCTCCTTCACACCTGGCTTAATTTCTTGGACATTTGAATGGTATAAGTTGAATGGAGCCGTCCGCCAGACTTTCCAAGCCCGCGTGTGACAGACACAAGTCACACCATCTCTAAAGAAGACCTGCGATTCATTACTTTTGAATGGTATAAGTTGAATGGAGCAGGTCAGATATGACCTTGGTCAGATGTGACATAATTTTAAGTGTGACATCTTTGAAGTGTTACATCAGAAATATATCCAGAAATAGTCCAGAAATCGGTCAGAAGGTAAGAATAATCACTTTTTTCTAATTTTACTTGCCTTTCTTTTACCCTGCTCTTTAACCATGCTCTCATTTGCCCTCACCGTTTTTGCACCACTAATCTTCACTCTCCTTCGCTATCCCCAAACTCCTGCAAGCTCGAACCTAATAACTGTCTCCCCCTCTCTCCTTCCCCCTTACATTGCCTCATCCGCGGACCTGCTTCTTAACCTCAGACCTCTCCCACTAAAATATAACGTAAGCCGTTCACTCTCCTTCACCCATCTGCTTTCCCTTTCTCTGCTTCTTCTCACTGCTGGCGACATATCCCCAATCCTGGCCCCCCCTGCCTCATACATCCCACTAATCCTCACCCCTATACTTCTCACAGTAATAGAAACTACCGCAATCCCTCACACTTAAAACCTGTGCCACTGATCCCTAGCCCCCAGCTTTCTCTCTCTGGAGCACTCTGGAACGCCCGCTCCATCAGCAACAAGCTCCACGTGACCCACGATCTCTTTACCTCCCGCAACCTCTCCTTCCTGGCCCTCACTGAGACCTGGCTGACGCCCCATGACACGGCCTCCCCTACTGCACTAAGTTACGGTGGCCTTCACTTCACCCACACTCCTCGCTCTGGCAACAGACATGGTGGAGGCGTGGGTTTCCTTCTTTCTAATAACTGCTCTTTCAACCCTATCCAAACCCCACCCTCCCTCATCCTCCCTTCCTTTGAGGTCCACTCGGTCCGTATCTACTCTCCCTCTAATCTCCAAATGGCCGTCATATACCGACCACCAGGCTCAGCCACTGCCTTTATTAACAAATTCTCCAGCTGGCTTCTTCACTTTCTCTCTGCTGACATCCCCACCATCATCATGGTGACTTTAATATCCTTATTGACACCCGCCAGCCAGCAGCCTCCAAACTCCTGTCACTTACTTCATCCTTTGGACTTAAGGTACTGCCACACTAGACAATCCCGCTAGCGATCTCATTAGCGTCGCATACTAATGAGATCGCTAGCGGGATTGTTTCTATATCGCTAGTGGCTACCTATTTTAGCGATGTCGTTAGGACGCTATCGCGGTTAGCGATCTCCTTAACGACTTTAGCGGTACAAAAGTACCGCTAAATCGCTAAAAAAGGTGCCACACTTAGCGATATATACTTACCCAGCGGGGCGCCAGCGACGAAAATAGGGTCCGGAACGATTCCAGCGACGAGCGAGATCACAGCAGGAAGCTCGTCGCTGGCAGCTGCCGCACACAACAACATCGCTAACGGGATCGCTAAATAGTGACGTTTTTTAGCGATCCCGTTAGCGATGTTGTTTAGTGTGGCATACCCTTTACTCAGTGGTCCTTCACAGCCACCCACACAGACGGACATACATTAGATTTCATCTTCACCAGCCTCTGTTCCCTATCTAATCTCACAATCTCTCCCTTTCCCCTATCAGACCACCACCTTCTCATCCCTGTCCTCTTCACCTGCCCCCTATGTCCAGCCACTGGCACATCCTTGCAGAAACCTCGCACACCTAGACATTCACAGACTCTCACACTCTCTTCTACCTCTGTCCTCCATATCTTCACTCCACGACACAGACAGCGCCACCGCTTTCTATAACACCACCCTCACATCTGCCATAGACTCAGTCGCCCCTCTCACGCATGGAAAAGTGCGACGAAGCAATAGGCAACCCTGGCACAACAATCTCACAAAAAACCTTCGACAATCATCCAGGGTCGCGGAGCGGCATTGGAAGAAAACATGCCTGCCAGACGACTTCACTGCTTTCAAACAAGCTACACTTGCCTTCAAAATAGCCCTCACCTCTGCTAAACAGACCTATTTCACAAACCTTGTATCTTCATTATCCTACAACCCAAAACAACTGTTCAGCACATTCAACTCTCTCTCAGCCCACCACTGCCACCTCCAACTCCCCTCATCTCTGCCGAGGACTTTGCCACCTACTTCAAAAATAAGATCGACCAAACAAGTCAAACCTTTACTGTTCCACCACCCCAACCACTCCATATACCAGACCTCTGCCCTTCCCTACTAACCTCCCTCTCCAACATCACTGAAGGAGAGCTTACTCATCTCCTTTCCAAATCACACCTCACCACCTGTGCACTTGACCCCATCCCTTCCCACCTGCTCCCCAACCTCACTAACACGCTCATCCCAGCCCTAACCCATCTCTTCAACCTATCGCTATCTTCTGGTACCTTTCCCTCTGCCTTCAAACATGCCACCATCACACCCATCCTCAAAAAAACAAACCTTGACCCAACTGCTATGCCCAGCTATCGCCCAATATCATTGCTCCTGTTTGCTTCCAAACTCCTTGAGCAGCATGTCCACGCTCAACTTTCCTCCCACCTCTCATCTAACTTTCTCCTTGACAACCTCCAATCTGGCTTCCGCCCCCACCACTCCACTGAAACTGCCCTGACCAAAATTATTAATGACTTACTCACAGCCAAAGCTAACAGACAGTTCTCCATCCTCCTCCTCCTTGACCTGTGCTCTGCCTTTGACACAGTCGACCACTGCCTACTGCTACAGATTCTTTCTTCCCTTGGCATCAAAGACCTTGCCCTGTCCTGGATCGCCACTTACCTTTCTGACCGCACATTCAGCGTCTCCCACTCCCACACTACCTCCTCATCCCGCCCTCTCTCTGTTGGAGTCCCTCAAGGCTCTGTCCTGGGCCCCTACTTTTTTCCATCTATACCCTTGGCCTAGGACAACTCATAAAGTCCCATGGCTTCCAGTACCACCTGTATGCGGACGACACTGAGATCTACCTCTCTGGCCCAGATGTCACCTCTCTGCTGTCCAGAATCCCGGAGTGTCTATCAGCCATATCCTCCTTCTTCACCTCTCGCTTCCTAAAACTCAATGTAGACAAAACCAAACTCATCATCTTTCCTCCATCTCACGTATCTTCCCTACCCGATCTATCTATTATGGTAAATGGCATCACGATCTCTCCCGCACCTGAAATCCGCTGCCTCAGACTAAATCTCGACTCTGCCCTGTCCTTCAAACCACACATCCAAACTCTTGCCACCTCTTGTCGCCTTCAACTTAAAAACATTTCCAGAATCCGTCCCTTCCTCAGCCCTCAATCTACTTAAAACTCTTGTGCATGCCCTCATCATCTCCCACCTCGATTACTGCAACACCCTCCTCTGTGGCCTCCCCGTCAACTCTCTTGCACCACTCCAGTCTGTCCTCAACACTGCTGCCCAACTAATCCACCTCTCCCCTCGCTACTCTCCTGCTTCTCCCCTCTGCAAATCCCTCCACTGGCTACCAATTCCCCAACGAATCCAGTTCAAACTACTAACACTGACCTACAAAGCTGTCCACAACCTGTCCGCTCCCTATATCTCTGAACTAATCTCCCAATATCTTCCTTCACGTAATCTTCGATCCTCCCAAGACCTCCTACTATCCTCCACACTTATTCGTTCCTCACACAACCGCCTCCAAGATTTCTCCCGAATATCCCCCATCCTCTGGAATTCCACGCCTCAACATGTACGATTATCCACCACCCTTGGATCCTTCAGACGGAACCTGAAAACCCATCTCTTCAGGAAAGCCTACAGCCTGCAATAACCATTCCGCCTCGCCGCCACCACCCGAGCTGCCGCCTCGCCGCCACCACCACCAGAGCTGCCGCACCCCTGACCTTCTGTTTCTTCCCCATTATCCTGTATAATGTAAGTCCGCAAGGACAGGGTCCTCTCCCCTCTGTACCAGTCTGTCATTGTAAATTTGTTTACTGTAAAGGATATATATAACTTTGTATGTAACCCCTTCTCATGTACAGCACCATGGAATTAATGGCGCTATATAAATAAATAATAATAATAATAATAATAATTACCCGACGTGAGTGTCTAACTCCAGGTTTTCCAGGGGGACGTTACACCCTCTTGTCAGACACATAAAACATGCAAGCCCAGCCTTACTATTCTGTCTATGAAGACAACATGGCTGGTCTGATGCCCATGTTATAAAGGGTGCAGCTGTTCTTGTAATATAATTTGCTTATTGATTTCCTTTTAGAATTGGTCTCAGCTTACTTGTAAAAACTGTCTGCTTCCAAGCACTTGAAAATGACCGAGTAAAGATTGCTGTCTGATGTCCCACCGTGGCTTCTCCCAGCTGCAATGCACGCTGTACCCAAACCAGACAATAAATCATCGGTGAGGCTGAGCGACTCTCCTGGCAAGAGATAAAAGAAACAAAAAAATATATAACACAACATATTACATAATAATGATCATGGTCTAATATTCTTAGAATCTCAAGTGTAAGACTTGTAGGATAACTGAAAAGAATAGAGGGTTGAATTCACAAGAAAAGTACTGCTGAAACAGGACAGCCATTACGACATAGCATAAATAGAATAATTCACCACACCAATCTATGTCATGTATATATGACCTACATGTGCACAAAAAGTTTTCAATGGATCTCTTATATGTTCACTTCCGACAACCCCTTAGGATATGTGCACAAGATGTCTCTTTCAGGCGGATTCTACTTGGAACCCACCTGAAAAAGCGATAGAAAGGCATTGTGAAAATGATGTGCATGTGTTTTGTCTTTTATCACTTCTTTTAACTGCTTCAGGCTTTGAAAACCAAGAAGTTAAATGAAGTAACCGGTCCATTCTTTTGGTGGCTTCTGACGTTTTCCAGGAGCATCTTCTGGAATATTATTTCAGGGGACCACCTTATAGCTTCAATACACAGAAATGATATAAACCCATCTGGGATGCTGACCCAGCTTTATCCTGGATTCCACTGAGTCC
>JARQOD010000008.1:159904206-159924404 GCA_033576555.1 Oophaga sylvatica
TTCCACCTTGCCGCCACCACCCGAGCTTCCGCCTCGCCGCTACCACCACCAGAGCTGCCGACTAGTCACCACCACCAGAGCTGCCGCACCCGACCTTCTGTTTCTTCCCCATTATCCCGTAGAATGTAAGTCCGCAAGGACAGGGTCCTCTCCCCTCTGTACCATTCCGTCATTTTATATTTGTTTACTGTAAACGATATCTATAACTTTGTATGTAACCCCTTCTCATGTACAGCACCATGGAATTAATGGTGCTATATAAATAAATAATATTAATAATAATACTTTATAGTTAACTTTAGTCCTGTGTACTTATGTTCTCCTCTACCAGGACCATAATGTGGACACTTCTTCATCCCCAGCGTTTCCTAATTCTCTTACCATAAGTCAAACATTTTCCATATAAACTATATTATCTCCTTGGTGACAGATCTGTATTCTTTTCAATGGCTTTTTTCATGATTACCATTAGAATTTCTCCATTAACTTATTAGTTTATTGATTTATGCATGTGGCTTTTCCAAGCAGTGGCGCCAGCTCCACTGTGACATTACGCATGCTGAAAATATATATTCGGCATGCAGTCTTGTTCTCATATATCACAATGATCCCTCGCCCGTCCTGTTACTTTCTTTTGTGTTTTATACTACATATTGCATCTTGCGATAGAAATATTTAAAGGGGTATTTTCACTCGTTTTAGAAATTTTTTTTTTTACGTAGTGGAATCTTTATTAGAATTCACTAACTTTAAGTAACTTTCATAAAGAAACATAATTGCACCCAAAATGTACAAATAAAATAAATATATTAATTCTAGACGTTAGAGAAGAATAACGAGTTTGACAATAACGCTTTATTTGCTTACAGCATTATTGCATTTTTTGTGCTTTTTTCTGAAATTGTAAATTGTATTGTTCTCTTTAAATGTTTAATAGTCAAAGTAAAACATAGATGGTTTCAAGATAATTTTTTTCATGTATATCTGTACGCTACAGATGTTTGTAATTTACAAATTTGCACAAAAATCATTCAAATATCGACAGTTGTGGAGTTCAAAAACATTAAATCAAAGGCAACCTGTGTAATCGGAGGGTAGCAGATTTCAGAACAGAAGCTGAGCAGAATGATATACAGGTTTTAGAAAAAAAATATAGAATCACATGTATTTTGTTCAAGTAAATTGCTGTTTTTTATGCCTTTAGGAGTCCAATGGGCGGTTCTACTATCTTTGTATGTAGAGTCATAAAGGAAAGCTTGCCAATCACTGAATAGGACAGCCCAATGGACTATAAGACTTAAAAAGTGGGATGTAAACAATTAAAATACAAGTTATACCACATTAACATTGTCACAGTCCGAGCATGGACTGTCCATGGATCTTCTCGTGACGCTAGTCAGTACTCACGGATAAGCTGTGCAGCTGGGTAGTCAAGAGATCTGAGGTGAAAAGCCAAGAGGGTACATCATAGACAGATTGGTGAAATGAAGGCATAGTCAGGAAATAGTCTGAAGTCAATATTTCCAGAAGGTAGCGGATCACAACAAAAGGGGCTAGACAAACAGATGGTCAAGACAAATCCAAGGAAGAGCAACAAAGATTAGAAGAACGCCAGATATGGAGCACAGAGCAAGCACACACCTTACGAGCTAAGCTACAACTGGCAGCAATCTAAGGCTGGAGTCACACACACCGTCTAAACAATCGGACCGTTTTAGACGGTCGATAATCACACAAATGTTTCCTGAACACTGATCCGTCTGTCATCTGATTTGAATGCGAGGATGCGATTTTCTCGCATCTGAGTGTACGTTTGACATCCGTTTGACATCCGTTTGGCGAGATTTTGTCGGTGGCTAGCAAAACCGACTTATAATGGATCCAAATGAATAGTTTTTAAATCACAAAAGAAAGAATAGATAAATACACAATGAACACATATATATGTCATTGTGACATATATACATATATTTATAGTTCATACACTTCTACATAGTATAATAGCCGCTAATTCAATTGCCGGCTTTTGTAAAATTACAGAACCCGACATGAAATGACACATGGTTTACATACAGTTAACCATGTAATTTCATGTAGTTTGATATATGGTTTTCACTAACAATTACATGAGTGTATGTGTGCAAAATTTCATACATGTACAATACAGACCAAAAGTTTGGACACACCTCATTTAAAGATTTTTCTGTATTTTCATGACTATGAAATTGTAAATTCACACTAAAGGCATCAAAACTATTAATTAACACATGTGGAATTATATACTTAACAAAAAAAGTGTGTAAGAACTGAAATTATGTCTTATATTCTAGGTTCTTCAAAGTAGCCACCTTTTGCTTTGATGACTGCTTTGCACATTCTTGGCATTCTCTTGATGAGCTTCAAGAGGTAGTCACCGGAAATGGTTTTCACTTCACAGGTGTGCCCTGTCAGGTTTAATAAGTGGGATTTCTTGCCTTATAAATGGGGTTGGGACCATCAGTTGTGTTGTGCAGAAGTCTGATGGATACACAGCTGATAGTCCTACTGAATAGACTGTTAGAATTTGTATTATGGCAAGAAAAAAGCAGCTAAGTAAAGAAAAACGAGAGGCCATCATTACTATAAGAAATGAAGGTCAGTCAGTCCGAAAAATTGGGAAAACTTTGAAAGTGTTCCCAAGTGCAGTTGCAAAAACCATCAAGCACTACAAAGAAACTGGCTCACATGAGGACCGCCACAGGAAAGGAAGACCAAGAGTCACCTCTGCTTCTGAGGATAAGTTTATCCGAGTTAACAGCCTCAGAAATCGCAGGTTTATAACAGCTCAGATTAGAGACCAGGTCAATGCCACACAGAGTTCTAGTAGCAGACACATCTCTACAACAACTGTTAAGAAAAGATTTTGTGCAGCAGGCCTTCATGGTAAAAGAGCTGCTAGGAAACCACTGCTAAGGACAGGCAACAAGCAGAAGAGACTTTTTTGAGCTAAAGAACACAAGGAATGGACATTAGACCAGTGGAAATCTGTGCTTTGGTCTGATGAGTCCAAATCTGAGATCTTTGGTTCCAACCACCGTGTCTTTGTGCAACGCAGAAAAGGTGAACCGATGGACTCTACATGCCTGGTTCCCACCGTGAAGCATGGAGGAGGAGGTGTGATGGTGTGGGGGTGCTTTTCTCGTGACACTGTTGGGGATTTATTCAAATTTGAAGGCATACTGAAACAGCATGTCTACCACAGGATCTTGCAGCGGCATGCTTTTCCATCCGGTTTGCGTTTAGTTGGACCATCATTTATTTTTCAACATGACAATGACCTCAAACACACATCCTGGCTGTGTAAGGGCTATTTGACCAAGGAGGGGAGTGATGGGGTGCTACGTCAGATGACCTGGCCTCCAGAGTCACCAGACCTGAACCCAATCGAGATGGTTTGGGGTGAGCAGGACCGCAGAGTGAAGGCAAAAGGGCCAACAAGTGCTAAGCATCTCTGGGAACTCCTTCAAGATTGTTGGAAGACAATTTCCTGTGACTACCTCTTGAAGCTCATCAAGAGAATGCCAAGAGTGTGCAAAGCACTCATCAAAGCAAAATGTGGCTACTTTGAAGAACCAAGAATATAAGGCATAATTTCAGTTGTTAGGCTACTTTCACATTTGCGCTCGGGCGACCTGCGCCTATCTGCGCACGGCCGCCGCTAAGCTCCGCCCCCGGCCGCGCCTCCTCCTGGCGGCTCCGCCTATGGGCGCATGACGGCGCATGCGACCTGTGTACCCTATTTTTATCATTGGGTACGCAGGCCGTGCGCAGTATGCGTTTGACTGCGCATGCGTCCTTTTTGATGGTGCGCCGAGCGCACTAAAATGCAACATTGTGCGCTTTGGTGCGCTCGGCGCAGCGTCAAAAGGACGCATGCGCAGTCAAACGCATACTGCGCACGGCCTGCGTACCCAATGATAAAGATAGGGTACACAGGTCGCATGCGCCGTCATGCGCCCATAGGCGGAGCCGCTGGGAGGAGGCGCGGCCAGGGGCGGAGCTTAGCGGCGGCCGTGCGCAGATAGGCGCAGGTCGCCCGAGCGCAAATGTGAAAGTAGCCTTACACACTTTTTTGTTAAGTATATAATTCCACATGTGTTAATGCCTTCAGTGTGAATGTACAATTTTCAGTCATGAAAATACAGAAAAATCTTTAAATGAGAAGGTGTGTCCAAACGTTTGGTCTGTACTGTAGGTGGTAATTAAATGTGTAAATTAGTTGAAAAAAAATGCGTGGGCTCCCGCTGTATTTTCTCCACCAGACAGGCAAAGCCAGCGAGTGGGGGCAGATAATAATAGCCTAGGAAGGGTGCATTTATTTTGAGCCCCCTCCGGCTACTAACATCTGCCCTCAGCCACCCAAGAAATTGCAAATCTATAATTAGATGCGCCCTTTCTGGCACTTAGCCCGTCTATTCCCATTGCCATGTAGCGGTGGCTAATGGGTTAATAATGGTTTAAGGCCACCTTGCTATTGGAAGGTGACCCTAAGCCAGGTTAATAATTGAGAGTTGTCAATTGGACAACTCTCAATTATTAATCCTATTGTATGAAATTTATAAAAAAAAACACGCACACATTAATTAAAAATCATTTTAATGAAATAAACACACAGTTTTTGACCATCTTTTATTATACTGGTACTCCATCCGAATCCCTTGTTCTCCTGTAATAAAATAAAAATAATAAAACAACATTATTCTTACCTATCCGGCACTCAATCAGGTCCAACGCTGTAATCCTTCACAAAGGGTTAACATGTTTAAAGTGGGGACCGGAGCTAATGCTGACAGCCTAGCAGTAAACCCCCGAATGAATCATCTCTTCTCCCAGCTGACAGGAGAGGAAGTGATTAGTGTGGGAAGCTTAATTTATTGTTTCCCAGGCTAATCAGTTCAGTTCAGGTCACCCGGGCGACTCCCTCTGACGTTACTGATGCTGTGCGGTGTCCCCCGGCTGACCTGAAGTGAACTGATTAGCCTGGGAAACAATCAATTAAGCTAAACAGCTAATCACTTCCTCTCCTGTTAGCCGGGAGAAGAGATGATTCATTCGGGGGTTTACTGCGAGGCTGCAGCATTAGCTCCGGTCCCCACAGTAAACATGTTACCCTTTGTGAAGGATTACAGCGTTGGACCTGATTGAGCGCTGGATAGGTAAGAATAATGTTGTTTTATTATTTTTATTTTATTACAGGAGAACAAGGGAATCGAAGGAATACCAGTACAATAAAAGATGGTCAAAAACTGTGTGTTTATTTCATTAAAATGATTTTTAATTAATGTGTGCGCGTTTTTTTTTTAAATTTCATACAATAGGATTAATAATTGAGAGTTGTTTAATTGACAACTCTCAATTATTAACCTGGCTTAAAGTCACCTTCCAATAGCATGGTGGCCTTAACCCATTATTAACCCATTAGTCACTGCTACAGGGTAATGGGAATAGACGGGCTAAGTGCCAGAAAGGGCACATCTAATTATAGATTTGCCTTTTCTGGGGTGGCTGGGGGCAGATGTTAGTAGCTGGGGGGGCACAAAATAAATGCACCCTCCCTAGGCTATTATTATATGCCCCCACTCGCTGGCTTTGCCTGTCTGGTGGAGAAAATACAGCGGGAGCCCACGCATTTTTTTTCAACGAATTTACACATTTAATTGACCCCTACATGTATGAAATTTTGCACACATACACTCATGTAATTGTTAGTTAAAACCATATATCAAACTACATGAAATGACATGGTTAACTCTATGTAAACCATGTGTCATTTCATGTCGGGTCTGTAATTTCCCAAAAGCCAGCAATCGAATTAGCGGCTATTACACTATGTAGAACTGCATGAACTATAAATATATGTATATATATATATGTCACAATGACATGTATATACTGTATATATATATGCATTCTATGTGTGTATATGTATTCTTTCCATTTTTTATTAAAGCTGTCAGTGTGATTTTACAGTATAGCCGGAGATGAATTGCCGGCTTTTCTAAAGGACACCGGTGCGATTTTATCGCAAGTCACACGTGCGGTCTGTTTGTAATACAATTTTTCATTGCACCCATAGACTTGCATTGGCGATTGTCGACCCACAATCGGTGACAATAGCAGCATGCTGCGATTTCACTTGCACGTATAAAACGGACGACATAAAATCTGATACTGGGAGCTGCTCCATAGATTAACATAGGTCCGACTGCAATGCGATATTTCAACGCTTTGCAGTCGTCCGATTTTGTCACCAGTGTGACCCCGGCCTAAGGCTGAGAGTGGGTTAAATAGCCAGGTAGTTACTCTGCACAAGAGACACACGGATGAAGCCCCGATGCACCCAGTACTGACTGGATGGCTAAACTGTCACTAAAAGCTCAGCATGCATTATTCCTAGATTGGACTGCATCCAGACACTCAGATATGAGGAATCGTGACACTCCTGACTCGAACTAGATAGCCTTATATATTTCTATGTGGTTGTCAAGTTGAGGTCAGGAGATCTTTAATGTTCTTCTTTTTTACCACCATTTTTCCCAATAGAGTGAGTTTACGACTGTTTAGAAAGACCCAATTCAAAGTAGGGGCTAAACCTTGTTTGCATAGCTAAACGCCAAGTTACACCACCCACTTACGGAAATGGACAATAGGAAAAATGTTCACATTTTTGCACAAAAAAACATTGTGAAACAAAATATGCAACATTTGTAAGACAAAAAACTTGTGCTAAACCTTTCATGAATCCTTCTCCCATGTTCACTGTATTGGGATTCCCTGAATGCTGAAAAAATTGGGGTCTAATATGCAGTTAAGAACCACTGAGATGCTTTCTGGAGCAACATCGGTTATAACCTATCCTATTTAGTAAATGTAATGGGAGTCTCTATAGGGCATTATTTAAAAAGCCTCTTTCTCCATATTTTTTGCTATTTAATCTGAGAGCAATGTATTCTAAGGGCACTGACCCTGATTTCAGTGATGTGTAACTTACTTGGCTACTTGCTGTAGTTTGGATAACATCACAATTTTATCAGCAGGAGATTTTCACTAGAGGACTAGTAAACCTGCTTCCATATTGTCTTCCACATTAATGAGCTCTGTATAATCCTGCCCACACCACTGATTGGCAGCTTTCTGTCTATGCATAGTGTACAAATGAAGCAGCCAATTAGTGAGGGGTGAAGTAATACAGTGCTCAGCATTCAGAGAACCGCTAGATCAGCAGCAGATTAACAGTGATTTTATGAAAACTGCAGCAAGCAGCCCAGTAAGTAACTCGTCATTGGAACCAGGGTCTCTGCTTTTATATTATGCTCTTCTCAGAAAAAAAACTGGCAATGGATTCCCTGTAAAGTACACACTTGGCTTTCATGTGGTGATGATGCCGCAAGTGTGCGCTCGTCGTGATTCCTTATATCAGGGAGCTTTTAACAACTAATTAGATACTGGTGAGTGGAGATGACTTCATTCTTCTTTATAAAGAAATGTTCAGTCTGGCAGTGAGGAGATGACGAATATAAATTGTTTTGGATGGGAACTGAAATGCTAAAAAGAAGATACTAGTAACAGGGCTGCTGAGTCATCATCAGAGGAGATGATGAGTCATCATCAGAGGAGATGATGAGTCATCATCAGAGGAGATGATGAGTCATCATCAGAGGAGATGATGAGTCATCATCAGAGGAGATGATGAGTCATCATCAGAGGAGATGATGAGTCATCATCAGAGGAGATGATGAGTCACATTGCTTTTGCTACAAAGATGTTACATTGTTAGTAAAAATAAAAAAATAAATATTAATTTAGCTAAATACTATGGCCCCTTCATTCTCAGGATCAGTGAGGGTCCCAGATGTCGGACCCCAGTGATCAGAAAATCATGGCATATCCTAGCGACATGCCATCAGGAGATAAACACTTGTAATGAGTGGTAAGTCTTATGTTCTACAAATTAAATGAAATTTTGCAATTTTTCTGGATTCTGAAAGCAGAGCATGCACTTACCACTTTACTCATCTGCCTCCATTCTCTCTACCTAGTATTTTATTAACTAGTGATTTATATAAGAGATTGCATCTGAGTAAGCTCGTTCTGCCGAGAAGACTGCTCCGGAGAATAACATCTACCCCGTTATAAACAGTGAGGCTGGGATCACACATGCGAGAAGCACGGACGAGTCTCGCATGTGAATTCTCGGCACTGCCGCCGGCACTCAGGAACGGAACGAGCGGCTGCATAGAAATACATGCAGCCGTATACTCCGCTCCCGAGTGTCGGCGGCAGTGCCAGGAATTCACATGCGAGACTCGTCCGTGCTTCTCGCATGTGTGATCCCGGCCAGAGTAGAACTCCGGAGCTGAAATAATCCACTAAAGTGTATGTTGATACATCAAACAAGTGAATTAACAGATGCTATCCATTTACTGTTCCCATCAATATGGTCTTTGTCAAGGTTACCTGAATCTGTGGAAAGTTGGCATCCGAGGTTTTAGAGTGTTACTAATTGCACAACGTCACTAGTTAGATGTCGTCATCATGACCTTCTACAACCATTTTCAATGCAGGTGTCTATTCTGTAACTGAATAGCAAGTTACAGAGATATTTTCAGGGTTTAAAGGGGTTGTCCGTCCTTAAGCGACTCTATGTGACTGCAGACTTGTGGATCCTTACAAAGCACGCACTGTAGGGATTCTCCGGTGTTGGTGCCGGGAGCGGAGGGCGCATGATCACTGGTTACATGCCGGCTAGACATGTGCAGCCTCGCTCAATGCAGGTGTATTGATCAGTGGCTGAGAGTATGCCAATCACATACTTGTGGTCACATGACCACCCACTCTTGGCGCCAGCACAGTGTGCGTCACATGAGGATTCACATGTCTGCAGTCACGTAGAGTAACTGCAGACTTGTAGATTAAGACTGGATAACCCTTTTAATGACATATTCACAGGACTATCACCTATCGGGAGCACGTGGTCGTCTCTTCATAAGAGGTCGTTTAAGATGTTATTTTTAAATTATGTCCCGATAATCACCTACTTCAGCAGTATTGGGAAATTACAGTTTCCTGATATTGTAATGATGGGCTGCTTTTGTCCACATGGCATTAATGTGAACTCTTCCCTGAAAATAAGCTTATCCTAGATTGCCCCACTTTTGGGACACCCAGCATTCTGCTGCATCGTTCTCGCTGGGTTCTGCAGCAGGTGTGTGATTCCCATTCAGAGTCAGTACAGGAAAAATAAAGTATTGTATGACGTCCATTCAACTCATTGCCTGTGTAGTGAGCACCAGGACCTCTATACAGTGAGACTTAATATTCTTACTAGGACCTCCATCGATTAGCCAGAGCAGAGACACCCAGAGCAGAGACTCCCAGAGCAGAGAAACCCAGAGCAGAGACTTTTACAGCAGAGAAACCCAGAGCAGAGACTCCCAGAGCAGAGAAACCCAGAGCAGAGACTCCCAGAGCAGAGACTCCCACAGCAGAGAAACCCAGAGTAGAGACTCCCAGAGCAAAGAAACCCAGAGCAGAGACTTTTACAGCAGAGAAACCCAGAGCAGAGACTCCCAGAGCAGAGAAACCCAGAGCAGAGACTCCCAGAGCAGAGACTCCCAGAGCAGAGACTCCCAGAACAGAGACACCCAGAGCAGAGACTCCCAGAGCAGAGAAACCCAGAGCAGAGACTCCCAGAGCAGAGACTTCCAGAACAGAGACACCCAGAGCAGAGACTCCCAGAGCAGAGACTTTTACAGCAGAGAAACCCAGAGCAGAGACTTTTACAGCAGAGACACCAGAACAGAGATTCCCAGAGCAGAGACGCCCACTTGAAGTGTGTAATCTTGTCCCAACACTTTGAGTGACTGCCTGCGTGCAGTGTTTGTGCAGAGTGAACTGTCACTCAATGTGACATATATAAAGTGACAAATTACTTTGTGGAAAATGTGGTTCCCAAAATTCAGCCGAACAGTTACAAAAAGTTCATGTACCAGAACAGTACCCGGACCCGAACCCAGACCCTATTCACTTGAACATCCAGTGTTTGCCAAGCTGTCATGTGCATGACAGCACGCCAAACATCGCTTCTGATCAGCAGTAAAATGATGATCGCTGGTCAGACATATGCGGTTCCCACACTGTCAAAAGACTGTGAGCGGGCAGCCATAATCAGAGGTATAAAGTTTACCTCCTGTCATGATGGGACTACTGCTCCTATCAGCCAACGCCTGCTGCCGCTAATAACAGTGAGAGCAGGAGCGTCGGATGGGAGTAATCAGCCAGCTCCTGCACTGTAAATAAATAATTGTAAAAATTGGTGTGGGTTCCCCTGTATTTTGGATACTTTTAGGATCGCTGCTTCCAATAGGTGGTGCCCAGAGGTCTAGTCCTCTTCCTCTCTGACAAGACATTTTGCATATTTAATTCCCCAGAGGAGCATGCATGGCTTATAAGTCTCCTCACTCTGATATGTCAGGCCTGGGTTGTCACTCTCCACAAGGAGAAACTTTACCCCTAAGACTCCAGTCCAAAGCCTCTCACCTAGTCAAATCAGATCTCATACTTTATACTGGTGAGAACCATTACCCCGGAGTCCCACGATGTAAGACAGTGCTTGGGAATAATACCAATAAAGGCCACTAAACACAATTGATAGCTGTCGGCCAACAGATATGTTATACTAAACTACATATAAATTTGCAGATCATAAAATGTATAACTTAATAAGCGCCTACTACCCGAAAAAAGGTAGTACAGAATAGACTGATCAGTATAACATAGTCTTAGAGCTCGTATTGGCAAGTCTATTAATTAGTGATAACCATAGTGTACAGTAAAAGCCTTTGTTTTCTCTCCCCAGTTGTTCTCACTGGTCCTTGTTGGGAACTATTAATTTACCTTGGTTTCTTCATCCCTCTGCGCAGTTTTACTTTGCAAATAATACTTCCTTCCCTCCTAGTCTAACCCGGCACCATCGGAAGGATACACACTTGTCTCCAATCCACTTCTACAGAAGCTCCTTTAATTTAAAAGAGGTCAGCTCTCAAAGCTAAACTGAAATGATCCTTTTCCAAAGAATTATCGAGCCTTCTTTTTGTATAGCGGTAGATTATAAGGAGACCATACTAGGCATAGGGAAGAAAGAAAGAAATGCCATGTGGAGAGCAGAGATAATGATGACAATTTACTTCTCCACATTTTAGTGTTATACTTACAGAATATAGAGTTAAAAACCTGCCCGTAAAATTAGACATCAATTGCACACAACCCGATGGGTTTCACCTCATCAGGCTTTCTCAAGGGTTCATCTCCTTCAACTCCCTCACAAACCGGAACATTCGACTCGGCAGAAACACACGTGTTTTTTTAAAGAGAAGAACGGAGAAATAGATTTTCTCAGGTATAACAAAGTGATCTGAGGACAATTGGGAGGGACAATTGTTGGGAGGACATATGGGAAGGACAATTGTCAGGGGGACAATTGGGAGGCCACCACATGAGACTGTTCGCCGATGACGCCAATATAGGCAGGTTCAGCCGACTTTAGTGTATTTTTGGGCCTTAACAGTATACATGAAGGGCTCATACAAATCAATGGTAAGTTCGAAAAGTCAAATAATAATTTACATAATCAATAGCTTCAAGCAAAAATCCGATATCTTAATTTTCTATGCTCCTGTATAGCATTTCTTGTAATAAATAATAGAAGGTCCATCGTATAACCATAAATGTCAGCATAAATTTATGCAATTTTAAACTATTTTCTACAAAATTATCATTATAACACAATAGTGCAAAATCTATGTATTTTAGCATAGTAAGAGACAACTGCACCGCTGTTCTAGCATCTTACATAAAAAAGCATAAAGCCCCGGTACACAAATAACTACAAACACAATAAAAACATTATCAATTACGAAAAACAGATATCTACTCCTTGAGTGCTAAGATAATTCTACCCTTGGAAGGATTACGCTGCACCTTTTATCGAAATCTCTCACAGCAAAATTGTGGGGAAAGTGAAGTATTTAATAATGGTCATTGAAATCATTATACTGTCTGGGTAATGCATGAATAAGTCCTATAATTTAGACAAACTCTCACCATTTATCAAATTTTTTTCTTTATTAGTTATATTTTTACAAAAAAAAGAAATTAAAAGCTGAATAAAAACAGTAGATGGAAACATGATGCATTACAGTGCAGGATACGCCAGGTCCTCTAATTAGGTGTGGCTAATATGGGTAAATTTCAGCTATATTACATGGCTGGAATTTGTATCTGTCACAGACGCCGCTGATACTCACCTGCGCGTACCCGCTCCCCGGCGCATCTCCGCTGCTGTCCCGCGCCGCTCCTCGACCTCCCACTTCGGGTCTCGCTGCGTCTGTGCCTCGTGCAGGCGCAGTGGCAACCTCTCCACTGCAAGGATGCCTGGGAGTTCATGACCCGGTGGCTCCGCCCCAAATATGGCGGTGCCCACCGGGTATTTCTGCCGGACTCTGTACAGGTAAGACGCCTTCAACTGTTGCGCCAAGCGTCCTTGCGCCTGTCGTCTGCCTCCCTCAGGTCCCTGTGTCTCAGCCGTGCTGTTCTGTGTCTCAGCCGTGCCTGCTCTGTGTCTCAGCCGTGCCTGCCCTGGGTGTCAGCTGTGCCTGCCCTGTATCCTTGCCGTCCTGCCCTGTGTCTCAGCCGTGCTGCCCCGGGTGTCAGCTGTGCCTGCCCGGTATCCCTGCCGTACTGCCCTGTGTCTCAGCCTCGTCCTCCCTGTATCCGTGCCGTACTGCCCTGTGTCTCAGCCTCGTCCGCCCTGTGTCCCAGCTGTGCCTGCCCTGTGTGTCAGCCTCGTCCACCCTGTGTCCCAGCCGTGCCTGCCTGGTATCTCAGCTGTGCTCTCCTGGGTCTCAGCCATGTCTGCCCTGTGTCTCAGCCGTGCTGCCCCGTATCTCAGCCAAGCCTGTCACTTCTGACTCTCAGCCATTCCTGTCCGTCCAGCATCTCCGCCGTGCCGGTCCATCCTGTGTCTCCCTGTGTCTATTGGTTGTGTGCTCATATCTCCAGCACTGTCCCTTTGCATCTCCCTTAGTGAGTTTCCTCTTTCTTCCCTACAGCTCTGGTTCGGTCTGTCCGGATTTCTCGGGGACCGTCCATCCTTATGTACCCATTCCGGTGGTCTCCGACCCTCCTGCTCTGCCCTGAGTCGCCCCTTTGGCTCCGGCTGTTGTGGTTCCACCTCCCTTGGACCTGCTCCTAACACTCCCTGTATAGGGGGTGGTCTCATCTGGTCCGCTCGCCTTTGGGAGCTCTGGAGCCACGACCCAGAGGGTCCACTCTCGGGTTTTTTCTCTAAAAAGACCCTAACCTAACAGTATCATCAGGCCATGGACCCTGCTGGAGCCTCGGCAGCCCAGAAGGAGCTTGTATTTTTACGGGAGAATCAGACCCGTATCATGTCCTTTATGAAGTCCATGGACTCGCGACTCTCCGCGCTCCAGACTTCCGATCCAGGGAATGTCTCTCAGCTTGCTGGTCTACAACAGGAGTTGGCCCAGCAGCGAGACACTCAGGCTCATATACTTAGTTATATGGCCTCGGTGGACGACCGTCTGCTCTCCTTACAGTTGGCCGCTTCAACTTCTGCTCAAGCCATGACTCCCCACCCTCCTCCCCATTTGGCAAACCCCCCCCCGGTATAATGGTGACCCTAAACTATGTCTGGGGTTTCTTAACCAATGCCGTCTCCATTTTGAGCTCCTACCTCAACAATACCCCACGGATCGGGCCAAGGTAGTCTTCATTGTTTCCCATCTGGAGGGAGATGCTTTGGCATGGGTCAATCCTCTCTGGGAGCGTGACGACCCCGTGGTCGCTCAGCTGTCAACCTTTATGGAGACCTTTCGTCGGGTATTCGATGAGCCGGGTCGCCTCACTTCTACTACGGAGTCGCTTTTTAACCTCCACTAGGGGCCCCTGTCGATTGGCCAGTATGCCATCCGATTTCGTACCCTATCATCTGATTTAGGCTGGAACAACGAGGCACTGGTGGGAGCTTTCTGGCGAGGTCTTTCAGGGTGTATAAAGAATGAGTTAGCAGGCCGAGACACCCCAACTGCCTTGGAAGATCTAATTTCGCTGGCCACTCGCATTGACCTTCGCTTCCAGGAGCGTGCTTGTGAGAGAAGGCCTCCTCGTCCTTCTCTGTCCTCCCGTCCACCTTCCAGTCCTAGACCCGGGTCGTCCTCTTCTGCCTCTGCACCGGAGCCGATGCAAGTGGACCAACTGAAGCTATCCGAGCAATGTCGTAAGGAGAGATGTACCCAGGGTCTTTGCTTCTATTGCGGGAGTGTGTCCCATTTGCTCCGAGCCTGTCCAGAATGTCCGGGAAACTCCTTCGCCTAGGCTAGGTAAGAGAGGCCTTCCTAGGTGTGTGTGATACCTCTCTACCCCTCACTCTGTCTGTCCTACTGCATGTTGATGGTAGACGTTTTTCCGTCACAGCCTATGTGGATTCGGGTGCAGCAGGAAATTTTATCAGGCTCGAAGAGGTTATCAAATTTTCGGTCCCGGTGAGGACGTTAGAGAATCCTCGGATCCTTGCATCTGTAGATGGTAAACCCTTGCAGGAGACTATTACCCAGGTCACGCAAATAGTAGAGCTTCAGGTAGGGGCATTACACAGAGAGAGGATTGCATTTTATGTTTTAGCGGGCATCTCTCATCCAAGCCTTCTCGGCCTTCCCTGGTTGCGAACCCACGAGCCCACTTTGAATTGGCATAATGGTAATGTTCTGCGTTGGGGGAGTCCTGCCAGGGGCGGTGTCTGCTGCCGGTGCTTCCCGTAGGTGTTTCCCTTTCCCCTTCCGTCTCTTCCGCGTTGCCCTCCGTTTATTGTTCCTTCGTGGACGTCTTTGACAAAATGGAGGCCGAGAGCCTTCCTCCGCACCGATCCTATGACTGCCCCATTGACCTCGTCCCTGGTGCCGTCCCTCCTAGAGGAAGAATCTATCCTCTTTCGCATACAGAGACTCAAGCCATGTCGGAGTATGTTCGGGAGAACCTGGCTAAAGGCTTCATTCAGAAATCTTCTTCACCTGCCGGCGCAGGCTTCTTCTTTATAGAGAAGAAAGATGGCTTCATTCATCCTTGTATTGACTACAGAGGCTTGAATAACATCACGGTAAAGAACAAATACCCGCTACCACTTATCCCGGAGCTCTTTGACTGCTTGAGAGGAGTGCGAGTGTTTACCAAGCTTGACCTTCGTGGGGCTCATAATCTGGTACGAATTTGCGCTGGGGATGAGTGGAAGACCTCATTCAACACGCGTGACGGGCACTATGAGTATTTGGTTATGCCGTTCGGCCTTTGCAATGCACCTGCGGTATTCCAGGAATTTGTGAATGATATTTTTCGGGATCTCCTCTACTCTAGTGTTGTGGTCTACTTGGACGACATCCTCGTCTTTCCTCCAGATCTATTAACCCACAGACGGGATGTGCGTCAAGTTTTGCAACGTCTAAGAGAGAATCATCTTTTCACCAAGTTGGAGAAGTACGTTTTTGAACAGCATTCCCTACTTTTTCTGGGGTATATCGTCTCGGATTCCGGCCTGAGGATGGATACTGAGAAGGTGTCTGCTGCCCTCGATTGGCCACATCCCCTTAGAGTAAAGGTCATCCAATGCTTCCTTGGCTTCGCCAACTATTATAGTCAATTGATTCCCCATTTCTCCTCCTTGACTAAGCCGATTTCTGCCCTCGTTCGCAAGGGAGCCAACCCCAAGCTGTGGCCCTCTGAAGCTGAAAACGCCTTTCAGACCCTGAAACGAGAATTTGCTACGGCCTCTGTGCTTCATCGACCGGACGCCAACAAGCCATTTATCCTCGAGGTTGACGCATCATCTGTTGGAGCAGGAGCAGTGCTTTTACAGAGATCCGCCTCCGGACAGTTGGTTATTCTTCTCTAAAGCGTTCTCTCCCCCCGAACGCAATTACTCTATTGGGGATCGAGAACTACTAGCCATAAAATTAGCTTTAGATGAATGGCGTTACCTCCTCGAGGGGGCCGTTCATCCTTTCGTCGTATTCACCCACCACAAGAATTTGGCCTATGTCCAGTCGGCCCAAAGGCTCAACCCATGGCAAGCCAGGTGGTCCTTGTTCTTTGGACGTTTTGACTTTGAACTCCACTTTCGTCCTGGTAATAAGAACATCAAAGCTGATGCCCTGTCAAGGTCTTTTCAGCCAGTGGACATAGAGGAGAGACCAGCACATATCATCGACCCAGCTAGGATTGTCACCGCAGCTCCTCTAAACATTATCACTCCACCACCTGGCAAAACCTTTGTATTGGAGAGTGACAGGGTCAAAGTCTTGCGTTGGGGACATTCCTCCAAGATTGCTGGCCATGCCGGAGCTAAGAAGACTCTTTCTCTTATTTCCCGCCATTATTGGTGGCCATCGCTCCTCCAAGATGTCTTGGAATTCACTACCTCCTGCCCATCCTGTGCCAGGAACAAGATTCTCCGGCAGTTACCCTCTGGACTCCTGCATCCACTGCCTGTGCCGTCAGTCCCTTGGAGCCATATTGCCATGGACTTTATCACCAATATGCCTTGCTCCTCAAACTGCTCCGTTATCCTGGTAGTCGTAGATCGTTTTTCCAAGATGGCCCATTTTGTTCCATTGTCTGGTCTGCCTTCTGCTCCCGAGTTGGCAAAAATTTTCTTGCACAATGTATTCCGACTTCACGGATTTCCACAACATATCGTCTCGGACCGTGGGGTCCAGTTCACCTCCCATTTTTGGAGAGCCCTCTGCAGATTAATGAAGGTTACCCTGGACTTCTCCTCAGCCTATCATCCACAGTCCAACAGTCAAGTGGAGTGAGTCAATCAAGCACTATAATCCTACCTTTGTCATTTTTCCAATGCTCACCAGAATGATTGGGTCTCTCTTCTCACATGGGCAGAATTCACCTATAATAACCACCCCGGTGAATCCTCTAGCAAATCTTCTTTTTTCGTAGTTTTTGGGCAGCATCCAGGCATCCCTCTTCCCATTTACCCTGCCTCGGGTGTACCGGCAGCGGACTCTCTGTCCTTGGAATTTTCTAGAATTTGGGAGGAGACTAACGAGGCACTTGAGAGGGCTAGCGATAGAATGAAGAGGTACACTGACAAGAAACGCCTGGACGCGCCTTCATACCTTACGGGCGATAAGGTCTGGCTATCTTCACGATACATCAGCCTGAAGATGCCTTCCCATAAGCTAGGTCTTCGCTACATTAGCCCCTTTGAAATCTTGAATCGTATCAATGATGTGGCTTACAAGTTGAAATTGCCTGCCTCGCTGCGCAATCCCCAATGTTGTCCATGTGTCGCTCCTCAAACCAGCAGTGTTTAATCGCTTCCACTCTTCTCCTTCCCGTTTCCCCCAACTGAGCACTTCTGAGGATTCCTTTGAGGTAAGGGACATATTAGCCATGAAGACAGTCAGAGGGAGGCCCTTTTTCTGACTGAAAGGGATTCGGTCCTGAGGAGAGATCATGGGAGCCCCAGGAGAACATTAATGCTCCTCTTATCATGAGGAGATTCCTCACCAGCCTTAAAAAGAGGGGGAGTAAGGGAGGGGGTACTGTCACAGACGCTGCTGATACTCACCTGCGTGTTCCCGCTCCCCGGCGCGTCTCCGCTGCTGTTCCGCGTTGCTCCTCGAGCTCCCACCTCGGGTCTTGCCGCGTCTGTGCCTCGCTCAGGCGCAGTGGCATCCTCTTCGCTGCAAGGGTGCCTGGGAGTTCATGGCCAGGTGGCTCCGCCCCAAATACGGCGGCGCCCACCGGGTATTTCTGCTGGCGTCTGTACAGGTAAGACGCCTGATGATCTTCGGCTGTTGCGCCAAGCGTCCTTGCGCCTAGCATCTGCCTCCCTCAGGTCCCTGTGTCTCAGCCGTGCTGTCTTGTGTCTCAGCCGTGCCTTCTCTGTGTCTCAGCCTGCTCTGTGTCTCAGCCATGCATGCCCTGGGTGTCAGCCGTGCCTGCCCTGTATCCTTGCCATCCTGCCCTGTGTCTCAGCCGTGCTGCCCTGGGTGTCAGCTGTGCCTGCCCGGTTTCTCAGCCATGCTGTCCTGTGTCTCAGCCGTGCCTTCCCTGTGTCTCAGCCGTGCTGCCCCATGTCTCAGCCAAGCCTGTCACTTCTGACTCTCAGCCGTTCCTGTCCGTCCAGCATCTCCTCCGTGCCGGTCCATCCTGTGTCTCCCTGTGTCTATAGATTGTGTGCTCATATCTCCAGCACTGTCCCTTTGCATTTCCCTTAGTGAGTGTCCTCTTTCTTCCTTACAGCTCTGGTTCGGTCTGTTCGGATTTCTCGGGGACCGTCCGTCCTTGTGTACCCACTCCGGCGCTACCATTCCGGTGGTCTCTGACCCTCCTGCTCTGCCCTGAGTCGCCCCTTTGGCTCTGGCTGTTGTAGTTCCACCTCCCTTGGACCTGCTCCTAACACTCCCTGTATAGGGGGGTGGTCTCATCTGGTCCGCTCGCCCTTGGGAGCTCTGGAGCCACGACCCAGAGGGTCCACTCTTGGGTTTTTTCTCTAAAAAAGACCCTAACCTAACAGTATCTAACAGCAGCAGTAGCAGCCAGAGCTTTGCTCCAATCGCTGCTGTTAACCATTTAGATGCTGCTGCATATCTCTTGTCAGCAGGTTTTTGCTAGATCACGAGAGCAGCATCATGTAAGTAAATAAACCCTGAATCCAACGATGTGACACTTATTTAGTGGGTGCAGCGGTTCTGACACAACCAAAGTTTTTAGATTTAGCAAAGCAACAGAACTGAGAAAGCTAACCCTGCCCTCACCACAGCTAACCCCGCCCACACCTGGCTCTCTGTGTACATAGTCTATAGACAGTGTGTTCCTTATCACAGGAGGGGGCAGAGTCGGACATCTGCCAAGTGCCAGCTAGTCACAGCAATGATAATCATCAGCTGATTAAACCTTCAGTGTAAGTAAACACTAACACACAGCTAGACATGTGACACATCATTAAATTCTGTGTTTTAACCCAGACCTCATTATGTCCTCATAATACGTTGCAAAAATCTGATGACAGATTCCCTTTAATTGGAACATGTGGTGGAGCTCACATTCAACAGCCTCCATCAAGCCATCTTGGTACTCCAGTGAAGTTCATCCTTCAAGTTCCCTTAGAGGACTAAATAATAAAGTTAAAAAAATTTTAATCACCATCTTATTCTTCCATTAAAAATAAAATAAAATCTAAAAGATGTTTTTAATTAGTGATGGATCTTACCTGCCCTTTAAATTTGTAGTCTTTTAGCCCGGGGGAGGCATGTTTGATAAAAATTAGACTTAAGGTCCCACCCAGGAAAGGTACTCTGTCATGGCTGGTGGGCACACATGAATTGGCAAATTTGTGTGCTAACTACCGAGATGTTATAAGTATATTCTACATAACAGTAATGTAGTGTAAATGGTATATACCATAGTAAAATGCTTGCATGCATCTTAGCGCATCAAGTGCTGCTGAATTCTTTTGCTTACATACTATCCTTTTTGTTCGAATATGTAGACTGTACATATTTGCTATAAGGTCTTATGAATATAATAGATGCTTTATCTACAAGGTATCTTTCTGGTGACAAACACTTCTTATAATGAAAACTAACAGTTCAGTGGGCTTCTCATGTACCGTCCTTTACAAGTAGGGTTTACCAGGGATTTAGGGACAGCCGCTGTGTAGTGGGGGCGCCAATTGCGCTCAAGAGTGTGCCAACCTCCGCTATCAGGCAGGGACACTGGTTAGGGTTTACCAGGGTTTAACAGGCCTACCTGACAACACCCCTCTTTTTTTCGCACAATTGGGTGTTTTGATCAGCAAATGGTTGCTTGATTTTAAATTTTTTGTATTTTTGTTTTTTTGGTGGTTTTTAATATAACTAATAAAGTTTATTTTTTATGGTATTAGTTTTTTTGATGAGCCTTTCGGATAACTAATCCTGCTGATTTATACGAATAAATCTATAGTGCTTTTCCACAGACTTTGTACTACCAGTAACGTGGAAGCCACTATATTTCTGTTTTCAGATGAAGGACCTGAGTGGGGACTTGCTTTTTGTGGATTGAGTTCAAGCTTTTGTTGGAAA
>JARQOD010000008.1:159924504-160013399 GCA_033576555.1 Oophaga sylvatica
CTACATTTTCTAGTGTCTCCGGACATCCAAAACCCTCTTTTTCCGGGTTCAAATGTTCAGGTCGGATCCAGCAAAAAAACGGATCCGTTGCATCAGTTTTTTTATTTCAGTGCCGGATCCATCCCTTCAGGTGTTCGACGGATCATGCCTGACACAAAAAAACGGATGTGTGAAAGAAGACTTAGGAGGAATATTGTCATGCGTGTACTATGCGTGGGCAGAAATCAAAACCAGAGCTGCTTCATCCATGCATGCCCATTATGGACCAGAGTGGTGAGTTAGAGCACAAGAACATGCAGAAGACAGGAGGCAGGAAACCGAGAGGTGAAAAGGAGAATGGAGCACGATAACACATTAGCCAGATGTATAAGGGAAATGTAGTGTCACGATCCAGTTTTGGATTTGTGGCAGCTCTGGTTCCTCTCACTTAAAACTTTTTTCCTTTTGTGCCATCGGGGGTTAATGTCAGTTTCTTCCCTCTGGCAATCTGGTGTTACCTCAGTGTAGCTGGGTCAGCTGATGCATGTGATGACCACTCCCACCATCCTTTAAAAGATCATCTGATGCATCAGCTGACTGTTGGCGATACAGGTTCTTTCTGGAAACCAGCCTAACAGGAACAGCTCTCTGGTGTCAGCCACGTCTGGTGTTTGGAGTCCAGTTGCTGTGTTTTCAGCTGTGTGGAGCTTAGCAGCGGTGTTCACAAGCTAAGTGTGGAGTTTTTTGTTACCTTTTCCTTTTTGTGTTTGTCACTTTCCCCTGTGTTTATTATCTGCAGAGGTGAAGTTAGTGCTACTTGATGGCCAGTGCACTAGCCAGGGCAGTTATAGGTGACATCTAGGGACGAGGTATCCTGACGGTGGCAGGGGGAAAGACCCGCATAGGACATTAGGGGAGTGCAGGGACAGGCTCAGGTTTCAGCTCAGGTGATGACCATCTCTCATTCCCTATTGTTAGGGCCCTCCTCTCGCCTTTCCCATCCCGTTGTGAGTGAGTTGTGCCGTCCATTGAACGACCACCCGTTGGGTCGAGTCTCAAATCGTGACATGTAGTTGAATCTTAAGGCTGAAACTACTGACATTCTCCATCACAGGGATGGTGGATATCGACTGGAACAGATTTTTGGTTACAAATTATATTAATGCAAATGCTATGTTTTACTATAAATATATACATTTAGGTCCAGAAATATTTGGACAGTGACCAAATCTCAGTGATTTCAGCTCTGCAGGCCACTATTAATGATTTAAAATGAAACCACCGAGTTGTACTTGAATAGGTGACTTTCAGGTTTAATAAAAGGGTTTAATAGAAATCTCCTGTGAAACATTTAGTAATTGCAGCCATTTTTCTTCAAAACCTTCTAATTTCAGGGGCTCAAAAGTAATAGGACTAAAGAAATTTACCGTAAATTAAATGTTCATTTTTAATACTTTGTAGAGAATCTTTTGCAGCCATGTTGACCTGAAGTCTAGAAGTCATGGACATCACCAACTGCTAGGTTTTCTAATTTGTTAAGCTTTGCTGCCTTTACTGCAGTGACTTTAGTTGTTGATTGTTTATGGGTCTTTGTGCCTTAAGTTTTGTCTTCAGCCTGTGAAATGCTGCTTGATGGGACTGAGATTTGGTGATTGACTCGACCATTGCAAAATATTCCACTTCTTTGATTTTGCAGGATGTTTTGGGTCATTGTCCGTCTGTCCTGTTAAGTGTCGTTCAACCAACTTGCTGCATTTGGTTGAATTTGAGCAGAAATTATCACCCTGTAAACTTCAGAATTTATCTGACTGCTTTTGTCTTTAATAAACACTAGTGACCCGGCTCCATTGGAAGAAGTGCGTACCCACATCATCACACTGCCTCCACCATGTGTTACAGAGGATGTGCTATGCTTTGGACCATGAGCCGATCCAAGCCTTATCCATACTTTCTTCTTCAAATCATTCTGGTACAGGTTGATTTTAGTTTTGTTTTTTCCAGAACTGGGGGGCTTCTTTAGATGTTTTTTTTTGCAAAATCTAATCTGGCCTTTCTATGTTTTAAGGCTGATTAATGGATTGCAACTTGTGGTGAATCCGCAGAATTTGCTTTAGTGAAGTCTTCTCTTTATGGTAGACTTAGTAGAACTTAGATACTGAAGCACTGACTTCCTGGAGAGTGTTCTTCACTTGGGTGGATGCGGAGAAGGTTAGTAAACATCATAAATAGCTGTAAGGGACCTTCAAATACCTACATATAACCCGTTATAATTCATTGATTGATATATTTTGTAAAAATGTAAGGGGTTGAATGTTTTACCCTTTAAGCTCCCTATACTGCTAATGTATGTATATATGCATGTATAGTTCATTGCTGCGTAACTTCGTTATAATGCTGTGTTTAATATGTGTATATCAGGCTACTATGTATATGTACCTCCTAGTAGAACGTAATAATGTTAGTGGGCCACTAGATGGGGCACTGAAGTGTGTATAGGACACTAAAGGGTTTAGTGAGAATGTAGATAGTTAATATAGGAGGGGTTACTTAGTTTAAGGGAAGGTAGCTTCCTGGTTAGAGACAGTGGGGGAGAGGACACCCATAGAGCTTGGGTGGCCTCTGGCCCGGTCAAGTTAGATACCCTACAACGTTATTCAGAAGTGACAGCCCAGCCATCCAGAATGTGGGAGACAGCATCACTACAGCCACAGAGGAAGCAGTAAAATTACAACTGAAGTACAAGTGACATAGCTATTGCTACAGACGTTTCTAGTGAGGAAACTACAGACGGGCGGTTCACTCAGTATGTGGCAGTTCCTAGCATGGGCAGATGCCCTCAGGGCCAGGGCGAAATGGCCGGGGCAACTCTCAAAGGAAGCCTAGCTGCACATGGAGGATATTGAGAAAATGTCCAGAACAGTATGACCCGATCTGAGCCATGTAACAGAGCAAGTAAAGAAGGGAAAGAAGAAGTGTTGTGTGATGTGAATACAGCTGTAAATGCTGTACTGGATCTGGATATACTGCGAAGTTCCGAGAGTAGTTTTGCATTTTGAATTATTCTTTGACTGTCTCTCTGATCATTCACCCAAGGCCAAAGGAGACCCCATGAAAAAGAGGGTGGACCTCATCAGCACCATAAATGGAAAGGCAAGTGAATTACAGGAGAAATGTAGTGTGTCTGTGAAGGGAGGCCAGGGCTCAGGTGCCCCGGAGTCCTCGGCCATGACTACGGCCCTGGCCCACCTTTACAAAAACACACCTAGAAAAAAAAACCCTGTGCATGAAAAAGATACAAAAACACTGAAAAGTCTGCGAGACCAGACGAATATACAAAGGTCTGAGACATTCAGATCATAATAATCTACAAATCCAATAAACCAAAACCTAGTATGATATGTAAGTCTCCTCGTTTTGCATGATTTACAATATATAACAATGAATTAATCACAATGCTGAGAAGGACAAATGAACCCAGTTAGGTTATGGAACAGTATAAAATCCCAGGTCATACCACAGGTGGCCTATGCAGTCCTGAGATATCCATTGTACTTGTCCTGCCTGGCCGTGAAGGCTGGCACGCTAATTGTCGAAGTTTTGTCGCCCCCCACTCCTTGACGGCTCTTCCTCACTTTCCCTGTATATTCCTGGTTAGACAGTGCTATTAAGGGAACCCAAACTAGACAATCATATACTATCTACTGAGGAGGATTCTCAAAGCAGGCCAACACATAATATCATATAAAGTGTAAACTACTTATCATTTTGATGCTTGTAGAAAAAAAATGCTTCTACGTCCCTAACTCAACGCATTTCTCCTTTGATGGTTTATCAGTAGGCCAGAATTTGTACTCATAGGAGGTACAGATGCTGAAAGATGATCAAATGCCCATTGTGGTTTACCTGGGTTGAGCATGCTGTGCTTTTAAATATGGCCCCACAGCTAGGCCCCACTCTGAGGCCTGATAGGTTCTCTAGTAGCGTCTCCATTATCCACCATCATAGGTTGTCCATGTCTGGAGAGGGTGGGCTTAGAGTATTATCCCGGCACACCATAGGGTGCTACCACACTCCCCTCTCCTCTTCTGCCTGCCAATAGGTGAGCATTCCGGCATTCCCCTGTAGTGCGCCCCATATTAGGCCACTACTGTCACATGTGTGCAGGCGCACGGCACCAATGCCGGGAACCAGAAGCATTTGGCTCCAAGCTGGAGAGCACACACGTCGAACGTGAAGGCGCTTTTCCAAAAAGTTGACAAGATGTATTGGACCTATCTACTGATATAATAAATTGTTTATAACAACATTTATTGTTTCCATAAGGGATCCAATCAACTTCGCATCACATAAAATTTGCTTTTCCTAAATGGTCAATGTCCAGCCCTAGCCCTTAAGATGAAGCAGGAGTTCTTTAGGCTCAGCACTGCCTTAGGCTTTCAAAAAATGGGATTGGGATGCAACCCCTGATTGAGCAATTCAGTATAATGAGGCAGTCTGCCTCATTATACTGAATTGTTCAATCAGGGTTGCATCAGTTCACATTTGAACAGTGCCCTACGCTAAGCACTGCATCTGGGAATCCCCACAGATACAGTGCTTAGCGTAGGGCACTGTTCAAATGTGAACTGACCCCAGGTTGGACATACTATTGGGGCTATGACTGCAAGGTCTGAAAGGATAAGGGGGGCCAACTTCTACATCCAAAGCTACAAGCAGCTTCTCTCATGGACACATAAAGAGCTGAATTAAGATGAGCTAATGGTTGCAAAGTGTCTAAATACTGTTCTTGCTTTTGTATGTGTCTACCCCTAAATTGACCCAGCTCTAATGATTGATTTCTTGACGTACAGTAGAAAGAAACTTAAAAAATGCATTTTGTACAGATTCTGCTCAAGATTATACAGTGCAATCAGTGTCGGACTGGTTTTCCAGGGGTCCACCAGTATCCACTCCAGGGCCCCACTTTTCAGCTACATGGAAATGTGACATTATCCTCAATCACAGATTTATAAAACAGTGAACTGGGCAGATTGGTAAATTAATAAGATGCCACCTTTGTCTGTACATAGTGATTTAAGTATATTGTGCAAAGTACTGCTTATGTAAGAGGGGCCCACCGGAGGATTCTCCTTTTTCTCCTGTGGGCCGGTCCAAGCCTGAGTGCAATCCACATACACAATTAAAAAGAGCTCTTAAGAAAACGTTAAACCTCAGCTTAGCTCCTGATCAAATATTCAAAGTGATTCAAACTATTCATAAAAAAACCTAACATAATAATGTAAGGAAGAAGTATAAATTAAACTGTGCTTCGATAAGAAGTCATAAGAATAGTTAAGCAAGCGGAACAACTCACCTATTTTTTTCTGATTTTTTGAACTGCTCAGTTTCTTTCTTATAATTACACCACCAGAGAATTTGAGGAGACTCCAGAAAGAGAACATATCCATATGTATGTTTTTTATTTTACTCGTAATTGTTCCTTTTTTTTTCTTGAATTCTACATTGCAGAACATTTGCCCCCTGATACGACGTTACAGTTTATTTGTGAAATGCGACGTTAAACCTGCGATGAGATGGGAGCTCGCGTTTTATTTATTGCAAAGCAAAAAAATATTTCAGTGTCAAATTTGTGGGAAGAGAATGGCCTTCTCCGCTTGTTTGTCTTCATTAGGAGCGAGCACATGTGTGCAAATAAATAGATGTGTGCATACTAAGCGGTGCGAAGAACAGTTCACAGAGGGGCTGAATGTATGCTCTGCATCAGACGTGTTTGGCCATTATTGCAGGACCCCCGCCTCCCCTCCCCCTTCTGCTACTAATTCTCTCTGGCTCTGGTTTCACTTGGTGTCCTTAAGTGACTTTCTCCTTTAGTAAAACCCCCAGCGCTATGTTTGCTTTTTAAAGCAGGGATGGAATGAGTCCCCTTAGACTGCGCCTGGCCTGAAAAGCCAAGAATGAAAGCTAGTCAGCAATTCTGTGTGTAAGGTGACCCCTCCCTACAGCTCTATCTCACAGGGGAGGTCCCGCTAATCTAAAATGGGGAAGGGGGCATGAATTGTACCATATTACAGTAGGCATTAATAATGCAGTACGGAATAAGATATGCACCACGTAACAATACCAGCCATTCCAAACCGTCACAAAATGCCTAATACGCGTCGGTCATTCCAAAATCTCCCCCCCCCCGTAGACCAAGCATTTCCTTTTATATATGGTATTTTTTTGCTTCACATTTTTTACACCTTGCAGCTATGCGCACAGCTTTTCTCCCCTTTCCAGGTGCCTCCTCTTCTCTCCATGGCTAATATCTCAGCAGCTTTGGAAACACATAAACTGTGGAATAGAGATCAGATGGCAAGGACAAAGTGCGACAGAGTATCTGATGCAGGAGCCCCCTCTCTTGGCCACAGGTTTAACTGTCGGACATAAACACCAGCGACTAAAGGCAGGAGCCACGATTACCTACTTATGGCAATTGAAACGTTTTTTTATTTAAAAATAAATATATATACACAAAACAAAAATTGAACAAAAAAAACCCCCAAAGGTTCCCCCATCAGTCACATTTTTTTTTAAAGTGACGTTTCTTTTTCTTTTCTTTTTTGTCTTGTGGTGCTCGTTGACATTTATTGTACAAAACTGTTCCAAAAGGAAGCACAAAATCAAAGATTTGTTTCCTCAGCTTTTAGAATGTTGCATGATCCTTTAAAAAAAAGTTGCACATTAAATTTTCATCTGCGAAAAAATCAAATTAGACAGATTTTTTGCAATTGAGCAAAAATTTCATGAGATTTTAAAATGTTGCAAATGACGACGTCTGGATTAGAAAAACCATGAACACATTGGGAATTAAAAAACAAAAAAAAGACAGAACCAAGTAAATTTTAGCTTTAAAAAAAGTGCAAATTAGATAATGACTTTAGCATAAACATAAAAGTCACAATTGTAGCTATTTTTACTTGATAAAAAAAGGCTATCGGCTGGGAGACACCTTACAGGTGATTATTTAAATAAACTGTCTCCCATTTGTCAGCTGAGAGCATTTTACCATGAGCGTGCATTGCCCCTCTAAGAGCAGGGGAGAGTGTAAATGCACGTACTAGGTGCGCCACCGGGAACTGCAGTGCGCACACAGACCAGGAAAAAGCACCACGCAGGGCCGGGACAGTGAGTAAGCCGAAGTCCCTGCATAGAGGGAGAAGAGGACACCATGCAGGGGCACCGGCTACAATCCAAAACATGAAACAGGTGGAAATCTTTGCATTGGGGCTTGTGCACATGACTGATTTTCTTGTACAAGTGTTTTCTGTGGATTTCACGGATTGTACTCAGACCCATGATATTCTATAGGGCTGTGCACATGTCTGACTTCTATATCAGACCAGGTGGGCCACCAAAAAACTCAGAGATGTTCGATTTTCATCCGAGTGTCAGATTAAAGTCAGCAATCGATGTCTATAAGTTAGTGAAAAAAAAATCCAACAGTTTTTTTCGCACGTGGAGAAAGCGGTGGTGTGATCCTACCATTAGACTTTTCTGTCTCTGTAGGCAGAATACGGAGTGCCTATGACGATGCAGGGACTTAGTGTGCTTCCACAGTCCCTGATGTTGTCGATAATCAGCGAAGAATCTAATTTTAATCTTTGGGGTTGTATATTACCTGGACAACCACTTTTAATTAAAATAATCTCCATTTAAAAACAAAAATAACAGATAATCCCCTCCCGCATTGGAACCGTGACAGCGGTGTCGCCTGGCATTGGTATGACACAAGAGTCCAGAAGCTAAACAGCGGCTGCTCTTGGTCTGCTGATTGCTCACTTCTCTCAGATGAAAGTCGGTCAAGAGGAAGAAGTGAGAATGTAGCCGCGCAATGGTGGCTGCTGATTTCCTGCAGGGCTCACGTGACATAATGTGCCAACAAAGAAACCACAATGCTGGGCTTCTCTTTCCAGTTTATTGTAAGGACAACTGCAGAACTGATCTACTACTATCAGACATTATCGATACTCTGATTAAAATCATTTATGGAGCAGCCAATTCAGGGAGCCGTAAGAGAGCCAACTAATGTGGACGTCTGAGCAAACAAGAAGAGTAGGTTCCATTTGTTATATTTCGCCTTGGTTGGAAAAAGGGAAATGAGTTCCCGTTGTTATATTTCGCTTTGGTTGGAATACAAGGAAATGATTTCCCGTTGTTATATTTCCCCTTGGTTGGAATACAGGGAAATGAGTTCCCGTTGTTATATTTCGCCTTGGTTGGAATACAGGGAAATGAGTTCCCGTTGTTATATTTCGCCTTGGTTGAAATACAAGGAAATGATTTCCCGTTGTTATATTTCCCCTTGGTTGGAATACAGGGAACTGAGTTCCCGTTGTTATATTTTGCCTTGGTTGGAATACAGGGAAATGAGTTCCCGTTGTTATATTTCACCTTGGTTGGAATACAGGGAAATGAGGTCCCGTTGTTATATTTCACCTTGGTTGGAATACAGGGAAATGAGTTCCCGTTGTTATATTTTGCCTTGGTTGGAATACAAGGAAATGATTTCACGTTGTTATATTTCACCTTAGTTGGAATACAGGGAAATGATTTCCCGTTGTTATATTTCACCTTGGTTGGAATACAGGGAAATGAGTTCCCGTTGTTATATTTTGCCTTGGTTGGAATACAGGGAAATTAGTTCCCGTTGTTATATTTTGCCTTGGTTGGAATACAGGGAAATGATTTCCCGTTGTTATATTTCACCTTGGTTGGAATACAAGGAAATGAGTTCCCGTTGTTATATTTCACCTTGGTTGGAATACAGGGAAATTATTTCCCATTGTTATATTTCACCTTGGTTGGAATACAAGGAAATGAGTTCCCGTTGTTATATTTCGCCTTGGTTGGAATACAGGGAAATGATTTCCCGTTGTTATATTTCACATTGGTTGGAATACAGGGAAATGATTTCCTGTTGTTATATTTCACCTTGGTTGTAATACAGGGAAATGAGTTCCCGTTGTTATATTTTGCCTTGGTTGGAATACAAGGAAATGATTTCCCGTTGTTATATTTCACCTTGGTTGGAATACAGGGAAATGATTTCCCGTTGTTATATTTCACCTTGGTTGGAATACAGGGAAATGAGTTCCCGTTGTTATATTTCACCTTGGTTGGAATACAAGGAAATGATTTCCCGTTGTTATATTTCCCCTTGGGTGGAATACAAGGAAATGAGTTCCCGTTGTTATATTTCACCTTGGGTGGAATACAGGGAAATGAGTTCCCGTTGTTATATTTCAACTTGGTTGGAATACAAGGAAATGAGTTCCCGTTGTTATATTTCACCTTGGGTGGAATACAGGGAAATGAGTTCCCGTTGTTATATTTCACCTTGGTTGGAATACAAGGAAATGAGTTCCCGTTGTTATATTTCACCTTGGGTGGAATACAGGGAAATGAGTTCCCGTTGTTATATTTCGCCTTGGTTGGAATACAGGGAAATGAGTTCCCGTTGTTATATTTCACCTTGGTTGGAATACAAGGAAATGATTTCCCGTTGTTATATTTCCCCTTGGGTGGAATACAAGGAAATGAGTTCCCGTTGTTATATTTCACCTTGGGTGGAATACAGGGAAATGAGTTCCCGTTGTTATATTTCACCTTGGTTGGAATACAGGGAAATGAGTTCCCGTTGTTATATTTCACCTTGGTTGGAATACAAGGAAATGATTTCCCGTTGTTATATTTCCCCTTGGGTGGAATACAAGGAAATGAGTTCCCGTTGTTATATTTCACCTTGGGTGGAATACAGGGAAATGAGTTCCCGTTGTTATATTTCACCTTGGTTGGAATACAGGGAAATGAGTTCCCGTTGTTATATTTCACCTTGGTTGGAATACAAGGAAATGATTTCCCGTTGTTATATTTCCCCTTGGGTGGAATACAAGGAAATGAGTTCCCGTTGTTATATTTCACCTTGGGTGGAATACAGGGAAATGAGTTCCCGTTGTTATATTTCACCTTGGTTGGAATACAAGGAAATGAGTTCCCGTTGTTATATTTCACCTTGGGTGGAATACAGGGAAATGAGTTCCCGTTGTTATATTTCGCCTTGGTTGGAATACAGAGAAATGAGTTCCTGTTGTTATATTTCGCCTTGCCTTCACATTAGTTTAACCGCTTGACACAAACTGACTTAGATACACACCATCAGCAAGAATTGGTCCCTGCCATATTCTGCACAAGTTGAAGTCAACAGTGGCAGAACGGATTGTGCTCCCCCACAAATGAATACAATCAGAGACATGTCATTGCTGCGCACCGTGGAGAGGCGGTAGAAACGACCCTCCACCCCACTTCTAGGTTTCCGAGAATATTCACATCAATATTCTCACCAATGCCAATGTCGTAAATGTCATCCTGTAAACCCAACATTTGTATGTTGAAAATTTATTTTTGACTCATATGTATTTTATGTGGAGCACCTAATTTACAGTACTAGGAAAATAATCTGTCAGTAAAAGAACAGTAAGGGGTGTTGGTAAAAGGGTATCGGCCATATTGACAGTCTCCATACTTCCAATATCTTACAGAAGCTCTAGATAAAGTTACACAGAGAACATCTGGGAGAGAGAATCAGTCTGATTGCTTCACACCACTGCCACACAAATTAGTTTTATGGACAGTTTCTAATGGAGACTGTCCAGGCAGTAGGTTAACCTTGAAGAAAATACGAGTCCATAGAGTCCGGTGTATGAGTGCTAAATGTATTTAATAGGGCAAGTCCTTTGAAGAGGTTATTCATGATGAGAAACACATGGACATTCTCTTTAAAGGGGAATAAAGCTTTTTGCTTTCCCAAAAGAGAGGTGCAGAGATTTTTTTCAAAACTGCAGCAAGCAGCCCAGTATGTTATATGTGTATCATTATTATAGCAATGTGCCACAAGTAGGAATAAGTGGGTCCTCTGTGCTGCTGATAAAGATCCAAATAAAGATTCCAGGACACAGGATTGGCAGTAACGCGCTTTATTATCAACACGTTTCGAAGTCACCCAACTTCTTCATTAGGAAGTGGTTTTGTGATATTTCCTTAAGAAGTCGGATAACTTTGAAATGCGTTGATAATAAATTCTGTCACTACCAATCGTGCGTCCTAGAATCTTTATTTGGATCTTCATCACCCGTGCAGTCGTCCCACTTATTCGTGATTGGCACTTTATCAGTTTTCCAACCCATAGAGCTGCAGCAGCTGAGCTCCTTCTATTGCTGTTCTAAGGTTTCACTCACTCGGCTGCTTCAGAGGTAAATCAGGACGCACTCTTATATCAAAAGTTCATCAGGTTTATTACATCATAAACCACATAGTAACATACAATACGAATCTTCAATGCTTCAGCTCCAGCCTGGAGCCTCACTCCTCAGACACAGAGTCCTCTCTGTAACGTCCTGCCTGGACACATGGAAGTGTGTCCACACTGGCAGACTCCCACAACTGGAGCCTCACTCCTCAGACACAGAGTCCTCTCTGTAACGTCCTGCCTGGACACATCGAAGTCTGTCCATACTGGTAGACTCCCACACACTCTTCAGACACAGAGACCTCTCTGTAATGTCCTGCCTGGACACATGGAAGTCTGTCCACACTGGCAGACTCTCACAACACACTCTCCCAGGTGCCAAACACACTCCATTACATAGGTGTAACTCCACCCACAGGTGAGGTCAGGAATCAGGATCACATGGTTAGATCACATGGTCATGACCTCACCACAGGTCCTTTAGATACACATACCCCTTGGGTGGGTTTGTAGGTGACTGGACCCGCCCAGCTCTCCAAGTCACCTGGAAGCCTCCCAATGTACAGCACAACTCTCAGCAATATATCTGCTGAGCCAAAACATGCCCAGGCTTCCATCACAGGGCCACCTACCTCTGCGATACATACCGTCCATCCATCACATGCCTCCATGCATATCCCGAGGAGCCTACACAGTGCCCCCTAGCTGCATCAGGGGTCATTACACCACATACCTCCCCCCTCTGTTCAAATTTGTGGGGTTGAACACTTGTTACCCCACCAGAGATCCTTCTCGGTCGTCTCTGCCAGTCAAACCGTCTCTCTAAGTCGGACCCTGCTACTGATCTCTTAGGTAGGCGTCTGTCCTCCGACTCTGTCACATCTTTTGCTGACAAGGCCCCCCTGTCAGACCACCTGCATCCCCAGCGGTCAGTACGGCGTCGCAATTCACTTGCACCCATGCATCCTGTCTGGTCTGAGTCCTTTTCATTTTGTCTACTACAGATTCTCCTGCTTAGGTCACTCATCACTGAGCTAACTGAGGCATTACTACTTCTACCTCTTCCATCAGGCGACCTATTTCCTGTATTAGCTCCAGCTTGAGTACTTTTAGTCTTAAGCGAACCTCTTCGCCTCTCAATACCAAGGGTTGAAGGTGGCGACTATCTTCTTTCCATTTCCTGTAGGTTTCTGTTGACCTGCTCCCTCTCAAGTCGTAGCTGCTCTACTTCTCTCAGGTACGACACACGATACTCCAGGAGCATCCGGATATTCCCAAGGCTCTCCATGGATCCGACAATAAGGAACGGAACCATCCCGTCTTCACCCACGACCTGGACTTCGTCATCAGCCAGAATCCTGACTCTCGTCACACCGGACTTATTCACCATCGCCTGCATCATTTTCCCAAGTCTTCCGATGACTTTCTTCACCAGACCTCTGGCACTTGAATGATGTCTTCCACCAATCCAAGTCGACTTTGAGCCTTTCTTGCTTGCTCCAGACGTCGAGTGGCTTCGTGATTTCTCAACAGGATCATTTGCTTTGTGCGGAGACAATGTAGGTGCATGTCCCTCAGGATAGCCACCCGCTTCATTGTGACTTCCCTAGTCGACAGTATGACTAACTGTTTCATTTCTGGCACCCAGTTCACACTGCATGCTTCTACCGCCTTTCTAAAGGCCTCATGCACCTCCTCACTGGCACACACTTCTCGCATGTCTTCTGGTATCTCTATTACACACTTGAAAACCGACCCATCACCTTCTTGGACAGACTGTTGGACCTCCTCGTCCTGAGCGTTAGTACAGTTTTCCAAGACATCGCTCTCCCTTGTGTATCCATCTGCATGGCACTTCTGCTGGATTTCTTCTCCCGTGGATTTCTGGAGCTGAGCACTAGTCTCCTCCTTTATCTTGAGCTCTCTGAGAACGCTATCTCGCTCTTCTGCCAAGCCGCGACACTCATCCTCCCTCCGGAGAAGCTCCTGCTGATGCTTCTCTTGGCCTCTCTGAGCTTAGAAACTTCCTTCTCCAGCTCCTCCACTTTATGCTCAATCACTTGTCTTAGGACCCTTTCTCGCTCGACTGTCTCTTTCACTGACTTTTTAAGCAGCTCCATCTCATGGTCCTGCTCTCTTTTAGCCAGCACCTGTCGCACCATCACCTCTTCAATTACATTTTCAGATGGACTTTCTTGCCCACCCACACTCTGCTTCTTCAGAGTTCCGCCTGTTCCGGCATCCGCAGCTTCAACTGTCTCACGATTCTCAGTAACTTCAGAGAGCTCCAGCTTACTGCACTCACTTTCCCTTGTAGTCCAGTCACAGTCTGCATAGGAGTCACTCCCACTCCCCCTGTCATCCTGGAACAGCACGTCCCTACTTAGACAGGTCTCTGCCCCCTTTTCGGGAGCTATACCGTTTCTCACAGTCACACGTCTTGTCACGTCCAAGTCCCCGAGTTGGTCTGACCCACACTTTCTTCTGGTCACCTGGGACTCTAGACTATCGATATTAAGTGGAGATACCTCCTTTTCACACCTCACATGACAAGGAACCACTACAGTCGCCTGCTGTGGGGCTCCCTTAGGGTCATTCGGTCTCTCCTCTGAGCAACCCCACACTTCAGCAACCTCCCATGCATTTTCAAAAAATACAAAGTCCCGCTTCCTCTCATACGGGTACAATAAGTTCGGTGGTATACCGCCATTTTGATCCTCGACACTTGTGGACATCTCCAGCATCACTCTGTCCACCATATAGTCCACAGTGAGTCCATGGATGCAGCACACCTGGACCTTTTTCTTGGTCAGACAGAGAACTAGTGGAGTTCCTTTCAGAGTCACCTGACTCTTTGAGTCCAACCGTCCAGAGACTCCTTCCTGATGTAACATTACAGTACACACCTGTGGGCTGTTATCAAACGGGAAGTCTATGCCACATGCGGAATACGTATAACACCCACACCGCTGTTCCTCAGCCATGTCCACTGAGGTAACCGGTGCCACCCCTTTTGGAAGCTCCACCCCTTTTTGGGCCACCATCCCCTTTTGATTTGCCGCCCCCTTTTGGGACTCTGCTCCCTTCCGGGCCACCATCCCAATTTGGGTTACCGCCCCCTTTTGAGACTCCACCCCATTTTGGGTAATCATCCCTGTTTTGGGTTGCCGCCCCCCTTTTGGGACTCCTCCCCTTTTAGGGACACCACCCATCACTGGGGTACACACCATGGCTCTTACAGGCCCCAGTCCACACTATCCTTTTTTACCACACCAGCTCATGCTGGTACTGCCACCGCTTCCGTTGCAGCCACCAACAACCAGCACCTCCAGATGCTACTCCTAAGCTGCTGTGGCTGTTACTGCAGCTCCGGCTGCTGCAGAACCTCTTGCTGCAACAGTCACTGTAACTCCTGCTACCACAAGTCTCTGCACGCTGCGCTGTCTTGCCGCTTGTCACCTTCGTGACCCCACGAGTCACAGCCAGCCGCTTGTCACCTTCATGACTCCTCCGAGCCACAGCAAACACCTCACACGTGTTCCAGAAAAAAAAACAGTTTCTCACTGACCCGTCAGCACAACACAGACTCCTGTCTGTCACACTCTCGGCCACAGAGATTTCCGGACACCTCCTCTCAGAGGCATCCAACAGAGCAAATACAGTTTCTCACTGACCCGTCAGCACAACACAGACTCCTGTCTGTTACACTCTCGGCCAGAGAGATTTTCCGGACACCTCCTCTGAGGTATCCTATCAGCATGCTCTTTTCCCCATTTTCAATGACCCCGGTCAACATAACACAGACTGCTTAACAGCTTCTTCAGATACCTCATATCTTCAGAGGCACCACATAAACATAAACACAGTTTATTCGTGACCACTGGTCACACTCACGGTTTTCACAGACCGTCCATTCCTCCTCTGGTTCCTGATACCCAGTCCTGCAACATGTGCTCCTTGGGTCGCTGCCCGCATTCTCCACCAATTGTAAGGTTTCACTCACTCGGCTGCTTCAGAGGTAAATCAGGACGCACTCTTATATCAAAAGTTCATTAGGTTTATTACATCATAAACCACATAGTAACGTACAATACGAATCTTCAATGCTTCAGCTCCAGCCTGGAGCCTCACTCCTCAGACACAGAGTCCTCTCTGTAACGTCCTGCCTGGACACATGAAAGTCGGAAGTCTGTCCACACTGGTAGACTCCCACACACTCTTCAGACACAGAGACCTCTCTGTAAAGTCCTGCCTGGACACATGGAAGTCTGTCCACTCTGGCAGACTCTCACAACACACTCTCCCAGGTGCCAAACACACTCCATTACATAGGTGTAACTCCACCCACAGGTGAGGTCAGGAATCAGGATCACATGGTTAGATCACATGGTCATGACCTCACCACAGGTCCTTTAGATACACATACCCCAAGTCACCTGGAAGCCTCCCAATGTATAGCACAACTCTCAGCAATATATCTGCTGAGCCAAAACATGCCCAGGCTTCCATCACAGGGCCACCCACCTCTGCGATACATACCGTCCATCCATCACATGCCTCCATACATATCCCGAGGAGCCTACACAGTGCCCCCTAGCTGCATCAGGGGTCATTACACCACACTGTGTATTATATAACTGAACCAGGTGAGCGTTTCCTTTCCCAATACTGTCTCTGATCATTGGTTGAGACTAGTGTTGAGCATTCCGATACCGCAAATATCGGGTATCGGCCGATATTCGCTGTATCGGAATTCTGATTCTGAGATCCGATATTTTTTGCATATCTGATATCGGAATTGGAATTTTCCTGTAAAGTTTATGGGGAGTTCCTGTGTCACAGAAGGAAGTACGTGACACAGGAACTTCCCGAAAGTGTCACTGTCAGTGTCGGTCGGGTCTGTCAGGAGTCAGGACTCAGCACTTACCTGGCAGAAGATCCCCGGTGGTCACGTCCTGGATGGCCGGCCATTACCCTCTCCCTGGCGGTCACATGCAGCTTCTCGCGATAACTGCACGTGACTACCGGGTACTGGGTAATCTCGGCCAGCTGTACTCTCGCGACAGCTGGCCGAAAAGCAGTCCAGATGACGTCACCGCCGGGAATCTCCACCGGTAAGCAGCTCTGCTGCGTCGGGATGTCAGGCTGAGCCTGGCATCCAGATGTAGCAGAGCTGGACTCATCGTGGGACACTCGTTATCTTGGACTACGTCGGACAGGGAGTATTTGTGTTGGTTTGTTATTTTTGTTTTTTTACAGGAGATCGATGGCATCGCAGGATGAGAGTACAGTACAATAAAAAATAATGAAAACTGTGTTGTGTATTATTTCATTAAAAGACTTTATTCTTTCTGTGTCTTTTTTTAAAAAATTTACAAACTTTATGATTAATAATGGATTGGTGTCTTATTGACGCCTCTCCATTATTAACCGGGCTTATTGTCACTGTTCAATCAAAGGTTAACCTTATTACCCCACTTGCCACTGCTACAGGGCAAGTGGGAAGAGCCGGGAAAAGTGCCACAATTGGCGCAACTTTGGATGCGCCAATTGTGGGGCTGCTGCAGCCTGGTATTTTTAGGCTGTTGAGGGCCAAAATCCATGGGCCTTGACAGTCTTTTAATACCAGGCCGCAGCAGTCTGCTTTTTACTTGGCTGGTTAACAAAAATAGGGGGACCCCCATGCCATTTTTTTTTTGAGGGGATCCCCTATTTTTGTTAACCAGCCAAGCTAAGCAGACTGCTGTGGCCTGGTATTATCAGGCTTGCAAGGTTCATGGATATTGGATCCTTACCAGCCTGTAATACCAGGCCTCAGTAGTCTGCTTCATCTGACTGGTTAACAAAAATAGGGGGGACCCCACACCATTTTTTTTTCGAGGGGATCCCCTATTTTTGGTAGTCAGTTCACTTCAGGTCAGCCGGGATTCCCTCTGGCGTCACTGATGCTGTGCGGTGTCCCCGGCTGACCTGAAGTGAAAGTGGGAAGCAATCAATTAAGCTTTCCACACTAATTACTTCCTCTCTTGTCAGCTGGGAGAAGAGATGATTCATTTGGGGGTTTACTGCGAGGCTGGCAGCATTAGCTGCGGTCCCTTCACTGCCCAATGGTATGAAATTCTGTGACACACCCATGGTATCAATATGATCACTGCACCCCTATATGAATTCATTGAGAGATGTAGTTTGTAAAATGCGGTCACTTATGGAGAGCTCTGCTGTTCTGGCAACTCAGGGGCTCTGCCAGTGGGTCTTGGCACCTGCAAACCATAACAGTAAAATCTGACGCTCTTTGCCTTCTGAGCTTTGTTCTGCAACTGAAAAATATTTCCCGATTACATGTAGGGTATCAGCGCACTCAGCAAAAAAGGGACCTCAGTTTGTTAGAAACATTAAAAACTTGGGGCTAAAACAAAACTTTAGTGGTAAAAATGTCATTTATTCTTTCTTCACAGCTCAGTGGTATAAAATTCTGTGAGGCACCTATGGTGTCAATATGATCACTGCACCCCTAGATGAATTCATTGGGGAACGTAGTTTATAAAATAGGGTCACTTATGGGGGTTCCTGTTCTGGCACCTCAGGGGCTCTGCCAATGTGACATGGCACCCTCAATCCATTCCAGAAAAATCTGAACTCCAATATGGCGCCTCTACACTTCTGAGTTTCACACTGTGCCTCAAAAGTAGTATTCCCCCACATATGGGGTATCAGCATACTCAGAAGAAATTGCACAATAAACTGTATGGCGCAATTTTTCTTGTTATCCTTATGAAGATGCAAAATTTGGGGCCAAAATAACATGTTTGTGGGAAAATGTGATTTTTTTGAATTTTCACGGCTCAATGTCACTACTTCCCTTCCGAGCCCCGACGTGCGCCCATACAGTAGTTTACTCCCACATATTGGGTATCAGCATACTCAGGACAAATTGGACAACAACTTTTGGGGTCCAATTTCTCCTGCTACCCTTGTGAAAATAAAATATTGGGGGCTAAAAAATCATTTTTGTAAAAAAAAAAAATATTTTTTTTATTTTACGGCTGTACGTTATAAACTTCTGTGAAGCACCTTGGGGATAAAGGTGCTCACCACGTATCTAAGTACATTCCCTGAGGGGTCTAGTTTCCAAAATATGGTCACTTGTGGGTGTATTCCACTGTTTAGCCTGCAAAGTCTTCATGGAAAACACCGGGAATGATGCTGATTCTGTGGTGAAACTCACAAAATTCATCCTCACCCACAATTACTTTGAATTTGACAACAAGATCTATTTACAGGAGACTGGCACAGCTATGGGAAGTAAAATGGCTCCACAGTATGCAAACCTTTTCATGGCCAAGCTTGAAAGCGACTTTTTGTCCTCGTGTCCCATCAGGCCTCGAGCCTACTACCGCTACATTGATGATATTTTAATCATCTGGACGCAGTCTGAGCAACAGCTAAAGACGTTCCACGAACAGTTTAACCAATTTCATCCCACCATCAACTTAACACTCAACTACTCCAGCACTGAGATTAACTTTTTAGACACCATCATTAAGCTAAAGAACAATGAAATAGAGACATCCCTGCATCAGAAGCCAATCGACTGTCAAACATACCTTAAATGGGACAGTTTCCATCCAAAACACATAAAAAACTCTATTATCTACAGCAAAGCCATCAGATACAACCGTATATGGTCCAACCCCAAGGATAGAGATGAACACCTTGGTCGCCTCAGAAAGACCTTTTTAAATCAGGGCTACCATCCTAGAACAATTGAAAACCAAATTACAAGAGCCACCAGAATATCAAGGAATCACCTGCTACATTACAAAGCTAAAGATGAAAAGAACCGGGTGCCTCTAGTGGTCACCTACAATCCAAATCTGGAGGTGCTAAGGGGAGCTGCACGGAAATTACAACTTTTACTACAAAGAGATGCCCGATTACAATCCATATTTCCAGACCCCCCACTACTGTGTTTTAGGCAGCCCCCAAATCTAAGAAGCATCATTGTCAGAAGCTCCCTGTCCTCCCCATCAGCTGCAGGAACCTTTCCTTGCAACAAGAAAAAATGTAAAACCTGTCCATTTATAATGACCACGGACAAGATAAAGATCCCCAACTCCCATCAGGACTACAAGATCCCAGGTACTTTCAGCTGCATCACATCTAATGTGGTGTACCTAATTATTTGTACTAAATGTCCAACTGGGGGTCTGTATGTGGGGGAGACCAGGCAAAAACTGAGAACAAGGATGAATTTCCATCGCCACACAATAAGAGAAAAGAGAATGGATCTACCTGTGGCCAAACACTTTTGTATCCCCGGTCATAGCATGATGGACATGAAATTACTGGTATTGAAAGGTAACTTCACATCTCAGAGAGACAGAAAGGTCTGGGAATATAAACTCATGACGACCTTTGACGCACTCAGTGCTGGAATGAATGTGTCGCATGGATTTATGTCTTTTTACATCAATTAAGGAATTTGCTCCTAAGACCTTGTGAGGGCATCACAAAACATTACCAGACCCCAATCAGAGGACAATAAAACTTTCACACTCCTTATCTATGAACTGTTCCAATATTTATGTTCATCTCTATCTCCCATAATGACAGTTCTGCTTCACGTCACTTGTCTTACCTATTGCATTGTTTCTGAGCTGTGTTGTGTATAAATATGTGATTCTTCAGATGTTGTACTAGTCTAGCCTGATGAAGAGACCTGAGTAGTCTCGAAAGCTGCAATTTGTTACCAGCTTTTCAGTTAGCCATTAAAAGGTAGGACTCTCAATTCTAAATATTTTTCCACTGTTTAGGCACATAAGGGGCTTTCTAAATGGTACATGACGTCAGCTAATGATTACAGGAAATTTTACGTTCAAAAAATCAAATGACACTCCTTCCTTCCAAGCCCTGCCATGCTCCCAAACATTAGTTTTCTCCCTCATATGGGGTATCGGCGTACTCGGGAGAAATTATTCTAAAAATTGTATGGTGCAATTTCTCCTGTTACCCTCATCAAAATGCAAAATTTGGGGCTAAAATATCATTTTTGTGAGGAAAATGTGATTTTATTATTTTCACGGCTCAAAGTTATAAACTTTTGTGAAGCATCTGGGGGTTCAAGGTACTCATCACGCATCAAAATACATTCCTTGAGGGGTCTAGTTTCCAAAATGGGGTATCTTGTGGGGGTTTCCACTGTTTAGGCACATCAGGAGCTTTCCAAATGGGATGTGACGTCCACTAATGATTCCAGGAAATTTTACATTCAAAAAGTCAAATGACGCTCCTTCCCTTCCGAGCCCTGACGTGCGCCTAAACAGTAGTTTTCTCATTCATATTCCTCATATTGGCTATTGGCGTACTCAGGAGAAATTGCACAACAAATTGTACGGTTCAATTTCTCCTATCACCCTTATGAAAATGCAATATTTTGTGCTAAAAACACATTTGTGGAGAAAATTTGATTATTTCTATTTTTATGGCTCCACGTTATAAACTTCTGTGAAGCACCTGAGGGTTCAATGTGCTCACCACACATGTAGATCAGTTCCCTGAGGGGTCTAGTTTCCAAAATGGTGTCACTTGTGTGGGCAGCACGGTGGCTCAGTGGACAGCACTGCAGCGCTGGAGTCCTGGGTTCAAATCCCACCAAGGACAACATCTGCAAGGAGTTTGTATGTTCTCCCCGTGTTTGCGTGGGTTTCCTCCAGGTACTCTGGTTTCCTCCCACACTCCAAAAACATACAGATAGGGAATCTAGATTGTGAGCCCCTTCGGGGACAGCGACGATAATGTGTGCAAACTGTAAAGCGCTGCGGAATATGTTAGCGCTATATAAAAATAAAGATTATTATTAATAAAAAATAAAGATTTTCACTGTTTAGGCACATCAGGGGCTCACTAAACGTGACATGGCGTCCGCCAATTGTTCCAGCAAATTTTTCATTCAAAAAGTCAAATGGTGCTCCTTCCCTTCCAAGTTCTGCCGTGCGCCCAAACAGTGTTTTTCTCCCTCATATGGTGTATCGGCATGCTCAGGAGAAATTCCGCAACAAATTTTGGGGTCCATTTTTTCCTGTTACCCTTGTCAAAATAAAAAAAAATTGGATCTGAAGTCAATTTTTTGTGAAAAATAGTTAAATGTTTTTGTTTTTTTCAAAAAATTCCTGTGAAGGACCTAAAGGGTTAATAATCTTCTTAAATATGGGTTTGAGCACCTTGAGGGGTGCAGTTTTTAGAATGGTGTCACTTTTAAGTGTATAGTGTATAGTGTATAAGTGTATAGCTCCCCACAGAGTCGGAATCTCTCCAGAGTCTCAGCTACCGGGGTAGCAGAGACCCCAGAGAATATGATTCGGGTCGGTTTTTACGGGCTCTCCATGCATGTGCTATGACTATCACACAGCCACGACACATGCAGCTGCGGCGCCGAACAGATGATCATCGGGAACTCTCCAGGTATCTGGATTCCCAATGCAGCTTCTTCGGTAAGCGCTATAGCTTGTCGAATAAGTAGGGAGCTGACAATATTCGCTCATCTGTAGTCATCAGTAGTGACGGACCCTGAGCACGAACCTCTCCCTTAGGCCCGTGTTACTGTTCGGGTTCGGCAGCCCAAATAAAGCTTGTTGAAAGGCAGCGCAGTCAGTCAACAAGATTTTCCAAAGTGGGCACTTCTGGCCCCATCACAGGCATCCCAAGTATTTCCCATCACAGGCATCCTAAGTATTTGCATGGCTGTGATTGGATTTTATTTTTTAAAGACAATAAATGGGTAAAAGAGGGTCAGGGAATTGCAATGATTAAGAACTGCAAGGTTTGAAACGCGTATGCTACTATATACCTCCCCATAGGGGATTTATACCATTTATTTTTGTACCCCAAATTTTTTTTTAATGAAATATGAATAAAAAATATTTTTTATGGATATCATGGAGCTGGATCGTCCTTCGTGATCTAAACTTTTTTATAAAGTTCGGCTGAACCTGACATCCAAACATCCACAGGTCCGCCCATCCCTAGTCATCAGCTGATCGCCAGCTGTCATGACGACCCATTGGCGGCCCGCAATCAGGTCACTGGCACGCCGTTGGGAGAGAAAATGATGCTTACGCAATGCCAGTGCATGTTAAATGCCACTGTCAGAGATTGACAGCGGCATTTAACAGGTTAACCACCAGCAATTATTAGCAGCAGGTACTGGCTGTATTACACAGCTATCACATGCTGGGTATGGGGCAGGCTCACTGCTTGAGCCTGCTCCATATACTTGCTTCCAACTTGCGCTATACATGTACGGCGGATGTCGTGAAGAAGTTAACTTTTTAGTGCAAAAAGATGCATGTTCTGCAAAAAGGTCATAAAAATTGCACCAAAATCTCAGGTGTATAAAAAAAATCACTCCAGGACATACGAGAGTATATTTGCAACATATTTTGAAACCTTATGAAAAGGAACAATTGATGAATTAGGTGAAAACATCTGGATACCCTAAACTCCACTCACAGTGATGAACTAAAAAAAAACAGGCGATCAAATAAAATAGACTTAAAAAAGGCGCAAATGAAAATATTAAGTTGGTGCATACAAAAAAAGGCACAAAACACTAAAAACGCTACAAAAAATAGGTGCAAATCCAAGGATGAACAGGGTATTTTGTCTTATCTCCATCTCGCCTCCAGCTGCTTCTGCAAATAAGCAAGCACGTCTACCATGGGGGGAATTGTGGATATCACATGATGTTTGAGAGACAGTACTAATTTGGGACAACACATAGTTTGCCCATTTTACTGAGGAAGTAACCTACTTATATGGTGAAATAAAAAGCACAAAAAATTCTGTAAATTTTATAAAAGACTTTCACCTTTTAGTGAGCTGAGTTGGCATTACGTAGCTTACCTGTGTATAGTTCTGTATCTGTGTATTCATCCACTTTCTTATGATGGAGAATATAATCGGAAACTTTGGTTCCTATACCAGCTTGGACATCTAGCCATTCGAGGGCAACCACAGTGCTTGAGGGCTCCATGTTGGGAGACAAACGAAACCTGCAAAATAAACCCTCAAATATGTAACATGGTATAGTTTTCTAAAATAGTAGAATATCCTAAGAAGAAGAAACCTTAAAGGAAGTCTGTCAGCTCCTAAATCCCTATGAACGTTAGCACAGCTTCTCGTAGGGAATCATGCACTAGGAAGACACAAACCATTAGCTGGATTTGAAAATAGTCTCTTCAGAGAAAAAGAGAAAAGGAACTCTAGTGCCGACTATTGAGAACTAAGTTGGTAGCAACCCTAAAAGTCAATATCAACCCTTAATTTGTAGACACATGTTCTGGGGAGTTTGCCTCCCATCATGTCAAAGTAGAAAGTACGATTTGGCAGGATGAGAGGCCTCTGACATGTGGATCTAAAACGGATGATTTCTCCTTGTGGAGAGCACCAAGTTGGCGTAAGGAAAGTTATAGGTCATGGAATGGTCCACTGGGAATTTAAATATGCAAACAGCTTTTTCAGAGAGAAAGAGGACTTGAACTCTAGTGCCACCTATTGGATGCAGCAATCCCAAAAGTTAATATTGGCTCTATAACATGACTTGGGATAAGAAGCCAAACCAGACATTCCATTTAAAAACACGTGAGCACATGTTTGGATGGTTTGCCCCTCCTCAGAGCAAAGCAAGAGGTCTGACTTTGCTATGTAAGAGGCCTCTGACATGGGATTTAAGGTCAAACATTTCTTTGTAGAGAGCGCCAAGCCTGCATAAGGAGAGTCATAGAACATGCAATACTTCTCTGGGAATTTAAATATTAAAATAGCCTTTCAGAAAGGAAGAGGACTAGAAATCTAGTACCACATATGAAGAGGCTATTTGCATATTTAAATTCTCAGAGGAGCATTGCATGGCCTATACGTCTCCTTACAACGGCTTTGCACTCTCCACAAATAGAAATGTTCCCATTTACATCCCATGACAGAGGACTCTGATTTAGCCAAATCAGACCTTCTACTGTGTACTGATAAGGGACAAGTACCCCAAAACTTCTGTCCCCAAATGAATTGTCTGCTTTGGCTTTTTATCCTAAATCATGTGGCAAGGCTCGCTAAGGGGTCGATATTAATTTTTTCGATAGCTACTTCCATATATTGGCATTAGAGTTGTAGTCCTCTTCCTCTCTGAAGTGGCTACTTGTATATTTAAATTCCCAGAGCAGTATTGCATGGTCTATAAGTCTCCTTACATGGCCTTTAATCTCCTTATACCATCTTGCCGCTCTCAATAAGGAGAAATGTTAACCCTTAGCGTATGTTTCCACTGTCAGGAAACGCTGCGTGTTTGACGCTGTGTATAGCCGCAGCGTCAAACATGCAGTGTCCAGATGTTACAGCATAGTGGAGAGGATTTCATAAAATCCTGCCTCCACTATGTGTTAAAGGGAATCTGTCACCCCATTTTTGCCCTATGAGATAGGGCCACCGCCATCAGGGGCTTATCTACAGCATTCTGTAATGCTGTAGATAAGCCCCCGATGTTACCTGAAAGTGAAGAAAAACTAGTTATAAAATACTCACCCAGGGGCGTTCCGCCGTCCGGTCCGGTCCAGAGGGAGTCGTGGTCCGGTTCGGTGCCTCCCATCTTGTAGCGAAGCCGACCTCTTCTTTCCATCCCATCGTGGCCCCCCAGAGCAGGAGAACAAGTACGTAGTGAGCAGGCGCCGGACCTCTCTGACCTTTCCCGGCACCTGCACACTGCAGTACTCTGCTCTGCCCTCACCAGGGCAGAGCAGTGCGCCTGCGCAGGAGCCGCGACGGGACGGACAGAAGAGGCCGGCTTCACTATAAGATGGGAGGCGCCGAACCAGACTGCGACTCCCTCCGGACCGGACCTGACGGCGGAACGCCCCTGGGTGAGTATTTTAGAACTCGTTTTTCTTCACTATCTCATAGGGCAAAAATGGGGTGACAGATTCCCTTTAAAAGACGCAGGCGGCAGAACCGCGTAAAATGACATGTGGCACATCTTTCCAGAACGCAGCATGTCTGTTTACAATGCAAAGACGCTCCGTCGACGCATCGTAAATTTACCATAGACTATCAGTAGATGCAGTAAAACCGCATTTAATGATTAGTCACATGCGTACTAACTGCGTAAACGCAGCTTACTACGCATGTCTACTTATTTAAATAAAGTTCTTACCTGTCCCGCCGCCAGAAGTCCACGTCCACTGCAGTTCTCACGATAACTTAGCTTATTGTGAGAACTGCCATGCACGTGACCGGGGATTATCTCCGGTCACTAGGCTAGTTCTCATGGTCAGCTGACCATGAAAAGTAGAGTGTAGGTGATCTCCGGAGATCTCCGGTGGTAATCTACAAGCTCTGCTATATCCGGATGTCATGCATCCAGATGTAGCAGAACTGGACTCATCGTGGGACCCTCGTGATTAAATGGACTACGTCAGAACAAGAAGTATTTGTGTTGTTTTGTTATTTTATTTTTTTTCAGGAGATCGATGGCTTCACTTAGATTTGGGCATGCAATAAAAATACGGAAAACGGTGTAGTGTTTTATGTCATTAAAATACTTTTTTCTGGCTGTGTCTTTTTTAAACCCTTTAACCATAGGATTAATAATGGATAGGTGTCTTATTGACGCCTCTCCATTATTAACCAGGCTTAATGTCACCTTACAATCAAAGGTGACATTAAGCCCTTATTACCCCATATGCCACCCCTTATTACCCTATATAGATAGATAGATTTATAAATAGATAGATATATATATATAGATATATCTATGTATCTATTTATCTATCGATCTCATTCCATCTATCTACCTATCGATCCCATATCTATCTATCTATCTATCTATCTATCTATTTTATCTATCTATCTATCTATCTATCTACTATCTATCTATCTATCTATCTATCTATCTATCTATCTATCTATCTATGGGATAGATCAATAGATAGATAGAAAGATAGATAGATAGATAGATAGATAGATAGATAGATGGAATGAGATAGACAGATAGACAGATCTATAGATAGATACATAGATCTATAGATAGATATAGAATCATAGAATCATAGAATCATAGAATAGTAGAGTTGGAAGGGACCTCCTGGGCCATCTGGTCCAACCCCCTGCTCAAAGCAGGATTCTCTAAATCATCCCAGACAGATGTCTGTCCAGCCTTTGTTTGAAGACATCCATTGAAGGAGAACTCACCACCTCTGGTGGCAGCCTTTTCCACTCATTGATCACCCTAACTGTCAAAAAGTTTTTTCTAATATCTAATCTGTGTCTCCTCCCATTCAGTTTCATCCCATTGCTTCTAGTCTTTCCTTGTGAAAATGAGAATAAAGATGATCCTTCTACAATGTGACAGCCCTTGAGATATTTGTAGACAGCTATTAAGTCTCCTCTCAGTCTTCTTTTTTGCAAGCTAAACATTCCCAAATCCTGCAACCTTTCCTCACAGGACATAGCTTGCAGACCAGTCAACATTCTGGTGGCTCTTCTCTGAACTTGCTCCAGTTTGTTGATGTCTTTTTTAAAATGTGGTGCCCAAAACTGGACACAGTATTCCAGATGAGGACTGACCAAAGAGGAGTAGAGGGCAATAATGACCACACGTGATCTAGACTGTATGCTTCTGTTGATACATCCTAGAATTGCATTTGCCTTTTTTGCTGCTGCATCACACTATTTACTCATGTTCAGTCTGTGATCTATTAGTATACCCAAGTGTTGTGAATGTGTTAGAAATGAATTCTGAGCAGAAGCTCACTCTGGTGGTTACAAACAGTACTGAACCATTCAATGAAGATTGTGAAGATTGGCAATCAGGAGTTACAGACTGGTCTTATATAAGGGAGGTTCCCTCCCATCAGGGTTGCCGGTGGTCAATTGTTCTTGTCTCAACTTTGTTTCCTGGTTCACTTGGAAGCTTGCTGAGTCTTGCCTGTATCTTCTGCTAACAGATAAGATATTTTCTGCTTTTTTTTTGTGCTTGCTTTTTGCATTATTTCCTGCACTTCTGTGAGGTTGGCCAGGTCCCCTCCGGGGGCTTGTGCTCCTCTCAGTTTATCTGAGCCACTGTTATTTGTTCATTTGCCTTTTCCAGTTTTTTTTCAGTGGCTGCGGCTTAGTTTTGTTACACCAGAGAACTAATTTAGGTGGTAGAGGTCGTGTGATCTCAGGTGTTTTTGCAATTAGTAGAGTTGGTATTTTTTTAGGGTTTTTTGGATTGCAGTAAGTGTCCTTCCTATCCTTTTCTTTCTAGGAAGATTGGGCCCCAACGTTTGCTCATACTATTTTCTGTCTGTGTCTGTATTTCCTCTTGTCTAACCGCCATTACATGTTTGGGGGCTTCCTATGTTCTTTGGGGATCTGCTCCGGGGCAGATAGCTTTCCTCTTTCTATCTTTAGGTGTAGTTGGCCTCTCAGGCTGTGACAAGGCATCTAGGACCAACGAGGGTACGCTCCACAGCTGCCTTTAGTTGTGGTGGTTAGTCAGGGTACTGCAGTCCAGTAGATTCCAACCTCTCTGGTGTATTGCCGTTTTTGCCTGCTCTCCTCAGCTACCAAATCATAACAGTATCACCGGCCAAACTGAAAATTATATGGTACTCACAAAAGGGAAAAATAGTATGAAAAAAAAAAAAAAGTTGTCAGAGTTGTCAGAGATTTTTTTTTTTTCTGTTTGTTGCATTTTTTTTCCCCCTCTTTTTCTCTGGGTGCTGAGGATTTTTTTTTTCTCTCAATGGAGTTTGCACAGTTGTCTGGCCGTGTGGATCAGCTTGCCACTAAAGTTCGGAGTATTGCTACCTATCTTGCAGGGTTGCCGGTTGTGGAACCTAGGATTCCCATGCCAGATTTGTTTTTAGGGGATCGAGCTAAATTTCTGAATTTCAAAAATAACTGTAAGTTGTTTTTTGCCTTAAAACCTAAGTCCTCAGGGAACGCAACACAGCAGGTTCAAATTGTCATCTCTCTCCTGCGCGGCGATCTTCAGGATTGGGCTTTTTCCCTGACACCTGGGGACCCTGTTTTGAGTAATGTTGATGCATTTTTTCTGGCTCTGGGGTTATTGTACGATGAACCTAATGTCACTGATCAAGCTGAAAAAACCTTGTTGGCATTAAATCAGGGGCTTGAGGATGCTGAGTTATACTGTCAGAAATTCCGAAAGTGGGCAGTCCTGACCAAATGGAATGATGATGCTTTGGCAGCCCTTTTTCGGAAGGGTCTGTCAGAGAATGTAAAAGATGTTATGGTGGGTTTCCCTGCTCCCTCTGGTCTCAATGATTCTATGTTATTAGCGATTCAAATTGACAGACGTTTGCGTGAGCGTAGAGGTATGTGTGGAATAGTGTTGCCTTGTGAACCAGCTTCTGAACCCATGCAGTGTGATAGAGTGGCTTCTGGGGCACAGCGTCATGAGTTTCGAAAACGCAATGGGTTATGTTTCTACTGTGGTGACGCCTCCCATGCTATTTCAGTCTGCCCTAAGCGGGGAAGATGTTTTGCACGCTCAGTTGTCTTGGGTAGTGTTCAGACTAAATTTCTGTTGACTGTTACCCTGATTTGCTCCCTGTCCACATTTTCTGCTCAGGCTTTTGTTGATTCGGGAGCAGCTATTAACCTGATGGATTTTGATTTTGCTAAACGTTGTGGGTTTTCCTTGATACCCCTACGGAAGTCTATTCCCCTACTGGGGATTGATTCTACCCCTTTGGCTGAGAATAAACCCCAGTTCTCTACTCAGGTGATAATGAGGGTTGAACCTGATGATCAGGAGAGTTGCAAATTTTTGGTGCTGTATAATCTGCATGACATTATAGTACTAGGTTTCCCTTGGTTACAGTCTCATAATCCTGTTTTGGATTGGAAATCTGTGTCTGTAACCAGTTGGGGCTGCCAATGTGTTAATGCCAACACTTCTGTTTTTTCTGCCTCTCCCCAGGCTCAGGATGTTCCTGACTTTTTGACTGATTTTTCTGATGTGTTTAGCGAAAGTAAATCTGCATCCTTGCCCCCCATAGGAGCTATGACTGCGCTATTGAATTAGTGCCTGGTAGTAAATTCCCTAAAGGTCGCCTTTTTAACTTGTCTGTACCTGAACATGACGCTATGCGGTCTTATATCAAGGAGTCATTGGAGAAGGGTCATATCAGACCATCCTCTTCACCCTTGGGTGCCGGTTTTTTCTTTGTGGCCAAAAAGGATGGTTCATTAAGGCCGTGTATTGATTATCGTCTCTTGAACAATATCACTGTGAAATATCAATATCCGTTACCCTTGATTTCTGACCTGTTTTCCAGGGTGAAAAGTGCTACTTGGTTTACCAAGCTTGACCTCAGGGGGGCATATAACCTTATTCGCATTAAGCACGGGGATGAATGGAAGACGGCATTTAATACCCCAGAGGGGCATTTTGAGTACCTAGTGATGCCCTTTGGGCTCACTAATGCTCCTTCCGTCTTCCAGTCCTTCATGAATGACATTTTCAGGGATTTTGTGGATAAATTTCTGATTGTTTATTTGGATGATATCTTGATTTTTTCCAATGACTGGGACTCTCATGTGAAACATGTTCGGACTGTGTTCCAGATTTTGAGAGAGAATGCTCTGTATGTGAAGGGATCAAAGTGTCTTTTTGGCGTACAGAGGATCTCATTTCTGGGATTCATTTTGTCCCCATCTGTTATTGAAATGGACCCGGTCAAGGTTCAGGCCATCTGTGATTGGGTCCAACCTACTTCATTAAAGGCTCTTCAGAGATTCTTGGGTTTTGCCAATTTTTATCGCAAATTTATTGGTATTTTCTCTGTTATTGTTAAACCATTGACTGATTTGACCAAAAAGGGTTCTGATGTGGTGAATTGGCCTCCTGAGGCAGTCTCTGCGTTTCAGGAACTTAAGCAGAGATTCACTTCTGCTCCTGTTCTACGGCAGCCTGATGTTTCTCTGCCATTTCAGGTGGAGGTTGATGCCTCTGAAATTGGGGCAGGTGCCGTTTTGTCCCAAAGAGATACAGAGACCTCTAAAAGTAACCCTTGTGCCTTTTTCTCTCGAAAATTTTCTCCAACTGAACGTAATTATGACGTGGGTAATCGGGAGTTATTGGCCATGAAGTGGGCTTTTGAAGAGTGGAGACATTGGCTGGAGGGAGCCAAACATCAGGTGGTGGTCCTCACGGACCATAAGAATCTGGTTTATCTCGAATCAGCCAAGCGACTTAATCCTAGACAGGCCAGGTGGGCCTTGTTTTTCACACGTTTTAATTTTGTGGTTTCCTTTCTTCCTGGCACTAAGAATGTTAAGGCGGATGCCCTCTCGAGGAGTTTCCTTGCGGACTCTCCTGAGTTATCTGATCCTGCTGTTATTTTGAAAGAGGGTGTAGTTCTTTCCACCATCTCGCCCAATTTGAGACTGGCTCTGGAAGGGTGTCAGGAGGATAAACCCGAGCGCTGCCCTATTGGGAAATTGTTTGTCCCAGACCGGTGGAAAAAGAGTGTGATGTCTGAGATTCATTGTTCCGCGTTGGCCGATCATCCCGGAATTTTTGGTACCAGAGACTTGGTTAGTCGGTCCTTTTGGTGGCCTACTTTGTCTCGTGACGTCAGGGAATTTGTGCAGTCCTGCGGGACTTGCTCTCGCTCCAAGCCTTGCTCTCGCTCTAGTGGTTTGTTGATGCCATTGCCTGTGCCCAAGAGACCATGGACCCATATCTCTATGGATTTCATTTCCGACCTCCCTGTTTCTCAGAGAATGACCGTTATCTGGGTGATTTGTGATAGGTTTTCCAAAATGATACATCTTGTGCCATTACCTAAGTTGCCTTCCTCCTCCGAATTGGTGCCTTTGTTCCTTCAGCACGTGGTTCGGTTACACGGCATTCCTGAGAACATTTTGTCTGACAGAGGAGTCCAGTTTGTTTCCAGATTTTGGAGGACTTTTTGTTCTAAACTTGGTGTTCAATTGTCTTTCTCCTCGGCTTTTCATCCTCAGACCAATGGACAAACTGAGAGAACAAACCAGACATTGGAGACTTATCTGAGATGCTTTGTGTCTGCTGATCAAGATGACTGGGTCTCTTTTTTTGCCTTTGGCTGAGTTTGCTCTTAATAATAGGGCTAGCTCTGCCACTTTGATGTCTCCATTTTTCTGCAATTTTGGGTTTCACCCTCGATTTTCTTCGGGACAGACGGAGGCTTCTGTCTGTCCAGGTGTTGACTCTGTTGTGGAGCGTATGCAGCAGATTTGGGACCAGGTAGTGGAGAGGTTGTCCCTCTCTCAGGAGAGGGCCCAGCGGTTTGCCAACCGGCATAGGACTGATGGTCCTCGGTTTGAAGTGGGGGACTTGGTCTGGTTGTCCTCAAGAAATATCCCTATGAGAGTTGCATTCCCAAGTTTAAGCCTAGGTTCATTGGACCTTATAAGATCATGCAGATTCTTAATCCTGTTTCTTTTCGTTTACTTCTTCCAGGGACATTTAAGATCCATAACGTGTTCCACAAGTCCTTATTGAAGAGGTTTGTCGAGCCAATGGTTCCTATGGCTGCGCTTCCTGACCCTGTTTTGGTTGAGGGCAATCTGGAGTATGTGGTTGAGAAAATATTGGATTCTCGGTTTTCTAGACGGAAACTCCAGTATTTGGTTAAGTGGAGAGGTTATGGTCAGGAGGACAATTCTTGGGTGTTTGCTTCGGACATCCATGCTAGGAGACTCATCCGTGCGTATCACAGAGCTCATCCTGACCGACCTGGTTGCCCAAATGAGGGTTCGGTGACCCCTCCTCAAGGGGGGGGTACTGTTGTGAGTGTGTTAGAAATGAATTGCTCCGGGGCAGATAGCTTTCCTCTTTCTATCTTTAGGTGTAGTTGGCCTCTCAGGCTGTGACGAGGCGTCTAGGACCAACGTAGGTACGCTCCACGGCTGCCTTTAGTTGTGGTGGTTAGTCAGGGTACTGCAATCCAGTAGATTCCAACCTCTCTGGTGTATTGCCGTTTTTGCCTGCTTTCCTCAGCTACCAAATCATAACACCCAAGTCTTTTTCACATGTGCTGTTACTTAGCCCTATTCCTCCCATTTTATATATGCTTTTTTCATTTTTATTGCCCAGATGTAGTACTTTGCATTTTTCCCTGTTAAAATCCATTCTGTTAGTTGCTGCCCACTGCTCCAGTTTATTTATATCTTTTTGAATCCTCTCTCTATCTTCTCTAGTATTAGCTACCCCTCCTAGCTTTGTGTCATCAGCAAATTTGATCAGTTTACCCTCAATTCCTTCATCTAAATCATTGATAAAGATGTTGAACAATACAGGGCCCAAAACAGAGCCTTGTGGTACCCCACTTGATACATTCTTTCAACTGGATGTGCAGCCATTTACGACCACTCTTTGGGTCCGATCACTAAGCCAGTTATGAATCCACCTAACAGTTGCCTTGTCCATTCCATACTTAGTCATTTTTTCAATAAGGATTGTGTGAGATACTTTGTCAAATGCTTTGCTGAAGTCAAGATATACTATATCTACATCTATATCTACAGCATTTCCTTGATCCACCCAGTCAGTGATTCTGTCATAGTGATCTATCTATCTATCTATCCATCTATCTATCCCATATCTTTCTATCTATCTATCTGTGTGTGTAATGGAGTATGGGTTGGACAAATGTTAAAGAGGAGGTTGGACCAGAAATGACATCACAAATCTTTTTTTTTTTGTTAAATAATATATCTTTATTTAGCTTAGAAAAATGCATCAAAAACGCAGGTGACCAGCCAGTGACCTCTGATGCAGATTTGGTGCAGATTTTACCTGCGTCAAATCATGAGCAAATACTGAGCCAATCCTGACCATGGAAACATACCCTTAGAGGAGAAATGTTAACCCTTAGCGTATGTTTCCACTGTCAGGAAACGCTGCGTGTTTGACGCTGTGTATAGCCGCAGCGTCAAACATGCAGTGTCCAGATGTTACAGCATAGTGGAGAGGATTTCATAAAATCCTGCCTCCACTATGTGTTAAAGGGAATCTGTCACCCCATTTTTGCCCTATGAGATAGGGCCACCGCCATCAGGGGCTTATCTACAGCATTCTGTAATGCTGTAGATAAGCCCCGATGTTACCTGAAAGTGAAGAAAAACTAGTTATAAAATACTCACCCAGGGGCGTTCCGCCGTCCGGTCCGGTCCAGAGGGAGTCGTGGTCCGGTTCGGTGCCTCCCATCTTGTAGCGAAGCCGACCTCTTCTTTCCATCCCATCTGGCCTGGCAGGCGCATGCCTGCCGAGGAGAGCAGAGTACTGTAGTGAGCAGGCGCCGGACCTCTCTGACCTTTCCCGGCACCTGCACACTGCAGTACTCTGCTCTGCCCTCACCAGGGCAGAGCAGTGCGCCTGCGCAGGAGCCGCGACGGGACGGACAGAAGAGGCCGGCTTCACTATAAGATGGGAGGCGCCGAACCAGACTGCGACTCCCTCCGGACCGGACCTGACGGCGGAACGCCCCTGGGTGAGTATTTTAGAACTCGTTTTTCTTCACTATCTCATAGGGCAAAAATGGGGTGACAGATTCCCTTTAAAAGACGCAGGCGGCAGAACCGCGTAAAATGACATGTGGCACATCTTTCCAGAACGCAGCATGTCTGTTTACAATGCAAAGACGCTCCGTCGACGCATCGTAAATTTACCATAGACTATCAGTAGATGCAGTAAAACCGCATTTAATGATTAGTCACATGCGTACTAACTGCGTAAACGCAGCTTACTACGCATGTCTACTTATTTAAATAAAGTTCTTACCTGTCCCGCCGCCAGAAGTCCACGTCCACTGCAGTTCTCACGATAACTTAGCTTATTGTGAGAACTGCCATGCACGTGACCGGGGATTATCTCCGGTCACTAGGCTAGTTCTCATGGTCAGCTGACCATGAAAAGTAGAGTGTAGGTGATCTCCGGAGATCTCCGGTGGTAATCTACAAGCTCTGCTATATCCGGATGTCATGCATCCAGATGTAGCAGAACTGGACTCATCGTGGGACCCTCGTGATTAAATGGACTACGTCAGAACAAGAAGTATTTGTGTTGTTTTGTTATTTTATTTTTTTTCAGGAGATCGATGGCTTCACTTAGATTTGGGCATGCAATAAAAATACGGAAAACGGTGTAGTGTTTTATGTCATTAAAATACTTTTTTCTGGCTGTGTCTTTTTTAAACCCTTTAACCATAGGATTAATAATGGATAGGTGTCTTATTGACGCCTCTCCATTATTAACCAGGCTTAATGTCACCTTACAATCAAAGGTGACATTAAGCCCTTATTACCCCATATGCCACCCCTTATTACCCTATATAGATAGATAGATTTATAAATAGATAGATATATATATATAGATATATCTATGTATCTATTTATCTATCTATCTCATTCCATCTATCTACCTATCGATCCCATATCAAATTTTCTATCTATCTATCTATCTATCTATCTATCTATCTATCTATTATCTATCTATCTATCTATCTATCTATCTATCTATCTATGGGATAGATCAATAGATAGATAGAAATAGATAGATAGATAGATAGATAGATAGATAGATAGAGATAGATGGGGAATGAGATAGACAGATAGACAGATCTATAGATAGATACATAGATCTATAGATAGATATAGAATCATAGAATCATAGAATCATAGAATAGTAGAGTTGGAAGGGACCTCCTGGGCCATCTGGTCCAACCCCCTGCTCAAAGCAGGATTCTCTAAATCATCCCAGACAGATGTCTGTCCAGCCTTTGTTTGAAGACATCCATTGAAGGAGAACTCACCACCTCTGGTGGCAGCCTTTTCCACTCATTGATCACCCTAACTGTCAAAAAGTTTTTTCTAATATCTAATCTGTGTCTCCTCCCATTCAGTTTCATCCCATTGCTTCTAGTCTTTCCTTGTGAAAATGAGAATAAAGATGATCCTTCTACAATGTGACAGCCCTTGAGATATTTGTAGACAGCTATTAAGTCTCCTCTCAGTCTTCTTTTTTGCAAGCTAAACATTCCCAAATCCTGCAACCTTTCCTCACAGGACATAGCTTGCAGACCAGTCAACATTCTGGTGGCTCTTCTCTGAACTTGCTCCAGTTTGTTGATGTCTTTTTTAAAATGTGGTGCCCAAAACTGGACACAGTATTCCAGATGAGGACTGACCAAAGAGGAGTAGAGGGCAATAATGACCACACGTGATCTAGACTGTATGCTTCTGTTGATACATCCTAGAATTGCATTTGCCTTTTTTGCTGCTGCATCACACTATTTACTCATGTTCAGTCTGTGATCTATTAGTATACCCAAGTGTTGTGAATGTGTTAGAAATGAATTCTGAGCAGAAGCTCACTCTGGTGGTTACAAACAGTACTGAACCATTCAATGAAGATTGTGAAGATTGGCAATCAGGAGTTACAGACTGGTCTTATATAAGGGAGGTTCCCTCCCATCAGGGTTGCCGGTGATCAATTGTTCTTGTCTCAACTTTGTTTCCTGGTTCACTTGGAAGCTTGCTGAGTCTTGCCTGTATCTTCTGCTAACAGATAAGATATTTTCTGCTTTTTTTTTGTGCTTGCTTTTTGCATTTTTTCCTGCACTTCTGTGAGGTTGGCCAGGTCCCCTCCGGGGGCTTGTGCTCCTCTCAGTTTATCTGAGCCACTGTTATTTGTTCATTTGCCTTTTCCAGTTTTTTTTCAGTGGCTGCGGCTTAGTTTTGTTACACCAGAGAACTAATTTAGGTGGTAGAGGTCGTGTGATCTCAGGTGTTTTTGCAATTAGTAGAGTTGGTATTTTTTTAGGGTTTTTTGGATTGCAGTAAGTGTCCTTCCTATCCTTTTCTTTCTAGGAAGATTGGGCCCCAACGTTTGCTCATACTATTTTCTGTCTGTGTCTGTATTTCCTCTTGTCTAACCGCCATTACATGTTTGGGGGCTTCCTATGTTCTTTGGGATCTGCTCCGGGGCAGATAGCTTTCCTCTTTCTATCTTTAGGTGTAGTTGGCCTCTCAGGCTGTGACAAGGCATCTAGGACCAACGAGGGTACGCTCCACAGCTGCCTTTAGTTGTGGTGGTTAGTCAGGGTACTGCAGTCCAGTAGATTCCAACCTCTCTGGTGTATTGCCGTTTTTGCCTGCTCTCCTCAGCTACCAAATCATAACAGTATCACCGGCCAAACTGAAAATTATATGGTACTCACAAAAGGGAAAAATAGTATGAAAAAAAAAAAAAAAGTTGTCAGAGTTGTCAGAGATTTTTTTTTTTTTCTGTTTGTTGCATTTTTTTTCCCCCTCTTTTTCTCTGGGTGCTGAGGATTTTTTTTTTCTCTCAATGGAGTTTGCACAGTTGTCTGGCCGTGTGGATCAGCTTGCCACTAAAGTTCGGAGTATTGCTACCTATCTTGCAGGGTTGCCGGTTGTGGAACCTAGGATTCCCATGCCAGATTGTTTTTTAGGGGATCGAGCTAAATTTCTGAATTTCAAAAATAACTGTAAGTTGTTTTTTGCCTTAAAACCTAAGTCCTCAGGGAACGCAACACAGCAGGTTCAAATTGTCATCTCTCTCCTGCGCGGCGATCTTCAGGATTGGGCTTTTTCCCTGACACCTGGGGACCCTGTTTTGAGTAATGTTGATGCATTTTTTCTGGCTCTGGGGTTATTGTACGATGAACCTAATGTCACTGATCAAGCTGAAAAAACCTTGTTGGCATTAAATCAGGGGCTTGAGGATGCTGAGTTATACTGTCAGAAATTCCGAAAGTGGGCAGTCCTGACCAAATGGAATGATGATGCTTTGGCAGCCCTTTTTCGGAAGGGTCTGTCAGAGAATGTAAAAGATGTTATGGTGGGTTTCCCTGCTCCCTCTGGTCTCAATGATTCTATGTTATTAGCGATTCAAATTGACAGACGTTTGCGTGAGCGTAGAGGTATGTGTGGAATAGTGTTGCCTTGTGAACCAGCTTCTGAACCCATGCAGTGTGATAGAGTGGCTTCTGGGGCACAGCGTCATGAGTTTCGAAAACGCAATGGGTTATGTTTCTACTGTGGTGACGCCTCTCATGCTATTTCAGTCTGCCCTAAGCGGGGAAGATGTTTTGCACGCTCAGTTGTCTTGGGTAGTGTTCAGACTAAATTTCTGTTGACTGTTACCCTGATTTGCTCCCTGTCCACATTTTCTGCTCAGGCTTTTGTTGATTCGGGAGCAGCTATTAACCTGATGGATTTTGATTTTGCTAAACGTTGTGGGTTTTCCTTGATACCCCTACGGAAGTCTATTCCCCTACTGGGGATTGATTCTACCCCTTTGGCTGAGAATAAACCCCAGTTCTCTACTCAGGTGATAATGAGGGTTGAACCTGATGATCAGGAGAGTTGCAAATTTTTGGTGCTGTATAATCTGCATGACATTATAGTACTAGGTTTCCCTTGGTTACAGTCTCATAATCCTGTTTTGGATTGGAAATCTGTGTCTGTAACCAGTTGGGGCTGCCAATGTGTTAATGCCAACACTTCTGTTTTTTCTGCCTCTCCCCAGGCTCAGGATGTTCCTGACTTTTTGACTGATTTTTCTGATGTGTTTAGCGAAAGTAAATCTGCATCCTTGCCCCCCCATAGGAGCTATGACTGCGCTATTGAATTAGTGCCTGGTAGTAAATTCCCTAAAGGTCGCCTTTTTAACTTGTCTGTACCTGAACATGACGCTATGCGGTCTTATATCAAGGAGTCATTGGAGAAGGGTCATATCAGACCATCCTCTTCACCCTTGGGTGCCGGTTTTTTCTTTGTGGCCAAAAAGGATGGTTCATTAAGGCCGTGTATTGATTATCGTCTCTTGAACAATATCACTGTGAAATATCAATATCCGTTACCCTTGATTTCTGACCTGTTTTCCAGGGTGAAAAGTGCTACTTGGTTTACCAAGCTTGACCTCAGGGGGGCATATAACCTTATTCGCATTAAGCACGGGGATGAATGGAAGACGGCATTTAATACCCCAGAGGGGCATTTTGAGTACCTAGTGATGCCCTTTGGGCTCACTAATGCTCCTTCCGTCTTCCAGTCCTTCATGAATGACATTTTCAGGGATTTTGTGGATAAATTTCTGATTGTTTATTTGGATGATATCTTGATTTTTTCCAATGACTGGGACTCTCATGTGAAACATGTTCGGACTGTGTTCCAGATTTTGAGAGAGAATGCTCTGTATGTGAAGGGATCAAAGTGTCTTTTTGGCGTACAGAGGATCTCATTTCTGGGATTCATTTTGTCCCCATCTGTTATTGAAATGGACCCGGTCAAGGTTCAGGCCATCTGTGATTGGGTCCAACCTACTTCATTAAAGGCTCTTCAGAGATTCTTGGGTTTTGCCAATTTTTATCGCAAATTTATTGGTATTTTCTCTGTTATTGTTAAACCATTGACTGATTTGACCAAAAAGGGTTCTGATGTGGTGAATTGGCCTCCTGAGGCAGTCTCTGCGTTTCAGGAACTTAAGCAGAGATTCACTTCTGCTCCTGTTCTACGGCAGCCTGATGTTTCTCTGCCATTTCAGGTGGAGGTTGATGCCTCTGAAATTGGGGCAGGTGCCGTTTTGTCCCAAAGAGATACAGAGACCTCTAAAAGTAACCCTTGTGCCTTTTTCTCTCGAAAATTTTCTCCAACTGAACGTAATTATGACGTGGGTAATCGGGAGTTATTGGCCATGAAGTGGGCTTTTGAAGAGTGGAGACATTGGCTGGAGGGAGCCAAACATCAGGTGGTGGTCCTCACGGACCATAAGAATCTGGTTTATCTCGAATCAGCCAAGCGACTTAATCCTAGACAGGCCAGGTGGGCCTTGTTTTTCACACGTTTTAATTTTGTGGTTTCCTTTCTTCCTGGCACTAAGAATGTTAAGGCGGATGCCCTCTCGAGGAGTTTCCTTGCGGACTCTCCTGAGTTATCTGATCCTGCTGTTATTTTGAAAGAGGGTGTAGTTCTTTCCACCATCTCGCCCAATTTGAGACTGGCTCTGGAAGGGTGTCAGGAGGATAAACCCGAGCGCTGCCCTATTGGGAAATTGTTTGTCCCAGACCGGTGGAAAAAGAGTGTGATGTCTGAGATTCATTGTTCCGCGTTGGCCGATCATCCCGGAATTTTTGGTACCAGAGACTTGGTTAGTCGGTCCTTTTGGTGGCCTACTTTGTCTCGTGACGTCAGGGAATTTGTGCAGTCCTGCGGGACTTGCTCTCGCTCCAAGCCTTGCTCTCGCTCTAGTGGTTTGTTGATGCCATTGCCTGTGCCCAAGAGACCATGGACCCATATCTCTATGGATTTCATTTCCGACCTCCCTGTTTCTCAGAGAATGACCGTTATCTGGGTGATTTGTGATAGGTTTTCCAAAATGATACATCTTGTGCCATTACCTAAGTTGCCTTCCTCCTCCGAATTGGTGCCTTTGTTCCTTCAGCACGTGGTTCGGTTACACGGCATTCCTGAGAACATTTTGTCTGACAGAGGAGTCCAGTTTGTTTCCAGATTTTGGAGGACTTTTTGTTCTAAACTTGGTGTTCAATTGTCTTTCTCCTCGGCTTTTCATCCTCAGACCAATGGACAAACTGAGAGAACAAACCAGACATTGGAGACTTATCTGAGATGCTTTGTGTCTGCTGATCAAGATGACTGGGTCTCTTTTTTGCCTTTGGCTGAGTTTGCTCTTAATAATAGGGCTAGCTCTGCCACTTTGATGTCTCCATTTTTCTGCAATTTTGGGTTTCACCCTCGATTTTCTTCGGGACAGACGGAGGCTTCTGTCTGTCCAGGTGTTGACTCTGTTGTGGAGCGTATGCAGCAGATTTGGGACCAGGTAGTGGAGAGGTTGTCCCTCTCTCAGGAGAGGGCCCAGCGGTTTGCCAACCGGCATAGGACTGATGGTCCTCGGTTTGAAGTGGGGGACTTGGTCTGGTTGTCCTCAAGAAATATCCCTATGAGAGTTGCATCTCCCAAGTTTAAGCCTAGGTTCATTGGACCTTATAAGATCATGCAGATTCTTAATCCTGTTTCTTTTCGTTTACTTCTTCCAGGGACATTTAAGATCCATAACGTGTGCCACAAGTCCTTATTGAAGAGGTTTGTCGAGCCAATGGTTCCTATGGCTGCGCTTCCTGACCCTGTTTTGGTTGAGGGCAATCTGGAGTATGTGGTTGAGAAAATATTGGATTCTCGGTTTTCTAGACGGAAACTCCAGTATTTGGTTAAGTGGAGAGGTTATGGTCAGGAGGACAATTCTTGGGTGTTTGCTTCGGACATCCATGCTAGGAGACTCATCCGTGCGTATCACAGAGCTCATCCTGACCGACCTGGTTGCCCAAATGAGGGTTCGGTGACCCCTCCTCAAGGGGGGGGTTACTGTTGTGAGTGTGTTAGAAATGAATTCTGAGCAGAAGCTCCCTCTGGTGGTTACAAACAGTACTGAACCATTCAATGAAGATTGTGAAGATTGGCAATCAGGAGTTACAGACTGGTCTTATATAAGGGAGGTTCCCTCCCATCAGGGTTGCCGGTGATCAATTGTTCTTGTCTCAACTTTGCTTCCTGGTTCACTTGGAAGCTTGCTGAGTCTTGCCTGCGTCTTCTGCTAACAGATAAGATATTTTCTGCTTTTATTTTTGTGCTTGCTTTTTGCATTTTTTCCTGCACTTCTGTGAGGTTGGCCAGGTCCCCTCCGGGGGCTTGTGCTCCTCTCAGTTTATCTGAGCCACTGTTATTTGTTCATTTGCCTTTTCCAGTTTTTTTTCAGTGGCTGCGGCTTAGTTTTGTTACACCAGAGAACTAATTTAGGTGGTAGAGGTCGTGTGATCTCAGGTGTTTTTGCAATTAGTAGAGTTGGTATTCTTTTAGGGTTTTTTGGATTGCAGTAAGTGTCCTTCCTATCCTTTTCTTTCTAGGAAGATTGGGCCCCAATATTGCTCCGGGGCAGATAGCTTTCCTCTTTCTATCTTTAGGTGTAGTTGGCCTCTCAGGCTGTGACGAGGCGTCTAGGACCAACGTAGGTACGCTCCACGGCTGCCTTTAGTTGTGGTGGTTAGTCAGGGTACTGCAATCCAGTAGATTCCAACCTCTCTGGTGTATTGCCGTTTTTGCCTGCTTTCCTCAGCTACCAAATCATAACACCCAAGTCTTTTTCACATGTGCTGTTACTTAGCCCTATTCCTCCCATTTTATATATGCTTTTTTCATTTTTATTGCCCAGATGTAGTACTTTGCATTTTTCCCTGTTAAAATCCATTCTGTTAGTTGCTGCCCACTGCTCCAGTTTATTTATATCTTTTTGAATCCTCTCTCTATCTTCTCTAGTATTAGCTACCCCTCCTAGCTTTGTGTCATCAGCAAATTTGATCAGTTTACCCTCAATTCCTTCATCTAAATCATTGATAAAGATGTTGAACAATACAGGGCCCAAAACAGAGCCTTGTGGTACCCCACTTGATACATTCTTTCAACTGGATGTGCAGCCATTTACGACCACTCTTTGGGTCCGATCACTAAGCCAGTTATGAATCCACCTAACAGTTGCCTTGTCCATTCCATACTTAGTCATTTTTTCAATAAGGATTGTGTGAGATACTTTGTCAAATGCTTTGCTGAAGTCAAGATATACTATATCTACATCTATATCTACAGCATTTCCTTGATCCACCCAGTCAGTGATTCTGTCATAGTGATCTATCTATCTATCCATCTATCTATCCCATATCTTTCTATCTATCTATCTGTGTGTGTAATGGAGTATGGGTTGGACAAATGTTAAAGAGGAGGTTGGACCAGAAATGACATCACAAATCTTTTTTTTTTGTTAAATAATATATCTTTATTTAGCTTAGAAAAATGCATCAAAAACGCAGGTGACCAGCCAGTGACCTCTGATGCAGATTTGGTGCAGATTTTACCTGCGTCAAATCATGAGCAAATACTGAGCCAATCCTGACCATGGAAACATACCCTTAGACCCCTTCAGCTGGATAATTTTGAAAAAGAAAAAAATAATTATTTTCATGTATCAATCAGAAGCAATGTGGTGGTGCCGAAAGGTCCCAAACATTGTTCATCTCAGCTTCATCATCTACTGCAGCTCACTGATGTCCATCATTGCAGCAGGGAAGTGGATAGACCTGTCCTACAAACTTCTGGGAGGAAGGGTGCTTCGGAGTGTAAAGTAAAGTGGACGGCCAGTCATAAAACCTAAATTCTAGACTGCAGGGATGGGATGGAATTCAATAAGATAATTTCAATTAGTGTCACCTGGAAAATCACAGAAATTGTTCAAAGCGATAATTATGATGTTATGGAAACCAAAGTTCTAAGGTGTCCATATATGAGTCCAATGCTAAAGGACAGGTAGGTGACCAGTTTGATGGCATTAAGGGGCCGGTTACCATTTATGAAAATGTAATAATAACTTACACCGGTGGTGGAAGTGGACTGCAGTTTGGCAATCCATTCTCATCAAAAGCAGTAAGGTCACATCGACACCAATCTTCAATGACTTCGCCTTTACCAGAACACCAGTATAAACTCATGAAGGCATTTTTCAATACCTGTGAAAAATGAAGACATTAGATAAAATTATTGTCTTTTAGAAAACCCAGTTTCCAATATTTGGGCATTTTGATTTAAAATGGAACTGTAGTTCACACTCCCCTGCGTGAGCAGAGAAAGCGCAGGATAGGAAGGTATCAAACATGATAAAAGCTTATAATGAGGCCAATTGTGCGGATATTCATCATTTATTTGTATGCAGTTTGGATTTGATGTATCAGTGCACTTGCAGTCCTCGGTTCCTTCTCACTTCTCACTGTCAGTGCCACCCTGCTTCTTAATTGCCAGTGGAGGGCAAAGGAGACAATTAGAATGGTGACCCAGTGTTAAGCACAGTAGTCATGCAGAGTTGGGATCCTGGGTTCAAATTCCACTAAATACAACATCTGCAGCGAGTTTTCTTTGGTTACTCTCGTCTCCACAAACACTATTGAAGTCAATAGGAGCAGTACCCGGAAACGATCAATACACAGTGAAGAAAGCTGTTTTGTTTAAGTCTGGCCGCAGCCATTGCTGAAAACAATGGGTATCGGACCTCCAACAATCTGATGTTGATGACTTTTCCTAATTAGCAGTCAACAATATTTTAATCCTGGAGATCTCCTTTACAGCTGTTGCCTGCAGGGGCATAAAAATAAATCAAGGGACCCCCATTACAAAAGTCCTAATTGGGCCTCCACGTTACCTCCCTAAAAAATCAATATACAGTGGGTTCAGAAAGTATTCAGACCGATTTACATTTTTCATTCGTTGCTTCATTGCAGCCATTTGGTAAATTCAAAAAAGTTCATTTTTCTCCCATTAATGTACACTCTGCACCACATTTTCACCGAAAAAAACTGAAATGTAGAAATTTTTGCAAATTTATTAAAAAAGAAAAACTGAAATATCGCATGGTCATAAGTATTCAGACCCTTTGCTCAGTATTGAGTAGAAGCACCTTTTGAGCTAGTACAGCCATGAGTCTTCTTGGGAATGAGACAACAAGTTTTTTACACCTGGATTTGGGGATCCTCTGCCATTCTTACTTGCAGATCCTCTCCAGTTCTGTCAGGTTGTATGGTGAACGTTGGTATACAGCCATTTTCAGGTCTCTCCAGAGATGCTCAATTGGGTTTAGGTCAGGGCTCTGGCTGGGCCAGTCAAGAATGGTCACTGTTATGTTTCGGTAGCTGAGGAGGACAGGAACAACAACAGGGCAGCCGAACACCTGAGATGTTGGTAACTGATGGGTTGCAGATTCCTAAACTAACGACACAACTAGAGGTACCAATGCACTTACTGGCATCGTCCACTTAACTGTTATGTTTTGGTAGCTAAGGAGAAAAAGCAAAAACGGTAATACACCAAAGAGGCTGGAACCTATTGGATTGCAGTAACCTGAACTAACCACACAACTAGAGGTAGCCGTGGAGCGTTCCTACGTTGATCCTAGACGCCTCGTCACAGCCTGAGAGATAACTACACCTAAAGGCAGAAAGATGAAAGCTATCTGCCCCGGAGCAGATCCCCAAAGAAAATAGGAAGCCCCCAAACATATAATGGCGGTTAGACAAGATGAAAATACAAACATAGGTAGAAAATAGACTGAGCAAACGCTGGGGCCACAAGCTGACTAAATAGGATAGGACAGGAGAGATTACTTTCTGCAACCCAGAAAACCCTACAAAAATCCAACAATTCTGATTACAAAAATACTGAGATCACACGATCTCGCCACCCACTAAATCAGATCTCAGTGTGAACAAAAACCAAGCCGCAGCAGCTGAAAAAACAGGAAAAAGCAAATGAGAAAATAACAGTGGCTGCAGATAAAGTGTGAGGAGCTCAGGCCCCAGGAGGGGACTTGGCTGACCTCCACAAAAGTGCAGAAAACAATGCAAAAGCAAGCACAAAAAGAAAAGCAAAAAATATCTTATCTGAAAGCAGGAGACGCAGGCAAGGCTCCAGCAAACTTCCAAATGAACCAGGAACCACAATTGAGAAAAAGAACAATTGATCACCGGCAACCATCATGGGAGGGAACCTCCCTTATATCAGACCAATCCGTGATCCCAGATTGCCACTCCTCGCTGAAAGGTTCAGTACTGTCTGAAACCACCAGAGGGAGCCCCTGCTCAGAAACCATCTCTAGCACATTCATAACAGTACCCCCCCCTTGAGGAGGGGTCACCGAACCCTCACTTGTGCAACCAGGCTGACCAGGATGAGCTCGGTGATAGGCACGGATCAGTCTCCTAGCATGGATGTCCGAAGCAAACACCCAAGAATTGTCCTCCTGACCATAACCTCTCCAGGTAACCAAATACTGGAGTTTCTGTCTAGAAAAACGAGAATCCAATATTTTCTCGACCACATACTCCAGATTGCCCTCAACCAAAACAGGGTCAGGAGGCGCAGCCATAGGAACCACTGGCTTGACAAACCTCTTCAATAAGGACTTGTGGAACACGTTATGGATCTTAAATGTCCCTGGAAGAAGCAAATGGAAGGAAACAGGATTAAGAATCTCCATGATCTTATAAGGTCCAATGTACCTGGGCTTAAACTTTGGAGATGCAACCCTCATAGGGATATTTCTTGAGGACAACCAAACCAAGTCCCCCACTTTAAACCGAGGACCATCAGTCCTATGCCGGTTGGCAAACCGTTGGGCCTTCTCCTGAGAGAGAGACAACCTCTCCACTACCTGGTCCCAAATCTGCTGCATTCGCTCCACAACAGAGTCAACACGCGGACATCAAGGTGGCAGAGTTAGCCCTATTATTAAGAGCAAACTCAGCCAAAGGCAAAAAAGAGACCCAGTCATCTTGATCAGCAGACACAAAACATCTCAAATAAGTCTCCAAGGTCTGGTTTGTTCTCTTCGTTTGTCCATTGGTCTGAGGATGAAAAGCAGAGGAGAAAGATAATTGAACACCAAGTTTAGAACAAAATGTCCTCCAAAATCTGGACACAAACTGGACTCCTCTGTCAGACACAATGTTCTCCGGAATGCCATGTAACCGAACCACGTGCTGAAGGAACAAAGGCACCAAATCAGAGGAGGAAGGTAACTTAGGTAATGGCATAAGATGTATCATCTTGGAAAACCTATCACAGATTACCCAGATAACGGTCATTCTCTGAGAAACAGGGAGGTCGGAAATAAAATCCATAGAGATATGGGTCCATGGCCTCTTGGGCACAGGTAATGGCATTAACAAACCACTAGAGCGAGAGCAAGGCTTGGAGCGAGAGCAAGTCCCACAGGACTACACAAATTCCCTGACGTCACGAGACAAAGTAGGCCACCAAAAGGACCGACTCACCAAGTCTCTGGTACCAAAAATCCCGGGATGACCAGCCAACGCGGAACAATGAATCTCAGACATCACACTCTTCTTCCACTGGTCTGGGACAAACAATTTCCCAATAGGGCAGCGCTCAGGTTTATCCTCCTGACACCCTTCCAAGGCCAGTCTCAAATTGGGCGAGATGGCGGAAAGAACTACACCCTCTTTCAAAAGAACAGTAGGATCAGATAACTCAGGAGAGTCCGCAAAGAAACTCCTCGAGAGGGCATCCGCCTTAACATTCTTAGTGCCAGGAAGAAAAAAAAACACAAAATTAAAACGTGTGAAAAACAAGGCCCACCTGGCCTGTCTAGGATTAAGTCGCTTTGCTGATTCGAGATAAACCAGATTCTTATGGTCCGTGAGGACCACCACCTGATGTTTGGCTCCTTCCAGCCAATGTCTCCACTCTTCAAAGGCCAGTTCATGGCCAATAACTCCCGATTACCCACGTCATAATTACGTTCAGATGGAGCAAATTTTCGAAAGAAAAAGGCACAAGGGTTACTCTTAGAGTTCTCTGTATCTCTTTGGGACAAAACGGCACCTGCCCCAATTTCAGAGGCATCAACCTCCACCTGAAACGGTAGAGAAACATCAGGCTGCCGTAGAACAGGAGCAGAAGTGAATCTCTGCTTAAGTTCCTGAAACGCAGAGACTGCCTCAGGAGGCCAATTCACCACATCAGAACCCTTTTTGGTCAAATCAGTCAATGGTTTAACAATAACAGAGAAATTACCAATAAATTTACGATAAAAATTGGCAAAACCCAAGAATCTCTGAAGAGCCTTTAATGAAGTAGGTTGGACCCAATCACAGATGGCTTGAACCTTGACCGGGTCCATTTCAATAACAGACGGAGACAAAATGAATCCCAGAAATGAGACCTTCTGTACGCCAAAAAGACACTTTGATCCCTTCACATACAGTGCATTCTCTCTCAAAATCTGGAACACAGTCCGAACATGTTTCACATGAGAGTCCCAGTCATTGGAAAAAATCAAGATATCATCCAAATAAACAATCAGAAATTTATCCACAAAATCCCTGAAAATGTCATTCATGAAGGATTGGAAGACGGAAGGAGCATTAGTGAGCCCAAAGGGCATCACTAGGTACTCAAAATGCCCCTCTGGGGTATTAAACGCCGTCTTCCATTCATCCCCGTGCTTAATGCAAATAAGGTTATACGCCCCCCTGAGGTTAAGCTTGGTAAACCAACTAGCACTTTTCACCCTGGAAAACAGGTCAGAAATCAAGGGTAATGGATATTGATACTTCACAGTGATCTTATTAAAGAGATGATAAGCAATACACGGCCTTAATGAACCATCCTTTTTGGCCAAAAGAAAAAACCGGCACCCAAGGGTGAAGAGGATGGTCTGATATGACCCTTTTCCAATGACTCCTTGATATAAGATCGCATAGCATCGTGTTCAGGTACAGACAAGTTAAAAAGGCGACCTTTAGGAAATTTACCACCAGGCACTAATTCAATAGCGCAATCGTAGCTCCTGTGAGGGGGCAAAGATGCAGATTTGCTTTCACTAAATACATCCGAAAAAACAGTCAAAAAGTCAAGAACATCCTGAGACTTGGGAAAGGCAGAAAAAACAGGAGCGTCGGCAGTAACACATTGGCAGCCCCAACTGGTCACAGACACAGATTTCCAATCCAAAACAGGATTATGAGACTGTAACCAAGGGAAACCTAGTACAATAATGTCATGCAGATTATACAGCACCAGAAATTTGCAACTCTCCTGATGATCTGGTTCAACCCTCATTATCACCTGAGTAGAAAACTGGGGTTTATTCTCCGCCAAAGGGGTAGAATCAATGCCCAGTAGGGGAATAGACTTCCGTAGGGGTATCATGGGAAACCCACAACGTTTGGCAAAGTCAAAATCCATCAGGTTAATAGCTGCTCCTGAATCAACAAAAGCCTAAGCCGAAAATGTGGACAGGGAGCAAATCAGGGTAACAGTCAACAGAAATTTAGTCTGAACACTACCAAGACAACTGAGCATGCAAAACGTCTTCCCCGCTTAGGGCAGACTGAAATAGCATGAGAGGCATCACCACAGTAGAAACATAACCCATTGCGCTTTCGAAACTCATGACGCTGTGCCCCAGAAGTCACTCTATCACACTGCATGGGCTCAGAAGCTGGCTCACAAGGCAACACAATCTCATGCATACCTCTGCGCTCACGCAAACGTCTGTCAATTAGAATAGCCAATGACATAGAATCATCGAGACCAGAGGGAGCAGGGAATCCCACCATAACATCCTTTACATTCTCTGACAGCCCCTTCCGAAAAAGGGCTGCCAAAGCATCATCATTCCATTTGGTCAGGACTGCCCACTTTCGGAATTTTTGACAGTACAACTCAGCGTCTTCAAGACCCTGATTTAATGCCAACAAGGTTTTTTCAGCTTGATCAGTGACATTAGGTTCATCGTACAATAACCCCAGAGCCAGAAAAAATGCATCAACATCATTCAAAACAGGATTCCCAGGTGTCAGGGAAAAAGCCCAATCCTAAGGATCGCCGCGCAGGAGAGAGATGACAATTTGAACCTGCTGTGCAGCGTTCCCTGAGGACTTAGGCCTTAAGGCAAAAAAACAACTTACAGTTATTTTTGAAATTCAGAAATTTAGCCCGATCACCCAAAAACAAATTTGCCATGGGAATCCTAGGTTCCACAACCGGCAACCCAGCAAGATAGGTAGCAATACTCTGAACCTCAGTGGCAAGCTGATCCACACGGCCAGACAACTGTGCAAACTCCATTGAGAGAAAAAAAAATCCTCCTCAGCACCCAGAGAAAAAGAGGGAAAAAATGCAACGGACAGAAAAAAAAAACTCTGACAACTCTGACAACATTTTTTTTTTCTTTCCACACTATTTTTCCCTTCTGTGAGTACCATATAATTTTCAGTTATGGCCGGTGATACTGTTATGTTTCGGTAGCTGAGGAGGACAGGAACAACAGCAGGGCAGCCGAACACCTGAGATGTTGGTAACTGATGGGTTGCAGATTACTAAACTAACGACACAACTAGAGGTAGCCTTGGAGCGTTCCTATGTTGATCCTAGATGCCTCGTCACAGCTTGAGAGATAGCTATACCTAAAGGCAGAAAGATGAAAGCTATCTGCCCCGGAGCAGATCCCCAAAGAAAATAGGAAGCCCCCAAACATATAATGGCGGTTAGACAAGATGAAAATACAAACATAGGCAGAAAATAGACTGAGCAAACGCTGGGGCCACAAGCTGACTAAATAGGATAGGACAGGAGAGATTACTTTCTGCAACCCAGAAAACCCTACAAAAATCCAACAATTCTGATTACAAAAATACTGAGATCACACGATCTCGCCACCCACTAAATCAGATCTCAGTGTGAACAAAAACCAAGCCGCAGCCGCTGAAAAAACAGGAAAAAGCAAATGAGCAAATAACAGTGGCTGCAGATAAACTGTGAGGAGCTCAGGTCCCAGGAGGGGACCTGGCTGACCTCCACAAAAGTGCAGAAAACAATGCAAAAAGCAAGCACAAAAAGAAAAGCAAAAAATATCTTATCTGAAAGCAGGAGATGCAGGCAAGGCTCCAGCAAACTTCCAAATGAACCAGGAACCACAATTGAGACAAGAACAATTGATCACCGGCAACCATCATGGGAGGGAACCTCGCTTTTATCAGACCAATCCGTGATCCCAGATTGCCACTCCTCTCTGAAAGGTTCAGTACTGTCTGAAACCACCAGAGGGAGCCTCTGCTCAGAAACCATCTCTAGCACATTCATAACAGGTCACAGAGTTGTTCTGAAGCCACTCCTTCATTATTTTATCTATGTGCTTAGGGTCATTGTCTTGTTGAAAGGTGAACCTTCGGCCAAGTCGGAGATCCAGAGCACTTTGGAAGAGGTTTTCATCCAAGATATTCGGTACTTGGCTGCATTCATGTTTCCTTCAATGGCAACCAATTGTCCTGTCCCTGCAGCTGAAAAACACCCCCATAGCATGATGCTGCCACCACCATGTTTCACTGTTGGGATTGTATTGGGCAGGTGGTGAACAGTGCCTGGTTTTCTCCACACATACCGCTTAGAATTATCACCAAAAAGGTCTATCTTTGTCTCATCAGACCAGAATCTTATTTCTCATAGTCTGACCTTCATATGTTTTTTAGCAAACTCTATGCACGCTTACATATGTCTGGCAGAGGCTTCAGTCAGGCCATTCTGCCATAAAGGCCCGACTGGTAGAGGGATGCAGTGACAGTTGACTTTGTGGAATTTTCTCCCATCTCACTACTGCATCTGTAGAGCTCAGCCACAGTGATCTTGGGGTTCTTCTTTACCTCTCTCACCAAGGCTCTTCTCCCACGATTGCTCAGTTTGGCTGGACGGCCAGGTCTAGGAAGACTTCTGATGGTCCCAAGTTTCTTACATTTAAGGTTTATGGAGGCTACTGTGCTCTTAGGAACCTTGAGTACTGCAGAAATTATTTTGTAACCTTGGCCAGATCTGTGCCTTGCCACAATTCTGTCTCTGAGCTCCTTGGCCAGTTCCTTTGACCTCATGATTCTCATTTGGTCTGACATGCACTGTGAGCTGTGAGGTCTTATATAGACAGGTGTGTGCCTTTTACAAATCAAGTTCTATCCGTTTAATTAAACACAGCTGGACTCCAATGAAGGAGTAGAACAATCTCAAGGAGGATCACAAGGAAATGGACAGCATGTGACGTAAATATGAGTGTCTGAGCAAAGGGTGTGAATACTTATGACCATGTGATATATTTCGGTTTTTCTTTTTTAATAAATTTGCAAAAATTTCTACATTTCTGTTTTTTTCCATCAAGATGAGAAAAAAATGAACTTTTTTGAATTTACCAAATGGCTGCAATGAAACAAAGAGTCAAAAATTTAAAGGGGGCTAAATAGTTTCCACACCCACTGTATATTCAGGGTCTGTACATAGACACAGAATGACATACCTCCTAACTTTTAAAAGCAAGAAGAGGAACATGAATTGCAGTGCAAACACAGTAATTATGCCCTTATTGAGGCCCTTTAAGTGTTCTCACCCACTATGATACACTTTTATGGCCTCACAGAGAATGTTGTCGCGAAAAATGTCCACACCCACAATATGATAATTCCACCATAAATTACCCTACATAAACTGCCCTCATAGTAACTCCCACACGCAGAACATGATGCCCTCAACACAGTATGATGCCAACTGGGTTGGCAAAGGCTCACCAATAATATTGATTCTTGGGGCCCACTGTTCAGTTACATGCAAAAATAACCTAACCCTAGTACACAAATTTACTTTTGCTACTATATACTAACCAGCTATCTTGATTAGTGAATAATTAAATGAGATTTTTCTGCAAATTGTGAATCAAGTGTAATAGTATCAGAATTACTTCACAGGGGCCCACCGGAGGATACTCCGGTGGGCCAGTCCGAGCCTGATGATGCCCCCTTTAGCAACCCAACACAGTACATTGGCCAACCAGCCCCCAACACAGTATGATGTCTCTAAAGTGCCCATCACATATTATTATGTCACCACAGTTCCACCATCAACAGCATTATGGCCCCCACAACCTCCTACACAGTATGATGTCACCACAGCCACTCACACAGCTGAATGGCCCTCGCAGTCCTCCACCCCCTACAAGCAATATTATTGCTCCCATGCAAAGTATGATGGCCCCAATTTATACTAGGATGATCCACACACAGTATCATGACCCCACAGGCCCCACACATAGTATAATGGGTCTCACACACAGTGCAATACCCCCACAGTTACTGACAGCATTAAAAGTCAGTAGACTGTGCAGACTGAAGTTTGGCACATAATTGTGCCTGCTGCATTAAGATGGCTCCCTATTCCATCATCGAATTAGATGGAATCTACCTCCTGAGGATAAAGATATCATAGAAACCGAGACGCAGGATGGATGGGGGGGTAGTGCCACTCGGTATCAGTCCTCCTGACTCATGGACACTTCAGGTTGTCTAGAATTTTTCAAAAAAGAACTAAAGGCTTGAAATCCAATGAGATACTTGAGGGAAAATTAGATTGTGAGCCCCGATAGGGACAGTGATGATAATGTACTGTTTGTAAAGAATTGGAATTTTACATAAGCAAGGAAATTGAATAAATAAATGCTCTAAAGGACAAGGCCCCAGACTAGCTGCGGCACCAAAAATGTAGTATTATATGGTGGAGAGTGACATACCAGCTCTGGCGTGTCGAGGTAAGGAGGCTTATTCGCCGTGCAATGCTCCTCTGGGAAATTTTAACATGCAAATTGCCTCTTCAAACAAAGAGGACTTGTACTCTATAGCGCCACCTATTGGAAGTAGCGATCCTACAAGTCACAATCAACCCTTTAACGAGTCTTGTAATATGACTTAGACACGCCAGAGCTGGTATGTCACTCTCCACAAGGAGAAACATTACCCCCTAGACCTTAGTCCAGAGCCTCTCATCTAGCCAAATCAGATCTCTCCTACTTTGCACTGACGAGGACCAATAGTCCGAAACACCGTGTCTGCAAATGGAGATTCTGATTTGGCTTTTATCCTAAGTCATATTACAAGACTCGTTAAAGAGTTGATTGTGACTTGTAGGATCGCTACTTCCAATAGGTGGCGCTATAGAGTACAAGTCCTCTTTGTTTGAAGAGGCAATTTGCGTATTATATGGTGGTCATTCAGATAAATTACCTCACAAAAGAGAGAGGGAGGATAAGTGGGAGAGTGAGAAAGGGGAGAGAGAAAGGGAAAGGAAGAGGGAGCGAGAAAGGGAGAGGGAAAGAAGAAAGGGAGAGGGAAAGAAGAAAGAAAGGGAGAGGGAAATAGAGAAAGAAAGGGAGAGGGAAAGGGAGAAGGAGAGGAAGAGGGAAAGGTATAGGGATAGCAAGAGGGAAAGGGAGAAGGAAAGAGAGAGAGAGGGCGGAAGATGGATATGGGCAGAAAAAAGGGAGAAGGAAAGGAAGTGGGGAAAAGGAGAGATAACGGGAGAGGAAACAGAGGAAAAAGAAAAAGAGGGAGAGAAAAAGGAAGAGGAAAGTGGCAATTGGAGAGGGGGAAGTTAGGGAGAGAGAAAGGCGGAGGGAGAGGAAGAGGGATAGGGAGAAAGAAAGGGAGAGATTCAGAGAGGGAGGAGAAATGGAGAGGAATAGTAAGACTGAGAGGGAGAGAAAAAGGGAGAGGGTGAGATTGAGGGGGAGATAGAGAGTGAAGTGTAAAAGAGAGAGAAGGAGAGAGTGAGGTAGAGGGAAAGTGAGAGGATCAGTAAGAGGAAGAGGGAGAGAATTGGAGATGGAGAGGAGGAGATGGAGGGGGAGGGAAAGTGAGAGGGAGAAAAAAGGGCGAGGGAAAGGGAGGAGAGAGGGAGAGAGGGGTTCAGAAAGAGTGATTGATAGGAAGACTGAGAGGGACAGAGGAATGGAGAGGGAAGAGGAGAGGGTGAGATGGAGGGGGAGCGAAAGGGAAAGGATGAGGGAGTGGAAGAGGGACAGAGAAACAGAGAGCAAGGGAGGGAGAGATAGGCCGGGATCACACATGCGAGAAACACAGACGAGTCTCACATGTTAATACCCGGCACTGCTGTTTGCACTCGGGAGCGGAGCGTTCGTCTGCATCTATTTCTATGCAGCCGCTCACTCCCGAGTGCCGGTGGCAGTGCCGGGTATTAACATGCGAGACTCGTCCGTGTTTCTCGCATGTGTGATCCCGGCCATAGAGAGAGACTGTGGTTTACTCAGGGGGGTCTTCCACTCTGATGTTTATATGTATTAATAGTGAAGGGTTGTACAGTGGGATGACCCTTTTAAACTAACAATAAAGATATTCTGTATTTGTGTTCATTCATCTCATCATCTTTTTCTTTCTTTACTAGTTCTGAATCTGCCTTAATACAATTCTGTAGGACAGCTGATCAAACTATAAGTGCATTAGAAAAAAAAGTATTTAAAGAACACATTCACATTCAATTAATATTCATGTCATTAACATTTAATTTCCAGAGGATGAAATATTTAACTAGCATGCTTTTACATGCCATTTGTAATATTTATGTACAACATTGCAATCACTTACTATTACATAAATCTCTAAAAGGCAGCTGGGGCTTTAACAGCAGATATCAATCAAAAGTACTGTAACGTGCCGCCTGTACGGGGATACAGATGGTATACTGCCGGTTCAGCATACCCTCCAATTACATTGCGTGTGATAGAAATACTGAATCCTCATTCTTTTCATACTGTATGGATTCACATCAATGCCCCAATTAATTCCCGCACATTTCCAAAAATTTCCCTGACTCCATCCAAGCCAATTAGAATAGAAATATTTTTGTGTACGTGATCTGGAGAGAACTTGTGCCTCTGTGAGAAAGCAGCAACCGGGCAGATGACGTCAGGAGAGTCCAGCAGTAATATCGCCTCAGGCTTGTGACTTCCAGAAACAATATCCGAGCTATTGAAAATATTTTTCGTCTGTTTGATGTCCACTAAGGGGCCCGTTATATATTACTTCTACTAGATGTGCTTGAACAAAGCAGTCCTGCGGTCTTGTATAGCTGCACAAAAGCTTAGGACAAGAAATTCAGCTTGTGAAGACGGCTCAGGGATGGTTTTTTATTTTTACAACTTACAGTGGGTACAGAAAGTATTCAGACCCCTTTAAATTTTTCACTCTTTGTTTCATTGCAGCCATTTGGTAAGTTCAAAAAAGTTCATTTTTTCTCATTAATGTACAGTCTGCACCACATCTTGACTGATAAAAACCAGAAATGTAGAATTTTTTGCCAATTTATTAAAATAGAAAAACTGAAATATCACATGGTCATAAGTATTCAGACCCTTTGCTCAGACACTCCTATTTAAGTCACATGCTGTCCATTTCCTTGTGATCCTCCTTGAGATGGTTCTACCCCTTCATTGTAGTCCAGCTGTGTTTAATTAAACTGATAGGACTTGATTTGTAAAGGCCACACCTGTCTATATAAATACCTCACAGCTCACAGTGCATGTCAGACCAAATGAGAATCATGAGGTCATAGGAACTGGCCAAGGAGCTCAGAGACAGAATTGTGGCAACTTTGGATGGAAGGGCAGTGCACATGTTCAACCGCCCACTAAGTAATCCTCACTATGGACTTCAACTAGGGAGTGGGGCCCGTTCTAGAGATCAGTAGTAAGGTTCCCATTGGTCATCAATCTTATGGATAACATGTTTTCTTTGCTAGTCAGGTGCATGAGAATAAGATTCATAAAATAAGACATTACATTAAAGTAGTTTTAATATTTTATTTAAATGAGTCATCTGTGATTTTTTTCTGTGGGGCTAAGCACTTTTCAGCAGGTAGTTGCTACCTATCTACCTCTTCTGCTATGTGACCATCTCTCCCAAGACAATATGAGCCTGGAGAGGTCGGCACACAGCAGAACTATCATGTCTTTAGCAGCTACCTGCTGATGAGTGCTTAGCCTTATAGAAAAAATCTTGTTGTATATTAAAACAGTTAATCAATGTTACTGTTATTGACGATCTAAATATCTGAACACAACTAATATAACAAATTGTTTCTTCAAGTTCAACACAAAATTTCAGTTTTAGTGACTACTTCAGACTCCAAATTATTCAACCCTTTAGTAGAACACCTCTGGATGTTATGACCTGCTATAAATATAGCAGACGCCACCTTGTGGCAGAGTTCTTGAAGAACCTTAGACCATTCCTCAAGAGCAATGGCCCCCAGTTCACTAATATTCTTGGCTTTGAGAGCTGTAGCCACCTTATTCAAATCCAATCAAATAATTCCTATGGGGTTCAAGTCTGGTGACTGTGACTGCCACTGCAGAATCTTCCAGGATGTCTTTAGAAACCAAGGCTTGATGGATTGTGAGGAATGCTTGAGACTATTTTTCTGTTGGCATAACACCTAAGCTTCAGCTTCCTCAAAGAAGGCATAATGTTATATAGGATTATAGGATTGCCTGATATTTGATTGAATCCATTTTGCCTTCCACATACTACAATTTCCAGTGACAGAGGATGAAAAGCAGCCCTAGAAAATCCACCGAGCCACAACCATTCTTCACTGTAAGCATAAGCATCAATGAGCCACTGCAAAGGTGCACTATAGAATCAGTGTAGGCATCACTAAGCCACCACCATGGTTCACTGTAAGCATCACTGAGACACTGCCATTGTTCATTGTAGGCATCTCTGAACCACCGCCAAGGTTCACTGTAGGCATCACTGAGCCACCAGCATGGTCCACTGTAAGCATCACTGAGACACTGCCATGGTTCACTGTAGGCATGTCTGAGCCACTGCCATGGTTCACTGTAGGCATGTCTGAGCCACCGCAATGTTTCACTGTAGGCATCACTGAGCCACCAACCATGCTTCACTGTAGGCATCACTGAGCCACCAGCATGGTCCACTGTAAGCATTACTGAGATACTGCTATGGTTCACTGTAGACATCTCTGAGCCACTGTCATGCTTCACTGTAGGCATCACTGAGCCACCACCATGGTTCACTGTTGGCATCACTGAGACACCACCATGCTTCAGTTTAGGCATCACTGAGGCACTTTCATGCTTCACTGAAGGCATCACTGATCAACCACCATGGCAGCAAATGTCACATATAGAAAAGGGTCACATAGCTACAGTGCTGTAATGTTTATATAGATAGCATTATGCAGGAAAAAGTGGAGGGACTAATATACTCTGAAGTTGTGCAGTGCATGTGATTCAAGGAGGCATGTTATAAAGAAGTTACCTGCTTCTAAATATATATCTATAGATATTCATATGTATACTGCATGGAAATAAGGCAACCATTCTGGATTTAAAGTAACCATTTTTTTTCTGTGTGATGTTGCTGCCTGCTTCCTCCTCCCCCTGTGCCACCATTCTTCTTCTGAGCTATTCTTCTTTCACTACACAAATATTACACCCTACAGTACAATACTTACCTAACCTGCCTGCCATCAGTACTTACCTAACCCTGCCTGCCATCAATCCTTACCTAACCTGCCTGCCATCAATATTTACCTAACCTGCCTGCCATCAATATTTACCTAACCTGCCTGCCATCAATCCTTACCTAACCTGCCTGCCATCAATATTTACCTAATCTGCCTGCCATCAATACTTACCTAACCTGCCTGCCATCAATATTTACCTAACCTGCCTGCCATCAATCCTTACCTAACCTGCCTGCCATCAATATTTACCTAATCTGCCTGCCATCAATACTTACCTAACCTGCCTGCCATCAATACTTACCTAACCCTGCCTGCCATCAATACTTACCTAACCTGCCATCAATATTTACCTAACCTGCCTGCCATCAATACTTACCTAACCTGCCATCAATATTTACCTAACCTGCCTGCCATCAATAATTACCTAACCTGCCTGCCATCAATAATTACCTAACCTGCCATCAATATTTACCTAACCTGCCTGCCATCAATACTTACCTAACCCTGCCTGCCATCAATATTTACCTAACCTGCCTGCCATCAATATTTACCTAACCTGCCTGCCATCATAAATATATTTACCTAACCTGCCTGCCTCAATCCTAGTGCTACAATTACCTAATCACAATACTTCTAACCCTGCCTGCCATCAATTTACCTAACCTGCCTGCCATCAATATTTACCTAACCTGCCTGCCATCAATAATTACCTAACCTGCCTGCCATCAATATTTACCTAACCTGCCTGCCATCAATACTTACTTAACCTCTGCCCCCCGCCCGCCATCAATACTTACCTAACCCTGCCTGCCATCAATACTTACCTAACCTGCATACCATCAATATTTACCTAACCTGCCAGCTATCAATAATTACCTAACCTGCCTGCCATCAATACTTACCTAACCTGCCTGCCATCAATACTTACCTAACCCTGCCTGCCATCAATACTTATCTAACCTGCATGCCATCAATATTTACGTAACCTGCCAGCTATCAATAATTACCTAACCTGCCTGCCATCAATACTTACCTAACCTGCCTGCCATCAATACTTACCTAACCCTGCCTGCCATCAAACCTAACCAGCATGCCATCAATAATTACCTAACCTGCCTGCTATCAATAATTACCTAACCTGCCTGCCATCAATATTTACCTAACCTGCCTGCCATCAATATTTACCTAACCTGCCTACCATCAATACTTACCTTAGAGGATGATTGTCCTATATGCTGCTCAGGATATAGCTTGTATGAACTGTGCCTTTGTAACTTATGATCCATGTATGGCTTACATTGTATATAGTGTATACTGGCATTAACTTGCCATTCTTTTCTCCTCAGCAACACTATGAATAAGACCCATGAAGAGTTGAAAAGTTAAAATAACCATTGATGTTGCATATTCCTGTACCTGTCATGTTAAATTTTCTCCATGTGAAATAAAACTTTTGCATACCTAAAGAAGTGTGCCATGCAAGTCAATCGGTCAGTCAAAGAAATGTGGGACCGCACTCGGGTGAAATCTGAGTGCAGACCTACAAGTGCTTCTCACAAAATTAGAATATCATCAAAAAGTTAATTTATTTCAGTTCTTCAATACAAAAAGTGAAACTCATATATTATATATAGTCATTACACACAGAGTGATCTATTTCACATGTTTATTTTTGTTAATGTTGATGATTACGGCTTACAGCCAATGAAAACCCAAAAGTCATTATCTCAGTAAATTAGAATACTTTATAACACCAGCTTGAGAAATGATTTTAAAATCTGAAATGTTGACTGCTGAAATGTATGATCAGTAAATGCACTCAGTACTTGATCGGGCTCCTTTTACATCAATTACTGCATCAATGTGGCGTGGAGTGGTGACGATCAGCCTGTGACACTGCTGAGGTGTTATGGAAGCCCAGGTTGCTTTGATAGCAGCCTTCAGCTCGTCTGCATTGTTGGGTCTGGTGTCTCTCATCTTCCTCTTGACAATACTCCATAGATTCTCTGTGGGGTTAAGGTCAGGCGAGTTTGCTGCCAATCAAGCACAGTGATACTGTTGTTTGTACACCAGGTATTGGTACTTTTGGCAGTGTGGACAGGTGCCAAGTCCTGCTGGAGAATGACATTTCCATCTCCAAAAAGCTTGTCAGAGGGAAGCATGAAGTGCTCCAAAATGTCCTGGTAGACGACTGCGCTGACTTTGGTCTTGATAAAACACAGTGGACCTACACCAGCAGATGACATGGCTCCCCAAACCATCACTGACTGTGGAGACTTCACACTAGACCTCCAGCAGCTTGGATTGTGGCCTCTTCACTCTTCCTCCAGACTCTGGGACCTTGATGAAATGCAAAATTTGCTTTCATCTGAAAACAATACCTTGGACCACTGAGCATCATCCAGTTCTTTTTCTCCTTGGCCCAGGTTAGACGCGTCTAGCGTTGTCTATTGGTCATGAGTGGCTGACACAAGGAATGTGACACTTGTAGCCCATGTCCTGGATACGTCTGTGTGTGGTGGTTCTTGAAGCAATGACTCCAGCAGCAGTCCACTCCTTGTGAATCTCCCACAAATTTTTGAATGTCCTTTTCTTAACAATCCTTTCCAGGTTGCGGTTATCCTGGTTGCTTGTGCAACTTTTTCTACCACACTTTTTCCTTCAACTCCACTTTCCATTAATCTGCTTGGATACAGCACTCTGTGATCAGCCAGATTCTTTAGCAATGACCTTTTGTGGCTTACCCTCCTTGTGGAGTGTGTCAATGACTGCCTTCTGGACATCTGTCAAGTCAGCAGTCTTCCCCATGATTGTGGAGCTACTGAAACAGACTAAGGGACCTTTTTAAACACTGAGGAAGCCTTTGCAGGTGTTTTTTGCTAATTATTCTAATTTACTGAGACAATGACTTTTGGGTTTTCATTGGCTGTAAGTAGAGATGAGCGAATTTGTTTTGATTTTGATCCTGAATCAAATTTTGACATATTTGTGCCGTAGTCGAACACTATTCGTGCTGATGGTTTGTTTGATGATCGGTTCTGAACATATTCAGTAATTTTTACTCCCATTAACTGTAATGACGGCGGCTGTGTTTGACAAAAATTGCAAAACCAATATTTGATGCCGATCGTATTCGGAACCGAATCCAAAGAAATTCGCTCAACTCTAGCTGTAAGCCATAATCATCAACATTAGCAAGAAATAAACACGTGAAATAAATCACTCTGTGTGTACTGAATCTATATAATATATGAGTTTCACTTTTTGTATTGAAGAACTGAAATAAATTAAATTTTTGATTATATTCTAATTTAGTAATAAGCACCTCTATTTCCATGGTCAGACAGAATGGAGAACATATATTAAATTTTATTAATCCCAAAGATATAAATAATTACTGCAACATGTTATGAAACAATAACAATAAACAAAGTGACCAGAAACCAAAAAACACATAAAAAGGGAGTGAACGCCTCTGACCTGTAAGACCAATTAATACTATAAATGTGGCCCAGATTAAGTACCTAAAGGTGCTATTACTGCCATAGTGTGAAACACACTCAGCGGTTAAACAGCATGTACCGTGGCAGCTACAAAAATAATGAAAGCACACAAAGCAAAGGGCACTTACACGTAAGTTGGTCAATACAGCGTGGCGCTTCCCTGGCGCCCCAACGCGCGTTTCGTCCCTTCGTCAGGAGGCGAACGCTGGGTAAAAAGGGTGTGTTTGTTAAATAGCAAAAAGCAGCCAATAAACAGGCTGGTTTCAATTTAGGCATCCACTAATGAAGTTACTCGTCACCACTGTGTTGTCTGCGCATGTGCCGCTGACGTCATCCATTCACCGGGTGTGTTGGATTGCGGCCGTGGGATGCAAATTGCTGGGCCGTCTGAAAAGAAGGCGCATGCGCTCTGCCCCCTGTGCCCGCTCGCCAGGACACCGATGGATGCAGCAAAAGATACATGCGTCACACAGATGGGATAATATAAGTAAGGAATTACTATATGTCATACACAAAACAGGAGAACAGAGAATAATTGATAATAATACAAGTGTATCATAGTGAATGCAAGTGAACTAAAATAAAATAGAATACCATAAAACCAGGGACTGATAAAAACCCCTGATAAATAATATAAAATTATAATCCTGATGTGAGTGACATTCATAATGTGCAAACAAGTATATATAATAAACATCAAAAAGTGCATATCATAAATAAATATATATCATAAAAAATGTGCAAAAGTGACAAAGTACTGTGTTAAAATAATAAAATAATGATAAGAAGAATTTGTCATCTGTGAAAATAGCACTCTTGCACTCAGAAAAAAATCTTCTCAAGTCCTCATAAATATATTGCTTCAATGTACATAATTCCAACGATGGACTTCAAGATTGAAAGAATATTTCAGAAATCTTGTACACAGTCAGATGCCCAAATAGGCTACACGTTCAAAACATATATTAATGAACCTAAAATGAGAAACAAAATTAATTAAAAACTAAAAAATGAAAATAAATGCGGAAAAACACATAAGAATAAAAACAGAACCCACCCTACCCCAGAAAACAATACAAAAAAATAAAATAGTATACCAATCCCTACAAAAAAGAGCTGAATCTGAAATTTTCATTGAGTCCTAGTGGTGTAACCGTTTGTAATCTGTAGATCCAACGGCTTTGAATTTGAGCCAATCTCCTAAAGAGGTCACCCCCTCTCTGACCCATAGACACCTGATCTATTGCTTTCAGCTTCAACAAACTAGAGTCAGAGTTGTGAAAGTCTCTGAAATGTCTTGGAAGGGTTTTCAACGGCTCATCATCACTTGCATTCTTGGATTTATCAATGTCACGCACATGTTCCCTGACTCTGATTTTGAATTCTCTAGTAGTCATGCCTATATAAATTTTCTTGCATGGGCATTGAGCATAATATATGACTCCCGTAGAAGAACACATGAGTCTATGCCAGATTTTAAAAGTGCGTGTACCTCCAGAATTCTGAAAATCCTTGCACTTTTCCAAGTTCCTACATGCCTTACACAATCCGCAAGGAAAGAATCCTTGTAGGGTCTTCAAATCCTTACCTCGATTACTACTCTGGTCAGAGATATAATGACTATGGACAAGAAGGTCCCGTAAATTTTTGGACCTTCTTGCCGTAATCCGTGGTAAAGATGGAATCAAATTTTTCAAAATAGGATCAGTGTGCAAAACCTTCCAATGAGTACGAAGTATGTTGACAAATCCCTCCCATTGTTTATTATAAGAGGTAATAAATCGTAACTCATCCGATTTCTTGATGTTATCTGCAGATTTTTTGTAGAGCAAGTTGTCCCTGGAGGTTTCATTTGCTCTGTTATAGCCTCTACGAATACTTCTGTGGCTATATCCTCTCTCTCTAAATCTAGAATATAGATCTCTAGCTTGTTTTTGAAAATTAGTCTCGGAAGAACATATCCGTTTAATTCTAAGGTGTTGACCAATAGGAATGCCACGTATGATATTTTGAGGATGAGACGATTGGGCATGTAGAATTGTATTGGCAGCCTTTGATTTTCTATACACATCTGTAGTTAGTACTCCATTTTCATTGGCTTGAATATCGATATCCAAGAAATTAACCTGACGACCAGATGTATATGTGAGTTTAATATTTAGCATGTTATCATTAAGATCATCCATCAACTTGTTGAGTTCCTCGACCGACCCCTCCCAGACAAACCACACGTCATCAATATATCTGATCCAATGGTGTATTTTCTCCGCATTGTAAATTGGGTTACATTGGAATATCTCCCGTTCCCAGAACCCAAGGAACAAATTTGCATATGAAGGGGCACACGTGGCCCCCATAGCAGTTCCTTGGGTCTGGAGATAAATTCGATTATTGAAAATGAAACAATTATGTTTCAAAACAAATTCAAGTAACTCAATAATGAAATCTGTGAGAGGCTTGTCTGGGTAGTTGGTCTCAAGGAACCAAGTAGCTGCCCTCACACCATCAGCATGTCTAATTGATGTGTATAGACTTTCAATGTCTGCCGTAACCATAATCATATCCTCCCTAAGAGTTAAACCGTCAATATGTCCTAAGGCAGAGGTGGTGTCTCTAATGTATGAAGGGTGGTTTGCACGTTAATGACCGGGCCAATTTTTACAATTCTGACCACTGTCTCTTTATGAGGTTATAACTCTGGAACGCTTCAACGGATCTTCGCGATTCTGAGATTGTTTTCTCGTGACATATTGTACTTCATGTTAGTGGTAAAATTTCTTCGATATAACTTGCGTTTATTTTTGAAAAAAACGCAAATATGGCGAAAATTTTAAAAATTTTGCAATTTTCAAACTTTGAATTTTTTTTCCCTTAAAACAGAGAAATATGTCACACAAAATAGTTAAGAAATAACATTTCCCACATGTCTACTTTACATCAGCACAATTTTGGAACCAAAATTTTTCTTTGTTAGGAAATTAGAAGGGTTAAAAGTTGACCAGTGATTTCTCATTTTTACAACAAAATTTACAAAGCCATTTTTTTAGGGACCACCTCACATTTGAAGTCACTTTGACGGGTCTATATGGCAGAAAATACCCAAAAGTGACACCATTATAAAAACTGCACCCCTCAAGGTACTCAAAACTACATTCAAGAAGTTTATTAACCCTTCAGGTGCTTCACAGGAGCTGAAGCAACGTGGATGGAAAAAAATAATATTTAACTTTTTAGCCACAAAAATGATCTTTTACAAACTTTTTTTTATTTTCACAAGGGTAAAAGGAGAAAATGGACAGATAAAGTTGTTGTGCAATTTCTCCTGAGTACGCCAATACCCCATATGTGGGGGAAAACCACTGTTTGTGCACACAGCAGAGCTCGTAAGGGAAGGAGCGCCGTTTGACTTTTTCAAACTAAAATTGGCTGGAATTGAGATTGGACGCCATGTCGTGTTTGGAGAGCCCCTGATACGTCTAAACAGTGGAAACCCCCACAAGTGACACCATTTTGGAAACTAGACCCCCTAAGGAACTTATCTAGATCTGTTGTGAGCACTTTGAACCCCAAAGTGTTTCACAAAAGTTTATAATGCCTGGGTGTGAAAAAAAAAAAAAACAATTTTCCACAAAAATGATTTTTTAGTCCCAAATTTTTGATTTTTCCCAAGGAAATTGGACCCCAAAACTTGTTGTCCAATTTGTCCTGAGTACGCTGATACCCCATATGTGGGGGGGGAAACTGTTTGGGCGCACGGCAGGGCTTGGAAAAGAAGCAGTAACGTTTTGGAATGCAAACATTGATGGGGTCATGTTCCGTTTGTAGTGCCCCAGATGAGCCTAAACAGTGGAAACCCCCCACAAGTGACCCCATTTTGGAAGCTAGATCCCTGTTGTGAATGGGTTTGAGATGAGTTCTGAGCAGAGGCTCCCTCTGGTGGTTACAAGCGGTGCTAGTGAAGATTGTGAGGACTGGGAATCAGGTGTTACTGACTGGTCTTATATAAGGGAGTCATTTTCCCATCAGGGTTGCCGGTGATCAATTGTTCTGGTCTGAATCCTTCATTCCAGTTTCCCTTGTAGCCTGCTGTGTCGTGTCTGCATCTCCTGCTAACAGATAAGACTTTGTCTTCTTTTGTGTTTTTGCTATATTTTTGCATTTTGTCCTGCACTTCTTTGGGGGCCTTCAGGGTCCCCTCCGGGGGCTTCTGCCCTCTCAGTTTAGTTCAGCCACTGAGTTTTGTTCTTTTGCTTTTTCCAGTTTTTTCAGTGGCTGCTGTTTTGATTTTGTTACACCAGAGAACTAATTTAGGTGGTAGAGGTCGTGTGATCTCAGGTGATTTTGAAATTAGTAGAGTTGGTGCTTTTCAGGGTTTTCTGGGATTGCAGTAAGTACCCTTCCTATCCTTTTCTATTTAGATAGTTTGGGCCCCAGCGTTTGCTCATGCTATTTTCTTTCTGTGTCAGTATTTCCTCTTGTCTAACCGCCATTACATGTTTGGGGGCTTTCTATTATCTTTGGGGTTCTGCTCCGGGGCAGATAGCTTTCCTATTTCTATCTTTAGGTGTAGTTAGTTTCTCAGGCTGTGACGAGGCGTCTAGGACCAACGTAGGAACGCTCCACGGCTGCCTCTAGTTGTGGTGGTTAGTCAGGGTACTGCAATCTCATAGATTCCAACTGCTCTGGTGTATTGCCTTTTTTACCTGCACTCCTCAGCTACCGAAACAAAACAGTATCACCGGCCTAAAAATTGAAAATTGTATGGTACTCACAGAAGGGAAAAAATATTGTGAAAGAAAAAAGGTTGTCAGAGTTGTCAGAGATATTTTTCTGTTTGTTGCATTTTTTTTTTTTTCCCTCTGTATCTCTGGGTGCTGGGGAGGATCTTTTCTCCCAATGGAGTTTGCACAGTTGTCTGGCCGTGTGGATCAGCTTGCCACTGAGGTTCAGAGTATTGCTGCATATCTTGCTAGGTTGCCTGTTGTGGAACCTAGGATCCCCATGCCAGATTTGTTTTTATGGGATCGAGCTAAGTTTCAGAATTTCAAAAATAATTGTAAATTGTTTTTTGCCTTAAAATCTAAGTCCTCAGGAAACGCAGCGCAGCAGGTTCAAATTATCATCTCTCTCCTGCGCGGCGATCCTCAGGATTGGGCTTTTTCCCTGATACCTGGGGATCCTGTTTTGAGTGATGTTGATGCGTTTTTTCAGGCTTTGGGGTTATTGTACGATGAGCCTAATGTCACTGATCAAGCTGAAAAAGCCTTGTTGGCATTAAATCAGGGGCTTGATGATGCTGAGTTATACTGTCAGAGATTCCGTAGGTGGGCAGTCCTGACCAAATGGAATGACGACGCTTTGGCGGCCCTTTTCCGGAAGGGTCTGTCAGATAATGTAAAGGATGTTATGGTGGGATTCCCTGTCCCCTCTGGTCTCAATGATTCTATGTCATTAGCGATTCAAATTGACAGACGTTTGCGTGAGCGGAGAAGTTTGCGTGGAATGGTGTTGCCTTGTGAACCAGCTTCTGAACCCATGCAGTGTGATAGAGTGGTGTCTGGGGCACAGCGTCATGAGTTTCGAAAGCGCAATGGGTTATGTTTCTACTGTGGTGATGCCTCTCATGCTATTTCAGTCTGCCCTAAGCGGGGAAGACGTTTTGCACGCTCAGTTGTCTTGGGTAGTGTTCAGACTGAGTACGCTGATACCCCATATGTGGGGGGGAACCACTGTTTGGGCGCATGGCAGAGCTCGGAATGGAAGGAGCACTATTTGACTTTTTCCAACCAAAATTGGCTGGAATTGAGATTGGACGCCATGTTGCATTTGGAGAGCCCCTGATGTGCCTAAACAGTGGAAACCCCCCACAAGTGACCCCATTTGGGAAACTAGACCCCCTAAGGAACTTATCTAGATCTTTGGTGAGCAATTTGAACCCCCAAGTGCTTCACACAAGTTTATAACGTAGAGCCGTAAAATTAAAAAATTATATTTTTTCCACAAAATTGATCTTTTCACCCCAATTTTTATTTTCCCAAGGGAAACAAGACTCCAAAAGTTATTGTGCAATTTGTCCTGAGTGCGCTGATACCCATATGTGTGGGTAAACCACTGTTTGGGTGCATGGCAGAGTTTGGAAGGGAAGGAGCGCCGTTTGACTTTTTCAACGCAGAATTGGCTGGATGCCATGTCGTGTTTGGAGAGCTCCTGATCTGCCTAAACAGTGGAAACCCCCCACAAATGACACCATTTTGGAAACTAGACCCCTCAAGCTTGACCTCAGGGGGGCGTATAACCTTATTCGCATTAAGCACGGGGATGAATGGAAGACGGCATTCAATACCCCTGAAGGGCATTTTGAGTACCTAGTGATGCCCTTTGGGCTCACTAATGCTCCTTCCGTCTTCCAGTCCTTCATGAATGACATTTTCAGGGATTTTGTGGACAAATTTCTGATTGTTTATTTGGATGATATCTTGATTTTTTCTAATGACTGGGACTCTCATGTGAAACATGTTCGAACTGTATTCCAGATTTTGAGAGAGAATGCTCTGTATGTGAAGGGATCAAAGTGTCTTTTTGGCGTACAGAGGATCTCATTTCTGGGATTCATTTTGTCCCCATCTGTTATTGAAATGGACCCGGTCAAGGTTCAGGCCATCTGTGATTGGGTCCAACCTACTTCATTAAAGGCTCTTCAGAGATTTTTGGGTTTTGCCAATTTTTATCGTAAATTTATTGGTAATTTCTCGGTTATTGTTAAACCATTAACTGATTTGACCAGAAAGGGTTCTGATGTGGTGAATTGGCCTCCTGAGGCAATCTCTGCATTTCAGGAACTTAAGCAGAGATTCACTTCTGCTCCTGTTCTACGGCAGCCTGATGTTTCTCTGCCATTTCAGGTGGAGGTTGATGCCTCTGAAATTGGGGCAGGTGCCGTTTTGTCCCAAAAAGATCCAGAGACCTCTAAAAGTAACCCTTGTGCCTTTTTCTCTCGAAAATTTTCTCCTACTGAACGTAATTATGACGTGGGTAATCGGGAGTTATTGGCCATGAAGTGGGCTTTTGAAGAGTGGAGACATTGGCTGGAGGGAGCCAAACATCAGGTGGTGGTCCTTACGGACCATAAGAATCTGGTCTATCTGGAATCTGCCAAGCGACTCAATCCTAGACAGGCCAGGTGGGCCTTGTTTTTCACACGTTTTAATTTTGTGGTTTCCTTTCTTCCTGCCACTAAGAATGTTAAGGCGGATGCCCTCTCGAGGAGTTTCCTTGCGGACTCTCCTGAGTTATCTGATCCTTCTGTTATTTTGAAAGAGGGTGTAGTTCTTTCCGCCATCTCGCCCAATTTGAGACTTGCTCTGGAGGGGTGTCAGGAGGATAGGCCCGAGCGCTGCCCTGTTGGAAAATTGTTTGTCCCGGACCAATGGAAAAAGAGTGTGATGTCTGAGATTCATTGTTCCGCATTGGCTGGGCATCCTGGAATTTTTGGTACCAGAGACTTGGTTAGTCGGTCCTTTTGGTGGCCTACCTTGTCTCGTGATGTCAGGGAGTTTGTGCAGTCCTGCGGGACTTGCTCTCGCTCCAAGCCTTGCTCTCGCTCTAGTGGTTTGTTGATGCCATTGCCTGTGCCCAAGAGACCATGGACCCATATCTCTATGGATTTCATTTCCGATCTTCCTGTTTCTCAGAGAATGACCACCATCTGGGTAATTTGTGATAGGTTTTCCAAAATGATACATCTTGTGCCATTACCTAAGTTGCCTTCCTCCTCTGAATTGGTGCCGTTGTTCCTTCAGCACGTGGTTCGTTTACACGGCATTCCTGAGAACATTGTGTCTGACAGAGGAGTCCAGTTTGTTTCCAGATTTTGGAGGACTTTTTGTTCTAAACTGGGTGTTCAATTGTCTTTCTCCTCGGCATTTCATCCTCAGACCAATGGTCAAACTGAGAGAACAAACCAGACATTGGAGACTTATCTAAGATGCTTTGTGTCTGCTGATCAGGATGACTGGGTCTCTTTTTTGCCTTTGGCTGAGTTTGCTCTTAATAATAGGGCTAGCTCTGCCACTTTGATGTCTCCGTTTTTCTGTAATTCTGGGTTTCACCCTCGATTTTCTTCAGGACAGACGGAGGCTTCTGTCTGTCCAGGTGTTGACTCTGTTGTGGAGCGTATGCAGCAGATTTGGGACCAGGTAGTGGAGAGGTTGTCCCTCTCTCAGGAGAGGGCCCAGCGGTTTGCTAACCGGCATAGGACTGATGGTCCTCGGTTTAAAGTGGGGGACTTGGTCTGGTTGTCCTCAAAGAATATTCCTATGAGAGTAGCATCTCCTAAATTTAAGCCTAGGTTCATTGGACCTTATAAGATCATGGAGATTATTAATCCTGTTTCTTTTCGTTTGCTTCTTCCAGGGACATTTAAGATCCATAACGTGTTCCACAAGTCCTTGTTGAAGAGGTTTGTTGAGCCAGTGGTTCCTGCTGCTGTGCCTCCTGACCCTGTTTTGGTTGAGGGCAATCTGGAGTATGTGGTTGAGAAAATATTGGATCTCGTTTTTCTAGACGGAAACTCCAGTATTTGGTTAAATGGAGAGGTTATGGTCAGGAAGAAATTCTTGGGTGTTTGCTTCGGACATCCATGCTAGGAGACTTATCCGTGCGTATCATAGAACTCATCCTGACCGACCTGGTTGCTCAAATGAGGGTTCGGTGACCCCTCCTCAAGGGGGGGGTACTGTTGTGAATGGGTTTGAGATGAGTTCTGAGCAGAGGCTCCCTCTGGTGGTTACAAGCGGTGTTAGTGAAGATTGTGAGGACTGGGAATCAGGTGTTACTGACTGGTCTTATATAAGGGAGTCATTTTCCCATCAGGGTTGCCGGTGATCAATTGTTCTGGTCTGAATCCTTCATTCCAGTTTCCCTTGTAGCCTGCTGTGTCGTGTCTGCATCTCCTGCTAACAGATAAGACTTTGTCTTCTTTTGTGTTTTTGCTATATTTTTGCATTTTGTCCTGCACTTCTTTGGGGGCCTTCAGGGTCCCTCCGGGGGCTTCTGCCCTCTCAGTTTAGTTCAGCCACTGAGTTTTGTTCTTTTGCTTTTTCCATTTTTTTCAGTGGCTGCTGTTTTGATTTTGTTACACCAGAGAACTAATTTAGGTGGTAGAGGTCGTGTGATCTCAGGTGATTTTGAAATTAGTAGAGTTGGTGCTTTTCAGGGTTTTCTGGGATTGCAGTAAGTACCCTTCCTATCCTTTTCTATTTAGATAGTTTGGGCCCCAGCGTTTGCTCATGCTATTTTCTTTCTGTGTCAGTATTTCCTCTTGTCTAACCGCCATTACATGTTTGGGGGCTTTCTATTATCTTTGGGGTTCTGCTCCGGGCAGATAGCTTTCCTATTTCTATCTTTAGGTGTAGTTAGTTTCTCAGGCTGTGACGAGGCGTCTAGGACCGACGTAGGAACACTCCACGGCTGCCTCTAGTTGTGGTGGTTAGTCAGGGTACTGCAATCTCATAGATTCCAACTGCTCTGGTGTATTGCCTTTTTTACCTGCACTCCTCAGCTACCGAAACAAAACAGATCCCCTAAGGAACTTATCTAGATCTTTGGTGAGCACTTTGAACCCCCAAGTGCTTCACACAAGTTTATAATGCCCGGGCATGAAAATAAAAAATCCTATTTTTTTCCCACAAAAATTATCTATTAGTCACTAATTTTTTATTTTCCCATAGGTAACAGGAGAAATTGGACCACAAAATTAGTTGTCCAATTTGTCCTGAGTACGCTGATACCCCATATGTGGGGGGGAACCACTGTTTGGGCGCATGGCAGAGCTCGGAATGGAAGGAGCACTATTTGACTTTTTCCAACCAAAATTGGCTGGAATTGAGATTGGACGCCATGTTGCATTTGGAGAGCCCCTGATGTGCCTAAACAGTGGAAACCCCCCACAAGTGACCCCATTTGGGAAACTAGACCCCCTAAGGAACTTATCTAGATCTTTGGTGAGCAATTTGAACCCCCAAGTGCTTCACACAAGTTTATAACGTAGAGCCGTAAAATTAAAAAATTATATTTTTTCCACAAAATTGATCTTTTCACCCCAATTTTTATTTTCCCAAGGGAAACAAGACTCCAAAAGTTATTGTGCAATTTGTCCTGAGTGCGCTGATACCCCATATGTGTGGGTAAACCACTGTTTGGGTGCATGGCAGAGTTTGGAAGGGAAGGAGCGCCGTTTGACTTTTTCAACGCAGAATTGGCTGGATGCCATGTCGTGTTTGGAGAGCTCCTGATCTGCCTAAACAGTGGAAACCCCCCACAAATGACACCATTTTGGAAACTAGACCCCTCAAGGAACTTATCTAGATGTGTGGTGAGCACTTTGAACCCCAAAGTGCTTCACAGAAGTTTATAACGTACAGCCGTAAAATAAAAAAATTCTTTTTTTTTTTACAAAAATGATTTTTTAGCCCCCAATATTTTATTTTCACAAGGGTAGCAGGAGAAATTGGACCCCAAAAGTTGTTGTCCAATTTGTCCTGAGTATGCTGATACCCAATATGTGGGAGTAAACTACTGTATGGGCGCACGTCGGGACTCGGAAGGGAAGTAGTGACGTTTTGGATTGCAGACTTTGATGGAATGGTCTGGGGGAGTCATGTCGCATTTGGAGAGCCCCTGATGCGCCTAAACAGTGGAAACCCCCCACAAGTCTTGGGTAGTGTTCAGACTAAGTTTTTATTAACTGTCACTCTGATATGCTCTCTGTCCTCATTTTCTGCTCAGGCTTTCGTTGATTCTGGAGCAGCTATTAACCTGATGGATTATGATTTTGCTAAACGTTGTGGGTTTCCCTTGATACCCCTACAGAAGTCTATTCCCCTACTGGGGATCGATTCTACCCCTTTGGCTGAGAATAAACCCCAGTTTTCTACTCAGGTCATAATGAGGGTTGAACCTGATCACCAGGAGTGCTGCAAATTTTTGGTTCTATATAATCTGCATGACATTATCGTGCTGGGTTTCCCTTGGTTACAGTCTCATAATCCTGTTTTGGATTGGAAATCTGTGTCTGTAACCAGTTGGGGCTGCCAATGTGTTAATACCAACACATCCTGTTTTTTGTGCCTCCCCCCAGGCTCAGGATGTTCCTGACTTTTTGTTTGATTTTTCTGATGTGTTTAGCGAAAGTAAATCTGCATCCTTGCCTCCCCATAGGAGCTATGACTGCGCTATTGAATTAGTGCCGGGTAGTAAATTCCCTAAAGGTCGCCTTTTTAACTTGTCTGTACCTGAACATGACGCTATGCGGTCTTATATCAAGGAATCATTGGAGAAGGGTCATATCAGACCATCCTCTTCACCCTTAGGTGCCGGTTTTTTCTTTGTGGCCAAAAAAGATGGTTCATTAAGGCCGTGTATTGATTATCGTCTCTTGAACAATATTACTGTGAAATATCAATACCCGTTACCCTTGATTTCTGACCTGTTTTCCAGGGTGAAAAACGCTACTTGGTTTACCAAGCTTGACCTCAGGGGGGTGTATAACCTTATTCGCATTAAACACGGGGATGAATGGAAGACGGCATTCAATACCCCTGAAGGGCATTTTGAGTACCTAGTGATGCCCTTTGGGCTCACTAATGCTCCTTCCGTCTTCCAGTCCTTCATGAATGACATTTTCAGGGATTTTGTGGACAAATTTCTGATTGTTTATTTGGATGATATCTTGATTTTTTCTAATGACTGGGACTCTCATGTGAAACATGTTCGAACTGTATTCCAGATTTTGAGAGAGAATGCTCTGTATGTGAAGGGATCAAAGTGTCTTTTTGGCTTACAGAGGATCTCATTTCTGGGATTCATTTTGTCCCCATCTGTTATTGAAATGGACCCGGTCAAGGTTCAGGCCATCTGTGATTGGGTCCAACCTACTTCATTAAAGGCTCTTCAGAGATTTTTGGGTTTTGCCAATTTTTATCGTAAATTTATTGGTAATTTCTCGGTTATTGTTAAACCATTAACTGATTTGACCAGAAAGGGTTCTGATGTGGTGAATTGGCCTCCTGAGGCAGTCTCTGCATTTCAGGAACTTAAGCAGAGATTCACTTCTGCTCCTGTTCTACGGCAGCCTGATGTTTCTCTGCCATTTCAGGTGGAGGTTGATGCCTCTGAAATTGGGGCAGGTGCCGTTTTGTCCCAAAAAGATCCAGAGACCTCTAAAAGTAACCCTTGTGCCTTTTTCTCTCGAAAATTTTCTCCTACTGAACGTAATTATGACGTGGGTAATCGGGAGTTATTGGCCATGAAGTGGGCTTTTGAAGAGTGGAGACATTGGCTGGAGGGAGCCAAACATCAGGTGGTGGTCCTTACGGACCATAAGAATCTGGTCTATCTGGAATCTGCCAAGCGACTCAATCCTAGACAGGCCAGGTGGGCCTTGTTTTTCACACGTTTTAATTTTGTGGTTTCCTTTCTTCCTGGCACTAAGAATGTTAAGGCGGATGCCCTCTCGAGGAGTTTCCTTGCGGACTCTCCTGAGTTATCTGATCCTTCTGTTATTTTGAAAGAGGGTGTAGTTCTTTCCGCCATCTCGCCCAATTTGAGACTTGCTCTGGAGGGGTGTCAGGAGGATAGGCCCGAGCGCTGCCCTGTTGGAAAATTGTTTGTCCCGGACCAATGGAAAAAGAGTGTGATGTCTGAGATTCATTGTTCCGCATTGGCTGGGCATCCCGGAATTTTTGGTACCAGAGACTTGGTTAGTCGGTCCTTTTGGTGGCCTACCTTGTCTCGTGATGTCAGGGAGTTTGTGCAGTCCTGCGGGACTTGCTCTCGCTCCAAGCCTTGCTCTCGCTCTAGTGGTTTGTTGATGACATTGCCTGTGCCCAAGAGACCATGGACCCATATCTCTATGGATTTCATTTCCAATCTTCCTGTTTCTCAGAGAATGACCACCATCTGGGTAATTTGTGATAGGTTTTCCAAAATGATACATCTTGTGCCATTACCTAAGTTGCCTTCCTCCTCTGAATTGGTGCCGTTGTTCCTTCAGCACATGGTTCGTTTACACGGCATTCCTGAGAACATTGTGTCTGACAGAGGAGTCCAGTTTGTTTCCAGATTTTGGAGGACTTTTTGTTCTAAACTGGGTGTTCAATTGTCTTTCTCCTCGGCATTTCATCCTCAGACCAATGGTCAAACTGAGAGAACAAACCAGACATTGGAGACTTATCTAAGATGCTTTGTGTCTGCTGATCAGGATGACTGGGTCTCTTTTTTGCCTTTGGCTGAGTTTGCTCTTAATAATAGGGCTAGCTCTGCCACTTTGATGTCTCCGTTTTTCTGTAATTCTGGGTTTCACCCTCGATTTTCTTCAGGACAGACGGAGGCTTCTGTCTGTCCAGGTGTTGACTCTGTTGTGGAGCGTATGCAGCAGATTTGGGACCAGGTAGTGGAGAGGTTGTCCCTCTCTCAGGAGAGGGCCCAGCGGTTTGCTAACCGGCATAGGACTGATGGTCCTCGGTTTAAAGTGGGGGACTTGGTCTGGTTGTCCTCAAAGAATATTCCTATGAGAGTAGCATCTCCTAAATTTAAGCCTAGGTTCATTGGACCTTATAAGATCATGGAGATTATTAATCCTGTTTCTTTTCGTTTGCTTCTTCCAGGGACATTTAAGATCCATAACGTGTTCCACAAGTCCTTGTTGAAGAGGTTTGTTGAGCCAGTGGTTCCTGCTGCTGTGCCTCCTGACCCTGTTTTGGTTGAGGGCAATCTGGAGTATGTGGTTGAGAAAATATTGGATCTCGTTTTTCTAGACGGAAACTCCAGTATTTGGTTAAATGGAGAGGTTATGGTCAGGAAGACAATTCTTGGGTGTTTGCTTCGGACATCCATGCTAGGAGACTTATCCGTGCGTATCATAGAACTCATCCTGACCGACCTGGTTGCTCAAATGAGGGTTCGGTGACCCTCCTCAAGGGGGGGGTACTGTTGTGAATGGGTTTGAGATGAGTTCTGAGCAGAGGCTCCCTCTGGTGGTTACAAGCGGTGCTAGTGAAGATTGTGAGGACTGGGAATCAGGTGTTACTGACTGGTCTTATATAAGGGAGTCATTTTCCCATCAGGGTTGCCGGTGATCAATTGTTCTGGTCTGAATCCTTCATTCCAGTTTCCCTTGTAGCCTGCTGTGTCGTGTCTGCATCTCCTGCTAACAGATAAGACTTTGTCTTCTTTTGTGTTTTTGCTATATTTTTGCATTTTGTCCTGCACTTCTTTGGGGGCCTTCAGGGTCCCCTCCGGGGGCTTCTGCCCTCTCAGTTTAGTTCAGCCACTGAGTTTTGTTCTTTTGCTTTTTCCAGTTTTTTCAGTGGCTGCTGTTTTGATTTTGTTACACCAGAGAACTAATTTAGGTGGTAGAGGTCGTGTGATCTCAGGTGATTTTGAAATTAGTAGAGTTGGTGCTTTTCAGGGTTTTCTGGGATTGCAGTAAGTACCCTTCCTATCCTTTTCTATTTAGATAGTTTGGGCCCCAGCGTTTGCTCATGCTATTTTCTTTCTGTGTCAGTATTTCCTCTTGTCTAACCGCCATTACATGTTTGGGGGCTTTCTATTATCTTTGGGGTTCTGCTCCGGGGCAGATAGCTTTCCTATTTCTATCTTTAGGTGTAGTTAGTTTCTCAGGCTGTGACGAGGCGTCTAGGACCAACGTAGGAACGCTCCACGGCTGCCTCTAGTTGTGGTGGTTAGTCAGGGTACTGCAATCTCATAGATTCCAACTGCTCTGGTGTATTGCCTTTTTTACCTGCACTCCTCAGCTACCGAAACAAAACAGATCCCCTAAGGAACTTATCTAGATCTTTGGTGAGCACTTTGAACCCCCAAGTGCTTCACACAAGTTTATAATGCCTGGGCATGAAAATAAAAAATCCTATTTTTTTCCCACAAAAATTATCTATTAGTCACTAATTTTTTATTTTCCCATAGGTAACAGGAGAAATTGGACCACAAAATTTGTTGTCCAATTTGTCCTGAGTACGCTGATACCCCATATGTGGGGGGGAACCACTGTTTGGGCGCATGGCAGAGCTCGGAATGGAAGGAGCACTATTTGACTTTTTCCAACCAAAATTGGCTGGAATTGAGATTGGACGCCATGTTGCATTTGGAGAGCCCCTGATGTGCGTAAACAGTGGAAACCCCCCACAAGTGACCCCATTTGGGAAACTAGACCCCCTAAGGAACTTATCTAGATCTTTGGTGAGCAATTTGAACCCCCAAGTGCTTCACACAAGTTTATAACGTAGAGCCGTAAAATTAAAAAATTATATTTTTTCCACAAAATTGATCTTTTCACCCCAATTTTTATTTTCCCAAGGGAAACAAGACTCCAAAAGTTATTGTGCAATTTGTCCTGAGTGCGCTGATACCCCATATGTGTGGGTAAACCACTGTTTGGGTGCATGGCAGAGTTTGGAAGGGAAGGAGCGCCGTTTGACTTTTTCAACGCAGAATTGGCTGGATGCCATGTCGTGTTTGGAGAGCTCCTGATCTGCCTAAACAGTGGAAACCCCCACAAATGACACCATTTTGGAAACTAGACCCCTCAAGGAACTTATCTAGATGTGTGGTGAGCACTTTGAACCCCAAAGTGCTTCACAGAAGTTTATAACGTACAGCCGTAAAATAAAAAAATTCTTTTTTTTTTTTACAAAAATGATTTTTTAGCCCCCAATATTTTATTTTCACAAGGGTAGCAGGAGAAATTGGACCCCAAAAGTTGTTGTCCAATTTGTCCTGAGTATGCTGATACCCAATATGTGGGAGTAAACTACTGTATGGGCGCACGTCGGGACTCGGAAGGGAAGTAGTGACGTTTTGGATTGCAGACTTTGATGGAATGGTCTGGGGGAGTCATGTCGCATTTGGAGAGCCCCTGATGCGCCTAAACAGTGGAAACCCCCACAAGTCTTGGGTAGTGTTCAGACTAAGTTTTTATTAACTGTCACTCTGATATGCTCTCTGTCCTCATTTTCTGCTCAGGCTTTTGTTTATTCTGGAGCAGCTATTAACCTGATGGATTATGATTTTGCTAAACGTTGTGGGTTTCCCTTGATACCCCTACAGAAGTCTATTCCCCTACTGGGGATCGATTCTACCCCTTTGGCTGAGAATAAACCCCAGTTTTCTACTCAGGTGATAATGAGGGTTGAACCTGATCACCAGGAGTGCTGCAAATTTTTGGTTCTATATAATCTGCATGACATTATCGTGCTGGGTTTCCCTTGGTTACAGTCTCATAATCCTGTTTTGGATTGGAAATCTGTGTCTGTAACCAGTTGGGGCTGCCAATGTGTTAATACCAACACTCCTGTTTTTTCTGCCTCCCCCCAGGCTCAGGATGTTCCTGACTTTTTGTTTGATTTTTCTGATGTGTTTAGCGAAAGTAAATCTGCATCCTTGCCTCCCCATAGGAGCTATGACTGCGCTATTGAATTAGTGCCGGGTAGTAAATTCCCTAAAGGTCGCCTTTTTAACTTGTCTGTACCTGAACATGACGCTATGCGGTCTTATATCAAGGAATCATTGGAGAAGGGTCATATCAGACCATCCTCTTCACCCTTAGGTGCCGGTTTTTTCTTTGTGGCCAAAAAAGATGGTTCATTAAGGCCGTGTATTGATTATCGTCTCTTGAACAATATTACTGTGAAATATCAATACCCGTTACCCTTGATTTCTGACCTGTTTTCCAGGGTGAAAAACGCTACTTGGTTTACCAAGCTTGACCTCAGGGGGGCGTATAACCTTATTCGCATTAACACGGGGATGAATGGAAGACGGCATTCAATACCCCTGAAGGGCATTTTGAGTACCTAGTGATGCCCTTTGGGCTCACTAATGCTCCTTCCGTCTTCCAGTCCTTCATGAATGACATTTTCAGGGATTTTGTGGACAAATTTCTGATTGTTTATTTGGATGATATCTTGATTTTTTCTAATGACTGGGACTCTCATGTGAAACATGTTCGAACTGTATTCCAGATTTTGAGAGAGAATGCTCTGTATGTGAAGGGATCAAAGTGTCTTTTTGGCGTACAGAGGATCTCATTTCTGGGATTCATTTTGTCCCCATCTGTTATTGAAATGGACCCGGTCAAGGTTCAGGCCATCTGTGATTGGGTCCAACCTACTTCATTAAAGGCTCTTCAGAGATTTTTGGGTTTTGCCAATTTTTATCGTAAATTTATTGGTAATTTCTCGGTTATTGTTAAACCATTAACTGATTTGACCAGAAAGGGTTCTGATGTGGTGAATTGGCCTCCTGAGGCAGTCTCTGCATTTCAGGAACTTAAGCAGAGATTCACTTCTGCTCCTGTTCTACGGCAGCCTGATGTTTCTCTGCCATTTCAGGTGGAGGTTGATGCCTCTGAAATTGGGGCAGGTGCCGTTTTGTCCCAAAAAGATCCAGAGACCTCTAAAAGTAACCCTTGTGCCTTTTTCTCTCGAAAATTTTCTCCTACTGAACGTAATTATGACGTGGGTAATCGGGAGTTATTGGCCATGAAGTGGGCTTTTGAAGAGTGGAGACATTGGCTGGAGGGAGCCAAACATCAGGTGGTGGTCCTTACGGACCATAAGAATCTGGTCTATCTGGAATCTAGCCAAGCGACTCAATCCTAGACAGGCCAGGTGGGCCTTGTTTTTCACACGTTTTAATTTTGTGGTTTCCTTTCTTCCTGGCACTAAGAATGTTAAGGCGGATGCCCTCTCGAGGAGTTTCCTTGCGGACTCTCCTGAGTTATCTGATCCTTCTGTTATTTTGAAAGAGGGTGTAGTTCTTTCCGCCATCTCGCCCAATTTGAGACTTGCTCTGGAGGGGTGTCAGGAGGATAGGACCGAGCACTGCCCTGTTGGAAAATTGTTTGTCCCGGACCAATGGAAAAAGAGTGTGATGTCTGAGATTCATTGTTCCGCATTGGCTGGGCATCCCGGAATTTTTGGTACCAGAGACTTGGTTAGTCGGTCCTTTTGGTGGCCTACCTTGTCTCGTGATGTCAGGGAGTTTGTGCAGTCCTGCGGGACTTGCTCTCGCTCCAAGCCTTGCTCTCGCTCTAGTGGTTTGTTGATGCCATTGCCTGTGCCCAAGAGACCATGGACCCATATCTCTATGGATTTCATTTCCGATCTTCCTGTTTCTCAGAGAATGACCACCATCTGGGTAATTTGTGATAGGTTTTCCAAAATGATACATCTTGTGCCATTACCTAAGTTGCCTTCCTCCTCTGAATTGGTGCCGTTGTTCCTTCAGCACTGGTTCGTTTACACGGCATTCCTGAGAACATTGTGTCTGACAGAGGAGTCCAGTTTGTTTCCAGATTTTGGAGGACTTTTTGTTCTAAACTGGGTGTTCAATTGTCTTTCTCCTCGGCATTTCATCCTCAGACCAATGGTCAAACTGAGAGAACAAACCAGACATTGGAGACTTATCTAAGATGCTTTGTGTCTGCTGATCAGGATGACTGGGTCTCTTTTTTGCCTTTGGCTGAGTTTGCTCTTAATAATAGGGCTAGCTCTGCCACTTTGATGTCTCCGTTTTTCTGTAATTCTGGGTTTCACCCTCGATTTTCTTCAGGACAGACGGAGGCTTCTGTCTGTCCAGGTGTTGACTCTGTTGTGGAGCGTATGCAGCAGATTTGGGACCAGGTAGTGGAGAGGTTGTCCCTCTCTCAGGAGAGGGCCCAGCGGTTTGCTAACCGGCATAGGACTGATGGTCCTCGGTTTAAAGTGGGGGACTTGGTCTGGTTGTCCTCAAAGAATATTCCTATGAGAGTAGCATCTCCTAAATTTAAGCCTAGGTTCATTGGACCTTATAAGATCATGGAGATTATTAATCCTGTTTCTTTTCGTTTGCTTCTTCCAGGGACATTTAAGATCCATAACGTGTTCCACAAGTCCTTGTTGAAGAGGTTTGTTGAGCCAGTGGTTCCTGCTGCTGTGCCTCCTGACCCTGTTTTGGTTGAGGGCAATCTGGAGTATGTGGTTGAGAAAATATTGGATCTCGTTTTTCTAGACGGAAACTCCAGTATTTGGTTAAATGGAGAGGTTATGGTCAGGAAGACAATTCTTGGGTGTTTGCTTCGGACATCCATGCTAGGAGACTTATCCGTGCGTATCATAGAACTCATCCTGACCGACCTGGTTGCTCAAATGAGGGTTCGGTGACCCCTCCTCAAGGGGGGGGTACTGTTGTGAATGGGTTTGAGATGAGTTCTGAGCAGAGGCTCCCTCTGGTGGTTACAAGCGGTGCTAGTGAAGATTGTGAGGACTGGGAATCAGGTGTTACTGACTGGTCTTATATAAGGGAGTCATTTTCCCATCAGGGTTGCCGGTGATCAATTGTTCTGGTCTGAATCCTTCATTCCAGTTTCCCTTGTAGCCTGCTGTGTCGTGTCTGCATCTCCTGCTAACAGATAAGACTTTGTCTTCTTTTGTGTTTTTGCTATATTTTTGCATTTTGTCCTGCACTTCTTTGGGGGCCTTCAGGGTCCCCTCCGGGGGCTTCTGCCCTCTCAGTTTAGTTCAGCCACTGAGTTTTGTTCTTTTGCTTTTTCCAGTTTTTTCAGTGGCTGCTGTTTTGATTTTGTTACACCAGAGAACTAATTTAGGTGGTAGAGGTCGTGTGATCTCAGGTGATTTTGAAATTAGTAGAGTGGGTGCTTTTCAGGGTTTTCTGGGATTGCAGTAAGTACCCTTCCTATCCTTTTCTATTTAGATAGTTTGGGCCCCAGCGTTTGCTCATGCTATTTTCTTTCTGTGTCAGTATTTCCTCTTGTCTAACCGCCATTACATGTTTGGGGGCTTTCTATTATCTTTGGGGTTCTGCTCCGGGGCAGATAGCTTTCCTATTTCTATCTTTAGGTGTAGTTAGTTTCTCAGGCTGTGACGAGGCGTCTAGGACCAACGTAGGAACGCTCCACGGCTGCCTCTAGTTGTGGTGGTTAGTCAGGGTACTGCAATCTCATAGATTCCAACTGCTCTGGTGTATTGCCTTTTTTACCTGCACTCCTCAGCTACCGAAACAAAACAGATCCCCTAAGGAACTTATCTAGATCTTTGGTGAGCACTTTGAACCCCCAAGTGCTTCACACAAGTTTATAATGCCCGGGCATGAAAATAAAAAATCCTATTTTTTTCCCACAAAAATTATCTATTAGTCACTAATTTTTTATTTTCCCATAGGTAACAGGAGAAATTGGACCACAAAATTTGTTGTCCAATTTGTCCTGAGTACGCTGATACCCCATATGTGGGGGGGAACCACTGTTTGGGCGCATGGCAGAGCTCGGAATGGAAGGAGCACTATTTGACTTTTTCCAACCAAAATTGGCTGGAATTGAGATTGGACGCCATGTTGCATTTGGAGAGCCCCTGATGTGCCTAAACAGTGGAAACCCCCCACAAGTGACCCCATTTGGGAAACTAGACCCCCTAAGGAACTTATCTAGATCTTTGGTGAGCAATTTGAACCCCCAAGTGCTTCACACAAGTTTATAACGTAGAGCCGTAAAATTAAAAAATTATATTTTTTCCACAAAATTGATCTTTTCACCCCAATTTTTATTTTCCCAAGGGAAACAAGACTCCAAAAGTTATTGTGCAATTTGTCCTGAGTGCGCTGATACCCCATATGTGTGGGTAAACCACTGTTTGGGTGCATGGCAGAGTTTGGAAGGGAAGGAGCGCCGTTTGACTTTTTCAACGCAGAATTGGCTGGATGCCATGTCGTGTTTGGAGAGCTCCTGATCTGCCTAAACAGTGGAAACCCCCCACAAATGACACCATTTTGGAAACTAGACCCCTCAAGGAACTTATCTAGATGTGTGGTGAGCACTTTGAACCCCAAAGTGCTTCACAGAAGTTTATAACGTACAGCCGTAAAATAAAAAAATTCTTTTTTTTTTTTACAAAAATGATTTTTTAGCCCCCAATATTTTATTTTCACAAGGGTAGCAGGAGAAATTGGACCCCAAAAGTTGTTGTCCAATTTGTCCTGAGTATGCTGATACCCAATATGTGGGAGTAAACTACTGTATGGGCGCACGTCGGGACTCGGAAGGGAAGTAGTGACGTTTTGGATTGCAGACTTTGATGGAATGGTCTGGGGGAGTCATGTCGCATTTGAAGAGCCCCTGATGCGCCTAAACAGTGGAAACCCCCCACAAGTGACCCCATTTTGGAAAATAGACCCCACAAGGAACTTATCTAGATGTGTGGTGAGCACTTTGAACCCCGAAGTGCTTCACAGAAGTTTATAACGTACAGCCGTAAAAATAAAAAATCCTTTTTTTTTTACAAAAATGATTTTTTCGCCCCCAATATTTTATTTTCACAAGGGTAACAGGAGAAATTGGACCCCAAAAGTTGTTGTCCAATTTGTCTTGAGTACGCTGATAACCAATATGTCGGAGTAAACTACTGTATGGGCGCACGTCGGGGCTCGGAAGGGAAGTAGTGACGTTTTGGATTGCAGACTTTGATGGAATGGTCTGGGGGCGTCATGTCGCATTTGGAGAACCCCTGATGCGCCTAAACAGTGGAAACCCCCCACAAGTGACCCCATTTTGGAAAATAGACCCCACAAGGAACTTATGTAGATGTGTGGTGAGCACTTTGAACCCCGAAGTGCTTCACAGAAGTTTATAACGTACAGCCGTAAAAATAAAAAATCCTTTTTTTTTTTACAAAAATGATTTTTTTCGCCCCCAATATTTTATTTTCACAAGGGTAACAGGAGAAATTGGACCCCAAAAGTTGTTGTCCAAATTGTCCTGAGTACGCTGATACCCAATATGTGGGAGAAAACTACTGTATGGGCACACGTCGGGGCTCGGAAGGGAAGTAGTGACGTTTTGGATTGCAGACTTTGATGGAATGGTCTGGGGGCGTCATGTCGCATTTGGAGAGCCCCTGATGCGCCTAAACAGTGGAAACCCCCTACAAGTGACCCCATTTTGGAAAATAGACCCCACAAGGAACTTATCTAGAAGTGTGGTGAGCGCTGCTATGAAGCCCCAAGTACTTCACAGAAGTTTTATAACATACAGCCGTAAAAACAAAAAAAATCATTTTTTTTACAAAAATGATTTTGTCGCCCCCAGTTTTTTATTTTCCCAAGGGTAACAGGAGAAATAGGCCAAATTGCACAATAACTCTTGGGGTCCAGAATATGCTGATACCCCATATGTGGGGTAAACTACTGTTTGGGCGCATGGCAGAGCTCAGAAGTGAAGGAGCACCATTTGACTTTTTCAACGCAGAATTGGCTGGAATTGAGATCAGACGCCATGTCACATTTCGAGAGCTCCTGATGTGCCTAAACAGCAGAAACCCCCCAATTCTAACTCCAACCCTAACCCTAATGTTAGCGCCAACCCTAACCCTAACTTTAGGCGCAACCCTAACCCTAACGGGAAAATGGAAATAAATACATTTTTTTAATTTTATTATTTTTCCCTAACTAAGGGGGTGATAAAGGGGGTTTGATTTACTATTTATAGCGGGTTTTTGTGATTGGCAGCTGTCACGCTAAAAGACGCTTTTTATTGCAAAAAATAGTTTTTTGCATCACCACATTTTGAGAGCTATAATTTTTGCATATTTTGGCCCACAGAGTCATGTGAGGTCTTATTTTTTGCGGGATGAGTTGACGTTTTTATTTGTACCATTTTTGAGCACGTGACATTTTTTGATCGCTTTTTATTTCGATTTTTGGGTGGTTAGAATGAACAAAAATCAGCAATTCATGAATTTCTTTTGGGGGAGGCGTTTATACCGTTCCGCGTGTGGTAAAATTGATAAAGCAGTTTTATTCTTCGGGTCAGTACGATTATGGCGGTACCTCATTTATATCAGTTTTTTAGGTTTTGGCGCTTTTATAGAATGAAAACAATTTTATATAAAAAATAATTATTTTTGCATCGCTTTATTCTGCGAGCTATAACTTTTTTATTTTTTCGCTCATGATGCTGTGTGATGGCTCGTTTTTTGCGGGACAAGATGACGTTTTCAGTGGTACCATGTTTATTTATATCGGTCTTTTTGATCGCGTGTTATTTCACTTTTTGTTCAGCGGTATGATGATAAAGCATTGATTTTTTGCTTCGTTTTTTTTTTTTTTTTTTAAGGGGTTCACTAAAGGGGTTAACTAGTGGGACAGTTTTATAGGGGGGGTCGTTACGGACGCGGCGATACCAAATATGTGTACTTTTATTGTTTTGTTTTTTTTATTTACAGGAAAAAATGAATTTATTGGGGAATATTTTTTTTTTTTTTATGATTTTTTTTTACACTTTTTATTTTTACTTTTTTTACTTTTTTACTTTGTCCCAGGGTGGGACATCACAGTATTTCATCAGATCGCTGGTGTGACAGTGTGCACAGCACTCTGTCACACCAGCGATCGCTCTGGCATCGCTGCAGGCTTCCCCAGCGCCTGCTCTCAGCAGGCACTGAGGAAGCCGCCTCCCTGCAGGACCCCGGCGCCATCTTGGATCCGGGGACCTGGAGGGAGGACGGACCCTCGGAACAGCGCGACACATCGCGCTGCTCTGAGGGTCTCAGGGGAGCGCGCAGGGAGCCCCCTGCCTGCGCGATCCTCCCCTGTGCCCCGGGTACACCGCGATCATGTTTGATCGCGGTGTGCCAAGGGTTAATGTGCGGAGCGGTCCGTGACGCTCCTGACACACAGTCACGGGTGTCAGCTGTGATAATCAGCTGACACCCGGCGGCGATCAGCTGCGCTCCCCCCGGGAGCGCAGCTGATCGCCCATGACGTACTATTCCGTCCATGGGAATTAGGTCCAGGGTCACATGGACGGAATAGTACGTCTGATGGCAGAGAGGGGTTAAGGTAAAAATCTACCATGTTACAGACAACTTCACATAGTCCCCAATTCCCGAAACAATGGGACGTCCTTGGGGGATCATTAGGGTTCTTGTGCACCTTTGGGATCAAATAGAAGGTGGGAAGGCGTGGTTTTATAGAAACAATAGTTTCCATCATTTTTTTAGGAATAACGTTATTATCATATGCTCTCATAGCAATGGTAGTCAATTCCCCCTGAAAATCAATCAATGGATTATATGACAATTTATGATAGCAATTTTTGTCCATAAGCAATTTCATGGCTTGTTTCTCATATAAAGTCTTAGGCCAGATGACAAGGTTGCCACCTTTGTCAGCTGGCTTGAAACAGACATCAGTCCATGATTGCATCTCACTAATGGCTGTCATGATAGAATTATCAGCCCTCTGCCTATTGTCTCTGTCCAGTTTCTCAATGTCGGCAGTAACCAACTTGACAAAGATCTCAATGGCTGGACAAGTATTCAAATTTGGAAAGTTTTTTGATTTAATAAAAGTCTGCGTGGGGAAACTGCTTACCATTGGTGTAGTTTCTCCCTCTTCCAGGGATTCAAGTATAGCCAACGCCTCCCGTTCCTCCCTGGTCCCAAAAGTCACAAAATCACTCCTAAATTTTTCATGATGTCGCTTCAGTAAGATTTTTCGTGCAAATAAATGTGTGTCCTTCACGGCCGTGAATGTGTCTATAGGAACACCGGGAGAAAAAGTTAAACCTTTTTCCAGGATCTCAATTTGAATATCTGTAAGCACATGTGAAGATAAATTCAATACCTTAGGTTGATCGCCCCTCTTACGGCCTTGATTGAAAAAGTCCTTGGGGTAATTATTACCTCCAAATCTGGTTCTGACCGTCCGTTGGTTAGTAGTATCCAATTCCGAACCAGTGGAAACATTGCTTGTTTGTGAGGAAAGTGATGTACTAGATGCATTACGAATAAGAGGTATTTTCTGTTGTTCCGTTCTATATTGCCATCTATATATACGTTTGTTTTCATAATCATGAGCATCCCTCTGATATTTTTTCATTTTATTATCACTAATCTCTTTCTCCCATTTAGTCAGGTCTCTGTCCAGCTCTTTAAGAAAAGGTTCAACCATATCACTATGGAAATTTTGATTCAAGTACATTTGAGAATTGGCAATCTGTGTATCAATATCCTCTAATAATTTGCCATTTTTATCATTGATAATCTGCATAAAAGAAAAGGAACACACATTGGCAGCCTCCTCCCATTTTTGAATCAAAACTTCATCCTCGAAAGAAAATGTGGGGTATAATTGAATACGTAAGCCTCTAGGTATAATTCTTAATTTGAGATAATTATCAATTGAGGCTTTTGTCCACCATAGTTTGGTTTTCTTGTGGACCAAATTTTTGTATTTTTTGGATAAATTTTTAAAATCAGGATTGGCATCATTAAAATTGGAACTGGTTCCTTGTTTAAATATGTCAAAAGCTTTGTTTTGCCAGGACAATTCTCTGGCCTTTAAATCCATAGTAGTATTGTAATTTTTTATGTGTTTTTTGGTTTCTGGTCACTTTGTTTATTGTTATTGCTTCATAACATGTTGCAGTAATTATTTATATCTTTGGGATTAATAAAATTTAATATGCTTATAGCACGGTATACTGTTTCTTTCTTTGGTGTATTTATATGATTTTTCAGTTTTTTGTGCTCATATTTATAGGGTCTTTTTGTGATTGCAGAATGGAGAACATGGAGAAATTTTTTGTCCCATCTTCTCCACACCCGAGAACATTAGATCCTACTATGATCACGGTCTGACCAGAGTTTGTTCAGAGAGTGAATCGACCTGACATTGTTGTATGACAGAAAATAGGGTCGTGTGTCACATATTCAGGTGTCATGATCCAATCCGGGGTTTGTTTTCTGCTATCTTCTCTCTAGACTGGTCATGCAGGGGTTAATCCCCACTGCCACATTTTGGAGCTGGTTGGGCTATTCCAGTCCTCTGCAGGCTGCTGGCCAGCGTTAGCTTTAGTTCATCCCTCAAGGCTAGAGCAGCTGACCCGTATACCCTAGTGATCCTTCTGCCTCTGACTTCCTGTATTTTTGTGTGACCTGCTTCCTATCCCTGACTTAGTGTGCATCTGGTGGTTTCCTTACAGTGTATGACTCGACCTGATCTCTGGACCCCGCTTCTTGTTTTCCGTTCCTGATACCACGTTCCCTGTTTTGACTCACTGGCTTGTACCCCGACTACGTGTTATGTCTCACATTTTGGATACCACATTCCCGTTAGGCTCTAACTTCTGGCTTGTCTCTGACTTCGTGCATTGCTGTGACCTTTTGTACTTCTGCTACTGGCAGTTTCTGACTCGGCTCGTTTGACCACTCTTTCTTTACCTGTGACACCTGTGCTGCTGCTCAGTGTTGCTACGCTGTGTTTGTGCAACCTCTCTTCCCTCACCAGCACCCCCTGGTGGCGGTTGCACAATACTGCACTTCAGCAGCATTACATTGGCTCGCTCGGTGAGGTGGAGCCTCTAAGCCCAAGGTCCAGGTGGGCACACAGGCCACATGCGTCAGTGCCACAGCAAGATGGAGCATGTGGAACACGAACACGTAGAATATAAACTAAAGATGTAATGAAGTCCTGAAAACCACAGACAGATAGCAGAGAAACTGAACACCTCAGACAAGTTGCAGGGTTACTGAAGATGGTAGGCAGATAGCAGAGATATTGAAGACCTCGGACAGGTTGCAGAGTTACTGGAGACCTTGGATAGGTTGCAGAGATAATGGAGACCTCGGACAGGTTGCAGAGTTACTGGAGACCTCGGACAGGTTGCAGAGTTACTCGAGACCTCGGACAGGTTGCAGAGTTACTGGAGACTAGAGATGAGCGACTTTGCCTCCAGGAGGGTCGAGTCGGGTTTCGGACCACCCAACTTTACCAAATGTCGAGTCGAACGAGATCAGCCTACTAGCTCACGGCAAAAGTCGAAGTTCTGCCAAAAACGAAACCCGACCCCAATGCAAGTCAATGAGGAACAACAGTCGCCAGTGAGTGGAGGACAGTAAACACACCTACAGTGCCCATTTCAATGCTAACGACATCAATTCTTATTACTTAAGCTTGTCAACCTTAATTTACTTTATATGAATAGAAATGCATTGAAAACTGGGGGTTATTTGGCTAAAGTTGTGGGGGGGCAGGGCTAGCTCCAGGTTTTCGTGGGCCCTGGGCGAAAGAGTCTCAGTGGGACCCTTTAACACATACCACAATTCATGATGCTCCGATACGGCAGAGAAATATAGGTATAGTACAATGCCAAATACTTCACTCCTTACATTACATGAGTGATATCTATAGTAAATGCTACAATAGCTCAAAAACCAGACAGTGTAGTCCTCCATACAGTATTATGGGTAACACATAGTGTGCCATACAGAATAATGAGCCCCATATATTGCTCTATACAGAATAATGAGCCCCATATATTGCTCCATACAGAATGGGCTCCATATAATGCTCCATACAGAATAGGCCCCATATGTGCTCCATATGATGCTCCATATATAAAGGGCCCTATATGATGCCCCATAAATAATGAACCCCATATGATGCTCTAGTATATGATGGGCCCCATATGTGATGCTCCAGTGTATGATGAGCCCATATAATGCTCCAAATATAATGGTCCCCATATATAATGCTCCATATACTGTTTATTGGGCTCCATGTGATGCTCCAGTATATACTGGGCCCCATATATGATGTTCCAGTGTATAATGGGCCCCGTATATGATGCTCCAGTGTATAATGGGCCCCGTATATGATGCTCCAGTGTATGATGGGCCCCATTTATAATGCTCTAGTGTATGATGGGCCCCATATATAATTTTCCAGTGTATCAAGCTCCCCATATATTGCTCCAAACATTAAAAAAATGAAATACCTCTCCGCGCTGGGCACTGCTCTACTCTGGACTCCTCAGTGTCGCCATCTTCCAGCTCTCTGCACTGTGACTGTTCAGGCAGAGGGCCCACAGACGTGACGTCATCGCGCTCTCTGACCTGAATGTCACTGTCAGGAAACGCAGAAGACGTCACAGCGGTGGAGCAGGGAAAGGTAAGTATTGCAAGTGCTGGGGCCCTGAGCAAGCAGGGGGGGCACACTCGTGGGTGCCGGCACTGGCACAGGGCCCCTCATAGTACGCCGGT
>JARQOD010000008.1:160013499-160046131 GCA_033576555.1 Oophaga sylvatica
TACACACTGAACTGATACAAATCCTACAAGGCTATACACACAAACTGATACAAATCATACATGACTATACACACAAACTGATACAAATCCTACATGACTATACACACTGAAACTGATACAAATCCTACAAGGCTATACACACTGAAACTGATAGAAATCATACAAGGCTATACACACAAACTGATACAAATCCTACATGACTATACACACTGAAACTGATACAAATCCTACAAGGCTATACACACTGAAACTGATACAAATCCTACAAGGCTATACACACTGAAACTGATAGAAATCATACAAGGCTATACACACTGAAACTGATACAAATCCTACAAGGCTATACACACTTAGACCACGTTCACACATCTAGCATTTGGTCAGTATTTTACATCAGTATTTGCAGCCAAAACCAGGAGTGGGTGATAAATGCAGAAGTGGTGATTTGTTTCTATTATACTTTTCCTCTGATTGTTCCTCTCCTGGTTTTGGCTACAAATACTTATGTAAAATACTGACCAAATACTGAGCGTGTGAATGTGGCCTGAAACTAGTATATAACTTACAAGGTTACAGATTCTGAAACTGATACAAAACCCTACAAGACTATACAAACTGATACAGATCATACAAGGCCATACACACTGAAGTCACATTAACATGTTCAGTATTTGGTCAGTATTTTACATTAGTATTTGTAAGCAAAAACCAGTATTAGTAAGTCAAAAATTGACACCTGTTCTGTGTTTTGGAGATACTCCTTGTTTCGGCATACATATATTGGCGAAATACAGATCAGAATTGCTGCTCTGTGAGTAAAGCCAAACCAACTTCAGGAGCTCAATGTCTCCATGACGTGGCAAAGCAGTTCAATGCACTTACCCACCTTTTTGTTTGCCACGTTTCTCCACGCTTCTTTGGCTCTCCAAAGCTGGAACTGTCAATCAAAATAGTGGAGGGAACTAAGATAGAGAGAAAACAAGCAGATGAGGAGGTGCACTAAACAGTTTGGAAATGCCAAGTGTGCACCATGCTCCTGTACTTGGTTTGAAAAATAATTCTGTGCTTTAAGGCCTCATAGACTGAAGTAACATTTCTGGTAAGTTGCCAGAAATCAGTAAGGCTAAGTTCACATTTGGCGTTTTTGCAGCATTTTTTTTGCAGAAAAATCTTCACTCTTGGCAGAAAAGAAGCAGTGTCATAAATGCATGTTTTGGTGCGTTTCTGGTGCAGTTTTTCACTATCCCAAAGTTGAGCTTTGCTTCCACCACAGAAGCGTGAACATAGGTCACCAGTACAAGACATATGTTCATGAAAAATACATATACAAATTTAACAGCTGGGGGAAATGAATTGGTCTGGAATAATTTACCTGATACAGCGGCAGTGCACTGAGTTTGTAGGACACTGTTTAGCTTTCGCACTTTGGTCTACCATTGAGTTACTCAGGCAATGTGCAATCTCACACCTTGGTCAACCACAGGCATTGTTCAATTTCACTCCTTTGTTTACTAATGTTTATTTTGTATGCATCACTAATTTAATTCAACTGTACTAATCCAAACTGCCATCTCAGGTGACCAAGACAAAAACAAATGGGTTTCATATACTGCTGTACTTGCTTTTTTCATTTTGTCAGCATTTTTTTAATCATCCATTGCTTTCAATGGGTGAAAGAACACTGAAAAATGTTGAAAAGTGACATTCTCTATGTCCAAAAAAACCATTCAAAGCACAAAATCCTGATGACGAATAGACCAATGTGTGTGCATAATATTTCTGAAATCACATAGGTTTGTTTTACTTGTACTGTAAAACGCAGCTGAAAAATAGCATAAAAAAGCATAAAAAATAAAGCAAAAACGCCCAGTGTGAACTTAGCCTAAGTGGTGTACATATATCTGCTTAAATGTTCTTTTTGGTTCAGTTTACACCTATATAACCTCTCAATTTGTAAAGCTTTTACAACATATTGCAACAAACCCTTTTTTGGGGGATGGTGGGGTAAATCCATTTAATCATTTTGGTTTTCCTCGTACAGAACAGCAATTTCATTACTGTTTGTCTTATTTTTCCTGATAGATTTAGAGACTCCAAATCATTCAGGACACAAATAATTGGATTTTCTGGTACTTGTGCTATAAGAATAACTTCTACTGTATAGTTCCCCACACCAAAATTCTCTTACCTCTTGACAGTTCTAGAGCTTATGAAACAGTCTCCAAAGTGCATTTCTACATTTGGGACAGTGATGATTTTTAGTTTTAGCAAATTATTGTATTTTGTAAATAAGCCCTGTATATCTGTGAGAGCCTATATGCGTGGTTGGGAGTCAGCCCGGGGATATTCATTAGTATTCGATTCCACTCATCCTGTTTCAGATTCTCAATATGTCGTTCTCATTTACTCCCACTTTCGTCATATCCAACTTTGCTTCCAAAATCTCTTCATACATCCTAATTTTCAATAATTGTTTATTTGCATAGTCAACAATTACGCTATTCCCATGCCTAGGCAAACACTCCCGTATGGGGCCCTGGTCATAACAGACTTGTGGATACATGTAGGGGGTGATAATTTATCAGAGGATACCGGTAGAGGATGATTATGTTCAGCCCCAAAAAATAGTTGAAGGAGAAAGTTTGGTCACGGCATATAGGTAGAATGACAAAAGACCATGTTTCCCAATTTTTAACACAGGGTAATGGGACATGCATTGCGGTAAATGTATAGAAATAGTGCTCCTATAATATTGCACAACACTGACAGGCTTAGCTAACGCACTGCATCATTAATTCAGTGTATTATCTTTGCAATCAATGGATAACATGTTCAAGTTTCCTTGAGAGACTAATATACGTTGTAAAAAATGTTTTCAATGTTTACAAAAAAAAATTAAAAAACTCTTTAATTTAGTGGAAAATTAAACACCCCAAAACTGGCCCTTATTTGGAACTGCTGCATCAGTAATGACTTGGACTTTCAAACTTTACTATTAACCAGTTCAAGACTGGTCCATTCCCCCCTTCCTGACCAAGCAAATTTAGTTTTTTTTTTTTGTACGTGCAGATTTAAGATAAATATTCTCATTGTGAAATTCAGATTTTTTTAATTTTTTTATGATACATGATATATGAACCATAATTTTTTTTGTTAATTTAATTTTTTTTGGAGGGGAGGGGAGAGGATGCAATACCAGTAAAAGAAGGAAACCCTGCGTCTGTTTTTCACATTTTTAAAACATTTTTATGAACACAAAAGACATCTACAATACATTTTAAATTATGTAACAATTATTTTTATATATTGAACATACTTTATTTTTCTCTATGGGGCGGGAGTAGTAAAACAACAATTCTGACAGGCAACACCTTTTTTTATTATTTTTAATTTCTGCTATTTTAAACCTTTTGTTGTTTATTCATTTTACATGCCCTCATAAGGTCATAAAAGACCTTTAGGTTGCATTTTAAAGTTTAAATACATTTTCTTTGTATGATTTCTAAGGCTAAGTGCACACGTTCAGGAATGTTTGCAGAATATTCCTGAGCAAAAATGGACATTTTTCACGGTAAAAATGCGCGGATTTTGCGCGTTTTTTGGTGCGTTTTTTGCGCGGATTTGATGCGTTTTTACAGCGATTTTTCCCTGAACTTTCTAGATCAATAATATAGCGGGAAAAACGCTAGAATTCCGCAAAATTAATGAACATGTTGCTAGATTTTCCGCGATGCGTTTTTTCGCAGAAAAAATTCTAAATGATAGGATGCTTAATTCATGCGTTTTTGATGCGTTTTTGATGCGTTTTTCCCGTGAAAAAAACGCAAATAATCCTGAACGTGTGCACTTAGCCTAAGGCTGGTAGTCCCAGTTACAGGGAAAATACATCCTCCTAGATACACAGCAGATCTGATCAGGGTCTGTTAGGACCCAGCACCTCTGGCTTCCTCAGATAACCCAGCGCTTCTTATTCTCTGTACACGGATGCACAAAAGGGTAACAATCTTTTGAACTTTTGACCACCATAATTTTATAGACAATCTTCTTGTCATGTCACTGCATTTTTACTGTGTTGGATACTTGACTAGTGTCGATGGTGGTCTCAATGTTGAGCTATAACTAAGAATCCTACAAGACGAGTAACTTCGTACTCTCGAGGACGATGGGTATGAAAAGGACAACACAGTGATCCTGCAGGACACCGACTTGTAGCATATGTCGAGATTGGAGAAGAAATGGTTCAATGTCAATGAAGTAGAGGTGCTGTGTTGCCCCTACAGTTCCCAGACCTCAACCTAATTGAAGACTTGTGGAATTAAAGAGTTAAACAGAAGGACGTGATCCCAATAATATCAAATATAAATAATTATAATAATAGCATAAAATGGTGTAACCCCTCCTGTAAAAATGGATGGCAGACCATCCGGATAAAATAGAAGGAAACACAGAAGAAATGGCGGAGAAACTAACCGGCAGGATGGGTGTGAAGGAAAATCATTCTGAAACGCGCGTCGGGGCGCGTTCTTGTGGCACACCACAGTTTTTTCCTGGCTCCCAGGTACTTTGCCCATATTGCTGCACAGCTATTTTGCACTTCGCTACATTGCACCTTGTTCTCTTGTATTTTGGCCGCACATCATTTTGCACTTATGCACTTTAATTAGATATTATTCTATCTATTTGGCTTTTCTTTTCATGGTGTTCATTTTAATTTTGTGGTGGCCGTTTACCTGGTCCCATTAACTGAGCCTGACATCTTTTGGCTTTTTATGAGCCTTTATTGTCATTTGCGGAAATTGATTTTTATATAGATGAATGTACCCTGTTTTGTAATTAACTGTGGCTCTTGTGCTTTTCTTTTTATTATTATATTTGCACACATATTTATTGTTTGTGTTTTGTGTTGTGCCATTAATTAATAAAGATTATTTCTTTTATTGTATTGATTTTATTATTTTATTTATTTTATTCACACCCATCCTGCCTGTTAGTTTCTCCGCCATTTCTTCTGTGTTTCCTTCTATTGAACACTTGTGGGTAGATTTGAAGAAAAATCTGTATACATACCTAAGTAAGTTGACCAGTATGCAACTTTGGGAATGTGTAAAAGGGACCTGGGATCAGATTTCCGTCAAGACATGCTTGAATCTGATAGAGAGCAGCCCAGAAGGATTCAGGCAGTGGTGAAAGCCAAAGGTGGATTTACAAAATACTAACAAACTAATAAAGATAATAAAATTTTTTTTAGTTTCTTAGGAGTAAAACGGTAACAATGCAGTGACATGACAAGAATCTGCATAACTAATATGCTGAATAGATGCAAGTCAAATTTATTTATGACATAGCCAAGATGATTGTCTACAAAATTATGGTAGTCTCACTCTCGAAGCAGTAGTGGATGGTGAGACATGGAGCCTGAAGATCAAAAACTCAAAACAGCACTGTTTTCTCTGCTGCAGATCTAGCAGTGCTCAGAATGCTGAGCTCTGTATAACCCTGCACACAAAACTGATTGGCAGCTTTTTGTGTCCACTATATATTGAGCGAATGCTGCTAATCAATAGTGAGGGAGGGGATATAGAGAGCAGCTGACCAAGGAGGCATGAGACACGAGACCCTGCTGACCATAAGCTTACAGTCATGGCCAAAAGTTTTGAGAATGACACAAATATTATATTTTCACATGATCTGCTGCCCTCTGGTTTTTATGTATGTTTGACAGATGTTTTTATCACAGACAGAAATATAATTGCAAACATATGAGTAACAAAAGCTTATATTGACAGTAAGAATGAGTTAATGCAGCAAGTCAATATTTGCAGTGTTGACCCTTCTTCTTCAGGACCTCTGCAATTCTCCATGGCATGCTCTCAAACAACTTCTGGACCAAATCCTGACTGATAGCAGTCCATTCTTGCACAATCAATGCTTTCATTTTGTCAGATTTTTTAGGTTTTTGTTTGTCCACCCGTCTCTTGATGATTGACCACAAGTTCTCAATGGGATTAAGATCTGGGGAGTTTCCAGGCCATGGACCCAAAATCTCTATGTTTTGTTCCCTGAGCCATTTAGTTATCACCTTTGCTTTATGGCAAGGTGCTCCATCATGCTGGAAAAGGCATTGTTGATCGCCAAACTGCTCTTGGAGGGTTGGGAGAAGTTGCTCTTGGAGGACATTCTGGTACCATTCTTTATTCATGGCTGTGTTTTTAGGCAAGACTGTGAGAGAGCCGATTCCCTTGGCTGAGAAGCAACCCCACACATGAATGGTTTCAGGATGCTTAACAGTTGGCATGAGACAAGACTGGTGGTAGCGCTCACCTTGTCTTCTCCGAATGAGGCGTTTTCCTGATGTCCCAAACAATCGAAAAGGGGATTCATCAGAGAAAATAACTTTACCCCAGTCCTCAGCAGTCCACTGCCTGTACCTTTTGCAGAATATCAGTCTGTCCATGATGTTTTTTCTGGAGAGAAGTGGCTTCTTTGCTGCCCTCCTTGAGACCAGGCCTTGCTCCAAGAGTCTCCGCCTCACAGTGCGTGCAGATGCACTCACACCTGCCTGCTGCCATTCCTGAGCAAGCTCTGCACTGCTGGTAGCCCGATCCCGCAGCTGAAATACTTTTAAGAGACGGTCCTGGCGCTTGCTGGTCTTTCTTGGGCGCCCTGGAGCCTTTTTGGCAACAATGGAACCTCTCTCCTTCAAGTTCTTGATGATGCGATAGATTGTTGACTGAGGTGCAATCTTTCTAGCTGCGATACTCTTCCCTGTTAGGCCATTTTTGTGCATTGCAATGATGACTGCACGTGTTTCTTTAGAGATAACCATGGTTAACAGAAGAGAAACAATGATGCCAAGCACCAGCCTCCTTTTAAAGTGTCCAGTGGTGTCATTCTTACTTAATCATGACAGATTGATCTCCAGCCATGTCCTCATCAACACCCACACTTGTGTTAATGGAGCAATCACTGAAAAGAGGTTAGCTGGTCCTTTTAAGGCAGGGCTGCAATGATGTTGAAATGTGTTTTGGGGGATAAAGTTCATTTTCTAGCCAAATATTGACTTTGCAAGTAATTGCTGTTAAGCTGATCACTCTTTATAACATTCTGGAGTACATGCAAATTGCCATTAGAAAAAGTGAAGCAGTAGACTTTGTAAAAATTAATACTTGTGTCATTCTCAAAACTTTTGTCCATGACTGTACACTGTATAGGAGCGAGAGGATCTTGCTGACCATAAGAGCTTACACTCTACAGGAGAGAGAGGACCCCACTGACCATAAGAGCTTACATTCTACAGGAGAGAGAGGACCTCGCTGACTATAAGAGCTTATATTCTACAGGAGAGAGAGAGGACCCCACTGACCATAAGAGCTTACACTCTACAGGAGAGAGAGAGGACCCCTCTGACCATAAGAGCTTACACACTACAGGAGAGAAAGAGGACCCCACTGACCATAAGAGCTTACACTCTACAGGAGAGAGAGGACCCTGCTGACCATAGGAGCTTACATTCTACAGGAGAGAGAGGACCTCGCTGACTATAAGAGCTTAGACTCTACAGCAGAGACATAGGACTCCACTGACCATAAGAGCTTACACTTTACAGGAGAGAGAGGACCCCACTGACCATAATAGCTTACACGCTACAGGAGAAAGAGAGGGCCCTGCTGACCATAAGAGCTTACACTCTACAGGAGAGAGGATCCTGCTGATCATAAGAGCTTACACTGTACAGGAGAGAGAGGACCCTGCTGACCATAGGAGCTTTTCCACATGAGAGAGAGGACCTCGCTGAATATAAGAGCTTACACTCTACAGGCGAGAGAGAGGACCTCGCTGACTATAAGAGCTTACACTCTACAGGAGAGACATAGGACCCCACTGACATAAGAGCTTACACTCTACAGGAGAGAGAGGACCCCACTGACCATAAGAGCTTACACTCTACAGGAGAAAGAGAGGGTCCCACTGACCATAAGAGCTTACACTCTACAGGAGAGAGAGGACCCCGCTGACCATAAGAGCTTACACTCTACAGGAGAGGGAGGATGCCATGATCATACGAGCTTACACTCTACAGGAGAGAGGATCCTGCTGATCATAAGAGCTTACACTCTACAGGAGAGAGAGGACCCTGCTGATCATAAGAGCTTACACTCTACAGGAGAGAGAGGACCTCACTGACCATAAAAGCTTACACTCTACAGGAGAGAGAGAGGACCCTGCTGACCATAAGAGCTTACACTCTACAGGAGAGAGAGAGGACCCTGCTGACCATAAGAGCTTACACTCTACAGGAGAGAGAGGATCCCACTGATCATAAGAACTTACACTCTACAGGAGAGAGAGGACCCCGCTGACCATAAGAGCTTACACTCTACAGGAGAGAGAGGACCCCACTGACCATAAGAGCTTGCACTCTACAGGAGACAGAGGACCCCACTGATCATAAGAGCTTACACTCTACAGGAGAGAGAGAGGACCCCACTGACCATAAGATCTTACACTCTACAGAATGAGAGGACTCCACTGACCATAAGATCTTACACTCTGCAGGACAGAGAGGACCCAGCTGACGATAAGAGCTTACACTCTACAGGAGAGAGAGGACCCCACTGACCATAAGAGCTTACACTCTACAGGAGAGAGAGGACCCCACTGACCATAAGAGCTTACACTGTACAGGAGAGAGGATCCTGCTGATCATAAGAACTTACACTGTACAGGAGAGAGAGGACCCTGCTGACCAAAGGAGCTTACACTCCACTGGAGAGACAGGACCTCGCTGACTATAAGAGCTTACACTCTACAGGAGAGAGAGGACCCACTGACCATAAGAGCTTACACTCTACAGGAGAGAGAGGACCCCACTGACCATAAGAGCTTACACTCTACAGTAGAGAGAGAACCCCGCTGACCATAAGAGCTTACACTCTACAGGAGAGACATAGGACCCCACTGACCATAAGAGCTTACACTCTACAGGAGAAAGAGAGGGTGCCACTGACCATAAGAGCTTACACTCTACAGGTGAGAGAGGCACCCGCTGACCATAAGAGCTTACACTCTACAGAGAGAGAGGACCCCACTGATCATACGAGCTTACACTCTACAGGAGAGAGGATCCTGCTGATCATAAGAGCTTACACTCTACAGGAGAGAGAGGACCCTGCTGATCATAAGAGCTTACACTCTACAGGAGAGAGAGGACCTCACTGACCATAAAGCTTACACTCTACAGGAGAGAGAGGACCCTGCTGACCATAAAGCTTACACTCTACAGGAGAGAGAGAGGACCTGCTGACCATAAGAGCTTACACTCTACAGGAGAGGAGGATCCATGATCATAAGAACTTACACTCTACAGTGAGAGAAGGACCCCACTGACCATAAGAGCTTACACTCTACAGGAGAGAGAGGACCCCACTGACCATAAGAGCTTGCACTCTACAGGAGAGAGAGGACCCCACTGATCATAAGAGCTTACACTCTACAGGAGAGAGAGAGGACCCACTGACCATAAGATCTTACACTCTACAGAATTGAAAGGACTACCACTGACATAAGATCTTACACTTGCAGGACAGAGAGGACCAGCTGACGATAAGAGCTTACACTCTACAGGAGAGAGAGGACCCACTGACCATAAGAGCTTACACTCTACTAGAGAGGGACCCCACTGACCATAAGAGCTTACACTGTACAGGAAGAGGATCTGCTGATCATAAGAACTTACACTGTACAGGAGAGAGGGACCCTGCTGACCAAGGAGCTTACACTCACTGGAGAGACAGGACCTCGCTGACTATAAGAGCTTACACTCTACAGGAGAGAGAGGACCCCACTGACCATAGAGCTTACACTCTACAGGAGAGAGAGGACCCACTGACCATAAGAGCTTACACTCTACAGTAGAGAGAGAACCCCGCTGACCATAAGAGCTTACACTCTACAGGAGAGGGAGGATCCCACTGACTATAAGAGCTTACACTCTACAGGAGAGAGAGGACCCCACTGACCATAAGAGCTTACACTCTACAGGAGAGAGGATCCTGCTGATCATAAGAACTTACACTCTACAGGAGAGGGAGGATCCCACTGACTATAAGAGCTTACACTCTACAGGAGAGAGAGAGGACCCTGCTGACCATAAGAGCTTACACTCTACAGGAGAGAGAGGATCCCACTGATCATAAGAACTTACACTCTACAGGAGAGAGAGGACCCCGCTGACCATAAGAGCTTACACTCTACAGGATAGAAAGGACCTCGCTGACTATAAGAGCTTACACTCTACAGGAGAGACATAGGACCCCACTGACCATAAGAGCTTACACTCTACAGGAGAGAGAGGACCCCACTGACCATAAGAGCTTACACTCAACAGGAGAAAGAGAGGGTCCCACTGACCATAAGAGCTTACACTCTACAGGTGAGATAGGACCCCGCTGACCATAAGAGCTTACACTCTACAGGAGAGGGAGGACCTCACTGACCATAAGAGCTTACACTCTACAGGAGAGAGGATCCTGCTGATCAAAAGAGCTTACACTCTACAGGAGAGAGAGAAGACCTCACTGACCATAAGAGCTTACACTCTACAGGAGAGAGAGAGGACCTTGCTGACCATAAGAGCTTACACTCTACAGAGAGAGAGGATCCCACTGACCATAAGAGCTTACACTCTACAGGAGAGACATAGGACCCCACTGACCATAAGAGCTTACTCTCTACAGGAGAGAGAGGACCCCACTGACATAAGAGCTTACACTCTACAGGAGAGGGAGGATCCCACTGACCATAAGAGCTTACACTCTACAGGAGAGAGAGGACCCCACTGACCATAAGAGCTTACACTCTACAGGAGAGAGGATCCTGCTGATCATAAGAGCTTACACTCTACAGGATAGAGAGGACCCCACTGACCATAAGAGCTTACACTCTACAGGAGAGAGGATCCTGCTGATCATAAGAGCTTACACTCTACAGGAGAGAGAGGACCCCACTGACCATAAGAGCTTACACTCTACAGGAGAGAGGATCCTGCTGATCATAAGAGCTTACACTCTACAGGAGAGAGAGGACCCCACTGACCATAAGAGCTTACACTCTACAGGAGAGAGAGGACCCCACTGACCATAAGAGCTTACACTCTACAGGAGAGAGGATCCTGCTGATCATAAGAGCTTACACTCTGCAGGAGAGAGAGACCTCACTGACAATAAAAGCTTACACTCTACAGGAGAGAGAGAGAGGACCCTGCTGACCATAAGAGCTTACACTCTACAGGAGAGAGAGAGGACCCTGCTGACCATAAGAGCTTACACTCTACAGGAGAGAGAGGATCCCACTGATCATAAGAACTTACACTCAACAGGAGAGATAGGACCTCACTGACCAAAAGAGCTTACACTCTACAGGAGAGAGAGGACCCCACTGACCATAAGAGCTTACACTCTACAGGAGAGAGAGGACCCCACTGATCATAAGAGCTTATACACCACAGGAGAGAGAGAGGACCCTGCTGACCATAAGAGCTTACACTCTACAGGAAAAAGAGAGGACCCCACTGACCATAAGATCTTACACTCTACAGGACAAAGAGGACCCCACTGATCATAAGAGCTTACACTCTACAGGAGAGAGAGGACCCCACTGATCATAAGAGCTTATACACCACAGGAGAGAGAGAGGACCCTGCTGACCATAAGAGCTTACACTCTACAGTAAAAATAGAGGACCCCACTGAACATAAGATCTTTCTCTCTACAGGACAGAGAGGACTCCACTGACCATAAGATCTTACACTCTTCAGGAGAGAGAGGACCCTGCTGACGATAAGATTTTACACTCTACAGGAGAGAGAGGACCCCACTGACCATAAGAGCTTACACTCTACAGGAGAGAGAGGACCCCTCTGACCATAAGAGCTTACACTCTACAGGAAAAAGAGACAACCACACTGAACATAAGATCTTACACTCTACAGGACAGAGAGGACTCCACTGACCATAAGATCTTACAGTCTGCAGGAGAGAGAGGACCCTGCTGACGATAAGATTTTACACTCTACAGGAGAGAGAGGACCCCACTGACCATAAGAGCTTACACTCTACAGGAGAGAGAGGACCCCTCTGACCATAAGAGCTTACACTCTCCACTTTCTGGGGAAAGAACATTTTTCCTGGAAAGTGTTGAGCTGTGTACTTTGCAGTTTGTTGTAGTTACTGGAAAGTTCTTCGTGCAGTACGGTTGAGAGTGTTTATCTTTTTGTCCTTATTCCTATTTAGTTTGTTTATTTCTCCCTTTCTTCCTCCCTATTTTTGGTGAGTGTTTTTGTATGATAGTTGTTTTCAGTTATCCCTGTTTTGTCTTTGTGTCTTGTTTCCTTTACATTTCTGTCCCATGCCTCATGCCTCAGGAGCATAGTAAGGTCGGAGACCCAGGCCTCTCTACCATCAAGAGTATCCCTGGGACAGGGACAGTTTTAGGCCCCTCACCCTTACTGCAGACCCTCACATCTTGATAGGTTTGTGGCAAATAGGTGCCCATGCATACACTGGCAGCCAAACCATTTAAATGTCTAAATGGTTAAACACTTGTTTTCTTACCTTGAGGAAGGCACAGGAATGCAAAGGTTAAAAAAAAATCATTATTGATACTCACTGGATCATAATTTTGCTAAACTATTATTTAGACGATTCTCTCCTCCAGCCATGGGGAATCAGCTGCAGCACATCAGGCTTCTAATGGTGTTGTGTCCTTACACAACCCTTACAGGTTAGCGCTACCATCAGTCTCACTACCATCTTGCTCCTTACAGTACTGACATATCTGTGCACATTTGTCCCATCCAGATCTTCCCTAAAGGGTTAAGCAAGAACTCTCAGAGTCAGAAGCCTGACCCTCACATTGACTCTCACCCTGAGAATGGCATACACATAAATCAGGGGTTAATGTATAAGTTATCTTATAACTAGAGTTGAGCGATACTTTCCGATATCCAAAAGTATCGGAATCGGAATGGTATCGCCGATACCATTAAAATATCGGCGATACCCGTTACCGATACCGGAAATCCAATGTAAGTCTATGGGAACAAAATATCGTAACTAAAAAAACCTCTTTCTTTCCTTGTAAACACTAAATATACACACATAGAATACATATATATATATACATGTCATTGTGACATATATATATATACATATATGTATAGTTTATACACTTCTACATAGTAAAATATCCTCTGATTCAATTGCCGGGTAAAGTCGGCTTTTGTGAAAAGACAGAAGCACCCGACATGAAATGACACTTGTTTTACATAGAGTTAACCATGTCTTTTCATGTAGTTTGATATCTGATTTGCACAAACAATTACATGAGTGTAAGTGTGCAAAATTTCACACCTGTAGGGGTTAATTAAAGGTGTAAATTCGTTGTAAAAAAAAACTGACTTTTTTGCTACGAATTTACACCTTTAATTAACCCCTACAGGTGTGAAATTTTACACTCATGTAATTGTTTGTGCAAATCAGATATCAAACTACATGAAAAGACATGGTTAACTCTATGTAAACCAAGTGTCATTTCATGTCGGGTTCTGCATTTTCACAAAAGCCGGCAATTGAATTAGCGGCTATTATACTATGTAGAAGTGTATGAACTATAAATATATATATATATATGTGTCACAAACTCAATGACATGTATATATATATATGAGGTGTAAAATTGGTGAAAAAAAATGCGTGGGCTCCCGCCCTATTTTTGCAACCAGACAGACAAAGCCAGTGAGTGGTGGAAGATAATAATAGCCCAGAGAGGGACCATTATTTTTGGCCCCCCCCTGGCTACTAACATCTGTCCCCAGACACCCCAGAAAGGGCAAATCTCTAATTAGATTTGCCCTTTCTGGCACTTTGCCCGTCTATTCCCATTGCCCTGTAGCGGTGGCGAATGGGTTAATAAGGGGTTAAAATGACCTTGCAATTGAAAGGTCACTTTAAGCCAGGTTAATAATTGAGAGCTGTCAATTAGACAACTATCAATTATTAATCCTATTGTATGAAAGAAAAATCAAACACACACACTTTAATAAAAAAGAAGTTTAATGAAATAATCACACAGTTTTTGACCATATTTTATTTACCTGCTAAAACCATTTCCTGTAATAAAAATAAAATAATAAAGCAAAATTATTCTTACCTATCCCATGCACAGTCAGGTCCCACGCTGTAATCCTTCAGAAAGGGTTAATGTTTACTGCAGGGACCGCAGCTAATGCTGCAGCCTCACAGTAAACCCCCAAATGAATGAGCTCCTCTCCTGGCTGACAGGAGAGGAAGTGGAAAGCTTAATTGATTGCTTTCCACTTTCACTTCAGGTCAGCCAGGGACACCATCAGTGACGTCAGAGGGAACTGATTAACAAAAATAGGGGTTCCCTTCGAAAAAAAAATGGCGTGGGGTCCCCCCTATTTTTGTTAACCAGCCAGATGAAGCAGACCGCTGAGGCCTGGATTTTCAGGCTGTTAAGGAGCCAAGATCCATGGACCTTGCCAGCCTGATAATACCAGGCCACAGCAGTCTGCATATCTTGGCTGATTAACAAAAATAGGGGATCCCCTCGAAAAAAATTGGCGTGGGGTCCCCCCTATTTTTGTTAACCAGCCAGATGAAGCAGACCGCTGAGGCCTGGTTTTTCAGGCTGGTAAGGATCCAATATCCATGGACCTTGCAAGCCTGATAATACCAGGCCACAGCAGTCTGCTTAGCTTGGCTGGTTAACAAAAATAGGGGATCCCCTCGAAAAAAAAAAACGGCATAGGGGTCCCCCTATTTTTGTTAACCAGCCAAGTAAAATGCAGACTGCTGCGGCCTGGTATTAAAAGACTGTCAAGGCCCATGGATTTTGGCCCTCAACAGCCTGATAATACCAGGCTACAGCAGCCCCACATTTGGCGCATCAAAAGATGTGCCAATTGTGGCACTTTACCCGGCTCTTCCCACTGCCCTGTAGCGGTGGCAAGTGGGGTAATAAGGGGTTAATGTCACCGTTGATTGCACGGTGACAATAAGCCCGGTTAATAATGGAGAGGCGTCAATAAGACACCGATCCATTATTAATCCCAAAGTTATTAAATGTATAAAAAAAAGACAAAGCAAGAAAAAAGTCTTTTAATGAAATAAAAGAGACAACACAGTTTTCATTAATTTTATTATACACTCATTCCTGCGACGCCATCGATCTCCTGTAAAAAAAGAAAAAAAACCAACCAACAGTATACCACCTGTCCGACGCAGTCCATAGTAACGACTGTCCCACGACGATCCAGCTCTGCTACATCGCAATGTCAGGCAGAGCCTGTCATCCCAACGCAGCACAGCTGATTACCTGCTTCCCCGGCGGTGACGTCATCGGACTGACTGCTTTACGGCCGGGATTACCCAGCAGTCACTGCAGTTATCGCGAGAAACTGCATGTGACCGCCGGGGAAAGATGATGGCGGCCATGAAGCAGTCCAGCCCGTGACCGCCAGAGATCTTCTGCCAGGTAAGTGCCGCTGACTCCTGACAGACCCGACCGACGGACACTGACAGTGACAGTGACATTCCGATTCCGGTATCCGATATGACGAAAATATCGGAACTCGGAATCGGAATTCCGATACAGCCAATATCGGCCGATACCCGATATTTGCAGTATCGGAATGCTCAACCCTACTTATAACATAAATTTATATTGCTTTTTTACAAAATTAGTGAGCTGCAACTTTCTACTGAGTTCCAAATAATCTGGTTGTTTTACTGTAATAAAATCGACATTGTAAAACTGTTAAAAAAAACCTGAGCCAGACTATAAGCTGGTACATGTGCAAAGTGTAAGAGCACGTTCACACTGTGGCCATGTCACAGACAAAATCCGAGGAAAAAACAAAATGAGCATATACACCACAGCAAATAATTCGGTAAATCATAATGGTTCATGTAAATAACATAGGGGACTTATTTAATGCTATTTTGATCCAAACAGTCATCCCATCGCGACAAGGTGTCCCCATCAGGATGGCCCTAACCTGTCTAATATTAGACAAAGTACAAGAGATTCTAGCAAAACCGAAAACCTGAGCAGGACTATAAGTTGGATTATGTGCAAAGTGTAAGAGCATGTTCACACTGTGGTCATCTGATAGACCAAACTCAAGAAAACAACAAAAACACAAAATGTACCAATGGGGACACCTTGTCGTGGTGTGATGGCTTTTTATGCTTTTTGATCAAAATGGAGCTAAGTCTCCTATGTTATTTACATGTACTATTACCATTTACTTATTTACTTGCTGTAGGTGATATGTTCATTATTAATAAAACTGTAGTTGCATGTCGCTACCATCAGGGGCGCTACCTGCAATACTGACATGATGCAGCCAACTGGTATGCCTCTGTTATAAATTTGTCATTGTTTTAAGGCAAATTTTTCTCTGAATATTGATGTCCCGTCTTTAGGATCGGTAATCAGTTTTGACCAGTTGAGCTCCAACTTTCGGTACCCATGCCGATCATCTATTTCAAAGGGCCAGGGAGTTCAGTGAGTGCTGCAGCCTCTTCTGTTCTGTTTACCTGCACGCCATCTGCACAGTAGCAACTGTGCTGCATATTGCATTATTACTCTATTGGAAGAGTGTTACAATGCCGCAACACGCACAAAGCCACTACATAGTAGATGGCACGCCAATAAACACCGCAGAAGACAGTACTCCTTTAGAGCTCTGGTTGGCAGGTATGCCAAGAGTAGAGACCCCACCATTCAGATATTGATGGTTTATCCATAAAATAGGTTATCGATATTCTAAATCTGGAAAACTCTTTTAATAATGCTTAAATGTTATTATAGTTTATACCATTTTTGTAACAAGTGACCATGATTTTCAAAGGATCATACTTGATGCTTTAATCGGATGGCTGTCCCCTGTTTGATATTTTAGATGCTAAAACCTCTGAATTAGAGGAGTTACGTCAGGCGCAAACAATTTCTCATGTGGGATTGCCCTTAAAATATGGAAAAGATGACAACTCTAACTTGCAAAATGTGATTTCCAGGCTTTGAATTCCTGCAAGGATGGGTTTTCAGCTCATCATCAGATTTATCGGTACTGAGAATTAATTTTAAAATAAACTTGACTTTGAAAAAGAAAAATGTAAGTTTAGGAATAGAAGTCAAGTGTCTGCACTAAGAGGACATGCATGAAAACGCTTATAAAGGTAATCTGTCAGCCCAAAGTGACACTATAGACTAAACACATTGGCCCCGATTCATCAAGACCGGTGATTTTCAGTCTGGCAAGGCCGTCTTTGGGAGTCAGACGCTCCTGATTCATTAGGATGAACCAGGAGCATCTGATGAGTGGACCTCTTTGCGCTACGTTGGAAATATTACTCCAGTTCCAGACTAGAATAAGATTTCTGGCATAGGGAATGCCACAGCGTGTTATGAATTAGAGGAGCTGTGACGACATGTTACTCTGCCGCGCCAGAAGAAGAAACTGTCGTGAAATTGGCAAAAGTCCTAAAATTATTGCTCAACTTTGGTTTGCACAAAAATTTGTTGGAGACTTTTCAAAGCAATTTACATCAATTGTAATTGTAGTAATTCTAGTGTAAATTCTTTGATGAATCAGGGCCCATAGCATTGTAGGGGATGTATGTAGAAATTGCACTTCTAGTCTATGTTTCCATGAAAAATGTTTCCTGTTGACCATCTGGCCGTGGAAGTACCAAGTGATACCTGCAGCAGGAATCTGCAAATTTCACCTTTTGCATGCCCACACCACTGACTATCTGTGTATGATATAAATTGATAGAAAGCTGCTAATCAGTGGTGGGGATAGGATTGGACAAGGAGTCATAAGGCCAGTTGTCTTGTAGTGATAATCTCCTGCTGATAAAACCTTGATTGTATTGAAACAAGAAACCTCAATCCAGTAAGTGACACATTGCTTCAATCAGGGTCTCTGCCTCTACATTTTGCTACTCTCAGATTATATTCTAAAACCTGCTGATATATTCCCTTTAATAGGGTGTGTCCCTTTACACAGACACTAACCCGAGAAGTGAAAGACTGTAAAGCCGCTGACTAAAGGCTAAGAGAATTGGTACTATAATATCCAGCTGTCAATTTTATATTATTACATTTTCAAGAAAAATAAAAGAGGAGCAGCATAAATCGATGTTTCAAGAACAACAGTGTTTTTTTTTAGGGGAAATCCCTGTAAAACATATAAGGAGGGGACAGGTCCTTTATAAATCATTTGCTTTGTATAGATGACATCTCTCCATTCAAATGATAGATGTTTTCTATTTTTCACTTTATAGACAGATAGTGGATGAATTGTATTATTTCTATGATCTGTTATATTGAAGAGGTCTGGGGGAAGGACCAGCAAAACATTGAGTTCCAGGACCAACAATTTGTTATGAAGGATTTATGATCTAATAATGCTACAAGCTGGGAGAGTAGGGTAAAGTCTGATGGGGCAGCATGGTGGCTCATTGGTTAAAATGTAGCATTACAGCTTTGGGGCCCTGGGTTAAATTCCCACCAAGGACAACATCTTCCAGCAGTTTGTATGTTCTCCCCGTGTTTGCGTGGGTTTCCTCCCACAGTCCAAAGACATACTACAAGGAATTAGATTGTGAGCCCCAATGGGGACAGCGATGATGATGTATGAAGGGGCTGCGGAATATGAGGGAGCTATATAAGCAAGCATATTGAATAAATAAACCCGTCACATACGTTTAATGGCTTTTGGCAGAAAATTGCTTTAGCTGATCATTCGTCCGGCAGCCATCTCAGCTGTCTCTCCCACACGCAGCAAAGCTCACTTGGTCTATGAGAGAGTCACTGATAGACATCTCTGTTGGCGGCTTATTTCCTAGACAAAACCTACAAAAAGCAAAATGCTCATGTATCCTGCTGTAACTAAATTAGTGAAAAAGCAAAAGTGCATTTAAATAACATAGGGTTCTTAGTAAATACTTTTTATCAAAAAATCATAAAAGCCATCATAAGAGCGGCAAGGTGACCCTGATCGGGACGGTCCTACATTGTCTAATATTATAAATCTTAACATGATGTGAGAGTTGACCTCAATCTGTATAAGGGCAGACAAAGGACCAGGTCCTTTCCTGGAGAGCAAAGCGATCAGTAGTCTGAAATCAGGCATGCCCCATCGACATCTCCCCCGACAATCAGTCGTCTGACACCTCCATATAGATTGGAGTGTTGGCCAAGCCCAACGATATCAGCGAGTTTGGCCGACATTAGTCTAATGTGTGTGGGGGACTGAGGACTCTGCCAGACATCTCTGGGTTTTGGCTATCTCCATGGAGAACACAAGGGTCCGGCATTTGACTTAAAAATACCTGATCATTCTCACTCCTGCAATAATATGCCGGAGAAGGCTTGGGGGCCTTCATATAAATTTTCCAAATTAAAAAAAATACATCAGCGCTCCCACTAAAAATAGAAATACTGGGTGTGTGTGATAGAAAACCACGTTCTCCTCGGTGGCAGTGGGCCATAAGCATGTATCTGCTTAATTATGGGATCTGCTGCCTCATACTACTAAAACAATGAGACATCTAGGAAACCCTGATGAAGGAAAGCTCTTGTTTCTGAAACGCGTCAAACATTTTTGTAATCTCTCATGACTTCCGTAGTCTTGCAACGCAAATATTTATTTTTGAAAGAAGCTGCTGGCCAGGGTGCTCTCTTTGCTAGACCTTACCATGCTGTCTGACCACACGTCCACTCTCTACCACCTCCGGATTCCTTTGACATTCACCATACTGTTTGACCACATGTCCATCCTCTACCACCTCCAGATTCCTGTGCCATTCACCATACTGTTTGACCACACGTCCATCCTCTACCACATCCAGATTCCTGTGCCATTTACCATACTGTTTGACCAAACGTCCATCCTCTACCACCTCCAGATTCCTGTGCCATTTACCATACTGTTTGACCACACGTCCATCCTCTACCACCTCTGAATTCCTGTGCCATTCACCATACTATTTGACCACATGTCTATCCTCTACCCCTCCAGATTCCTGTGCCATTCACCATCCTGTTTTACCACACATCCATCCTCTACCACCTCTGGATTCCTTTGCCATTCACCATACTGTTTGACCATACGTCCATCCTCTACCACCTCCAGATTCCTGTGCCATTCACCATACTGTTTGACCACACGTCCATCCTCTACCACCTCCAGATTCCTGTGCCATTCATCATACTGTTTGACCACACATCCATCCTCTACCACCTCCAGATTCCTGTGCCATTCACCATACTGTTTGACCACACGTCCATCCTCTACCACCTCCAGATTCCTGTGCCATTCACCATACTGTTTGACCACACGTCCATCCTCTACCACCTCCAGATTCCTGTGCCATTCACCATACTGTCCTGAAGCACCATTAGCTTGTACCCATATAGACTTTCTTGGACATCAGTGATATAGAGGGGGATTACCTGATACATGGTGTAGACCCGGGGGCGCTCCTTGTGTACATGGAAAGATTTATACCCTTCATATAAATTGATGGTCAATCAGTTCCGCCGGGTTCTACCTACAATAATGTAATTTTTTATGGGGATTATAATTATTCTGATGGAGAAACGATGATGGCAATACGACACAACTGACAGTGTTCTTAAGTCAGGCAGATAAATCCTATTACCATGCTCTAAATTTTCACCTCTGATTAATATGTGCCAGAGATTTAATGTGTGAAGCACACAGCTGCATTTTCCAAATCTTGAATAATATGTTTATTAATGCCTATAATCCATCTTAATGGCAGAGGAAGGGAATTTTTAACCTTGTTAGTTAGACTGTAATTGGAGTAAATTAAACATGAATTACGTGTCAAAACACAGTTGTGTTCATTCTAATAGGTCAAGCGCAATACAAATTTTTTTTGCCTGGAAGATGCACATGTATTAAATAGATCCCCAAAAAATCAAGGTATGTAAACTTGTTTTGATAGTATTACCATTGGTTTCTTAGAAGGTGATCTCAAGGTAAGAAATCCTATTTAAGGAGAACCTGTGATGTTGGGAAACGATATTAACCTGCAGATATGAGTTAATATTCAGATAAATCATGTTCAATTCATGATTGCCTGGAGTACTGGAGATGCGGCTGCAGTGAGAAAATGAACTTATATCAGTCCTTAGCTGCTGGCATTCAAGCATTGGGGCGGTGCAGGAAGCAGTTACAGTCACCACTCACTATGCTATGAGTGTGGCTGTAATCACTCCCTGGCACTATGATTGACAGCCTGCTCTGCAGCGTGTATGTGCATCAAATGGGTTGGCTGTCAATCATAGTGACAGGTAGTGGTTACAGCCACACTCATAGCATAGTGAGTGGTGACTATACCCACTCCCTGCACCACCCTAATGACACAAAGCAAGCGGCTGCAGGGAGGATATAAGTTTGTTTTCTCCCTGTAGCCACGGCTCCAGTAAGGTAGACAAAATGTTATTGCTGTTTACCTGTGCATTAACCCTATATCTACATGTAAAAATGTGTTTTCCGACATAATAGATTCCCTTTAACCTGGATTATTTTCTAAAACACAAATTTCCTATGGCAACCTAGGATCCTAATCCATAATCAGCAGGTTTACAATTCTGCGGGCTGACTTTTTTCTGCCTTATATATAACTAATATGTAAAAAAAACAGTTATCCAAAGAGGAGCTGTCACCATTATTATTATTATTATTATTATTTATTTATATAGCGCCATTAATTCCATGGTGCTGTACAAGAGAAGGGGTTACATACAAAGTTATAGATATCGTTTACAGTAAACAAATTTACAATGACAGACTGGTACAGAGGGGAGAGGACCCTGTCCTTGCGGACTTACATTCTACGGGATAATGGGGAAGAAACAGAAGGTCGGGGGTGCTGCAGCTCTGGTGGTGGCGAGGCGGCAGCTCTGGTGGTGGCGGCAGCTCTGGTAGTGGTGGCGGCGAGGCGGCAGCTCTGGTGGTGGCAGCGAGGCGGCAGCTCGGGTGGTGGCGGCGAGGTGGCAGCGAGGCGGAAACTCGGGTTGTGACGGCGAGGCGGAATGGTTATTGCAGGCTGTAGGCTTTCCTGAAGAGATGGGTTTTCAGGTTCCATTTGAAGGATCCAAGGGTGGTGGATAATTGTACATGTTGAGGCGTGGAATTCCAGAGGATGGGGATATTCGGGAGAAATCTTGGAGGCGGTTGTGTGAGGAACGAATAAGTGTGGAGGATAGTAGGAGGTCTTGGGAGGATCGAAGATTACGTGAAGGAAGATATTGGGAGATTAGTTCAGAGATATAGGGAGGGGACAGGTTGTGGACGGCTTTGTAGGTCAGTGTTAGTAGTTTGAACTGGATTCGTTGGGGAATTGGGAGCCAGTGGAGGGATTTGCAGAGGGGAGAAGCAGGGGAGTAGCGAGGGGAGAGGAGGATTAGTCGGGCAGCAGAGTTGAGGACAGACTGGAGTGGTGCAAGAGAGTTGACGGGGAGGCCACAGAGAAGGGTGTTGCAGTAATCAAGGCGAGAGATGATGAGGGCATGCACAAGAGTTTTAGTAGATTGAGGGCTGAGGAAGGGACGGATTCTGGAAATGTTTTTAAGTTGGAGGCGACAGGAGGTGGAAAGAGTTTGGATGTGTGGTTTGAAGGACAGGGCAGAGTCGAGAGTTACTCCGAGGCAGCGGATTTCAGGTGCAGGAGAGATCGTGATGCCATTTACCATATTAGATAGATTGGGTAGGGAAGATACATGAGATGGAGGAAAGATGATGAGTTCGGTTTTGTCAACATTGAGTTTTAGGAAGCGAGAGGTGAAGAAGGAGGATATGGCTGATAGACACTCCGGGATTCTGGACAGCAGAGAGGTGACATCTGGGCCAGAGAGGTAGATCTGAGTGTCGTCCGCATACAGGTGGTACTGGAAGCCATGGGACTTTATGAGTTGTCCTAGGCCAAGGGTATAGATGGAAAAAAAGTAGAGGCCCCAGGACAGAGCCTTGAGGGACTCCAACAGAGAGAGGGCGGGATGAGGAGGTAGTGTGGGAGTGGGAGACGCTAAATGTGCGGTCGGAAAGGTAAGAGGCTATCCAGGACAGGGCAAGGTCTTTGATGCCAAGGGAAGAAAGAATCTGTAGCAGTAGGCAGTGGTCGACTGTGTCAAAGGCAGATGACAGGTCAAGGAGGAGGAGGATGGAGAACTGTCTGTTAGCTTTAGCTGTGAGTAAGTTATTAGTAATTTTGGTCAGGGCAGTTTCAGTGGAGTGTCGGGGGCAGAAGCCAGATTGGAGGTTGTCAAGGAGAGAGTTAGATGAGAAGTGGGAGGAAAGTTGAGCGTGGACATGCTGCTCAAGGAGTTTGGAAGCAAACGGTAGCAATGATATTGGGCAATAGCTGAGCATAGCAGTTGGGTCAAGGTTTGTTTTTTTGAGGATGGGTGTGATGGTGGCATGTTTGAAGGCAGAGGAAAAGGTACCAGAAGATAGCGATAGGTTGAAGAGATGGGTTAGGGCTGGGATGAGCGTGTTAGTGAGGTTGGGGAGCAGGTGGGAAGGGATGGGGTCAAGTGCACAGGTGGTGAGGTGAGATTTGAAAAGGAGGTGAGTAAGCTCTCCTTCAGTGATGTTGGAGAGGGAGGTTAGTAGGGAAGGACAGAGGTCTGGTATATGGAGTGGTTGGGGTGGTGGAACAGTAAAGGTTTGCCTTGTTTGGTCGATCTTATTTTTGAAGTAGGTGGCAAAGTCCTCGGCAGAGATGAGGGGAGTTGGAGGTGGCAGTGGTGGGCGGAGGAGAGAGTTGAATGTGCTGAACAGTTGTTTTGGGTTGTAGGATAATGAAGATACAAGGTTTGCGAAATAGGTCTGTTTAGCAGAGGTGAGGGCTATTTTGAAGGCAAGTGTAGCTTGTTTGAAAGCAGTGAAGTCGTCTGGCAGGCGTGTTTTCTTCCAATGCCGCTCCGCGACCCTGGATGATTGTCGAAGTTTTTTGGTGAGATTGTTGTGCCAGGGTTGCCTATTGATTCGTCGCACTTTGCCGTGCGTGAGAGGGGCGACTGAGTCTATGGCAGATGTAAGGGTGGTGTTATAGAAAGTGGTGGCGCTGTCTGTGTCGTGGAGTGAAGATATGGAGGACAGAGGTAGGAGAGAGTCTGAGAGTCTGTGAATGTCTAGGTGTGCGAGGTTTCTGCGAGGATGTGCCAGTGGCTGGACATAGGGGGCAGGTGAAGAGGACAGGGATGAGAAGGTGAGTAGGTGGTGGTCTGATAGGGGAAGGGGAGAGATTGTGAGATTAGATAGGGAACAGAGGCGAGTGAAGATGAGGTCTAATGTATGTCCGTCTGTGTGGGTGGCTGTGGAGGACCACTGAGTAAGTCCAAAGGATGAAGTAAGTGACAGGAGCTTGGAGGCTGCTGGCTGGCGGGTGTCAATAGGGATGTTAAAGTCACCCATGATAATGGTGGGGATGTCAGCAGAGAGAAAGTGAAGAAGCCAGCTGGAGAATTGGTCAATGAAGGCAGTGGCTGAGCCCGGTGGTCGGTATATGACAGCCATTTGGAGATTAGAGGGAGAGTAGATACAGACCGAGTGGACTTCAAAGCAAGGGGTGATGAGGGAGGATGGGGTTTGGATACGGTTGAAGGAGCAGTTATTAGAAAGAAGGAAACCCACGCCTCCACCATGCCTGTTGCCAGAGCGAGGAGTGTGGGTGAAGTGGAGGCCGCCGTAATTCAGTGCAGCAGGGGAGGCCGTGTCAGCGGGCGTCAGCCAGGTCTCAGTGAGGGCTAGGAAGGAGAGGTTGCGGGAGGTAAAGAGATCGTGGATCACGTGGAGCTTGTTGCAGACGTAGCGGGCGTTCCATACTGCTCCAGAGAGAGAAAGCTGGGGGGTAGGGTTTAGTGGCACAGGTTTTAAGTGTGAGGGATTGCGGTAGTTTCTTAGTAGTAGGCTTATGAGTGAGGGTCACAGACAAATCAATATGTATTCAGTAAATCTGAAGGATGCTACATGGAATTAAAATCAGGGAAAAAGCAGCAGCGTACCAGTTACAACAGAAAAAAGGTGTACATAGGATTCTGGGGTGCAGTGGGTATTCTGGATAGAGAGGTGGTTCAGACGTACCAGTTACAACAGAAAAAAGGAGTACATAGGATTCTGGGGTGCAGTGGGTATTCTGGATAGAGAGGTGGTTCAGACGTACCAGTTACAACAGAAAAAAGGAGTACATAGGATTCTGGGGTGCAGTGGGTATTCTGGATAGAGAGGTGGTTCAGACGTACCAGTTACAACAGAAAAAAGGAGTACATAGGATTCTGGGGTGCAGTGGGTATTCTGGATAGAGAGGTGGTTCAGACGTACCAGTTACAACAGAAAAAAGGAGTACATAGGATTCTGGGGTGCAGTGGGTATTCTGGATAGAGAGGTGGTTCAGACGTACCAGTTACAACAGAAAAAAGGAGTACATAGGATTCTGGGGTGCAGTGGGTATTCTGGATAGAGAGGTGGTTCAGACGTACCAGTTACAACAGAAAAAAGGAGTACATAGGATTCTGGGGTGCAGTGGGTATTCTGGATAGAGAGGTGTTCAGACGTACGTTAAGAAAGGAGTATGGATTCTGGGCATGACGGATACACGTATGTGGATGAAAGTAGATGGATCAGGACACGACAGCATTAAGGGGAATATACCATTCGCTATCATTCTGGATATATTTCTGATGTAACACTTCAAAGATGTCACACTTAAAATGATGTCACATCTGACCAAGGCCATATCTGAAGATGTCACCAAGATAAAAGTGATCAGCTTTTGCTCTTTATTCTTATGCACCACTGAGTATTCTGTTTTTATTTTTTTAAATCCACCATATGGTTTCAGGGTCCTTTTATTTAGTGCTAATTTGTATGGCCATTCCAAGGCGGCATTGCTCACGGGACTCCCTGGGGGCATGTCTTTAGGCTTTTCAGAATAATTACCCTGCTAGCACCGCCCTCTTGGAAAGACCATACATTTTTTTTTTGCAATTGGCGACGGAAAATAAAAAGGCTTTTCTGGATCTGTATGGCAGATGAATAAAAAACAAAAACAAAATAAAAACAAACAAAAAAACCCAGAATATTTTGGAGGGCACCAAGAATGAAATAAGAGTAGAAACTGGGCACTATTGACCTGTGGCCAGGCCCTCTTCAGTGTTTACTCTCTTCTCCGTATTAATTGGCGAGATTTTGCCGCATAGCACTTGGACCAATGTTATTCTATGGGGCGGTGCTGATCAACTTTTTTTTTCTCATATCTGTTGGGCATGAGAAAAAAATCACAGAATGCCGCAATTTTACGTGGAAATCGGATGAGACTCGCCGATTCAAGTCTATGGATGGAAAACTTCGGACCACACTTGGATGATCTCACTCCACAAGTTCTCCATCTTCTCCTCAACTGTGCTACGATTCTTGCACGCAAGAGAGTAGGATCACTGTAAGCCAACACTGGGCTCGAACTCTGATGAGAGTGTGATTAGCATAACCGATACAATTTTCTTAAACGAGAGAATATACGGTCATGGAACCTGTCAGAAACATTTATACCCAAATACTATTTGACTGCTTAACCCTTTAAAAAATATGCAGGTTCATCCTTGTATAACAACAAAGCGGTGGAATAAAGTGTGTGGCTGAGGCGCTGTAAGTGCATCTTCATGCCCCAATGCACTTCCAGACATATATGTACAGAAATTGAAAACATGGTTTCTCACTGCTGGAATAATTGCCTCAATTAGTTAATGGTCTGCACTGATGTTTTTGGGTTATAGATTTCTGGATCCTAAAGGTCTTCACTGGGTTAAAATGATAAAATTGGATGTTACTTAACCTTCCGGCAGCCCAACGCCTTCTGCTCCAGTCATTGTTTACTGGCTGCAGTGGTGACATCACAGTTACAGCGTACATCACTGTTGCAGCCAATCACTGAGCTCAGCAACTCATACTGTCTATATTGGCAGATCCACTGAGCTTAGTGATTGGCAGCAGTGGTGATATGAGCTATAGTCGTGACGTCACCACTGTAGCCAGTAGACAGGGGCTGGAGCACTGGTGGAGAGAGGCGGCTTTGGAACTGGGTAGAGTGACATCAATTTTATTTTTTTTTAATAAAGGGATGACCACTTAAGGCCAGAAAAGCTATAAGTGGAAAACATAATTTAATAAAAAAATGTGGACTTGCTTCATGCATCGGCGCCATTCAGTTGCTATGAGCCCTGTGTCAGCGTTGTATCCTGTTAGGACCTGTCTCTGTTAGCAGAGGTGCCGAGGCACATTGGGCATCACCAATGTAAGGAAATCAAGGAAAAATGGAAAAAGCAGTACTGCTCACCTGATCCTGTAGCATTTAGTGCCGGACAACCATGAGGTCACGGCAATGCTGTAAAAGCATGTTGTAGATTATGGTCAGTCCCACCAGAACCTAGCTTTCGGATGGAGTCTCAGAAAGGGTGTGAATGCATTTTACATGTAAATGCATGTAATTAATATGCTGGTGCATTATTCATTGTAGGGATTTCCGATCTCAGGTAGGCATTAGGTAGCGTTCACACAGGCAATGCAGTTTGGTCCAAATATGTGAAGTTTTATTGCTTTCATTAAAATACAAGAGATTCAAAACAAAAACCAGCATCTTCTGGGCACACAGGTATCATAGCAAATAAGCAGATCATTCAGCAGGCACATATACTGTATGTCAGTGTGGTATTATGATTTGGTAGCTGGGGAGGACAGGAGGTTGGGAACTAATGGGTTGCAGATCCCTAAACTAACCGCACAACTAGAAGCAGCAGTGGGACGTACCTACGGTGACCTAGACGCCTCGACACAGCCGGAGAGCTGGCTACACCTAAAGATACAAAGACTCAAATAATGTATCAAAGAAATACTTTATTGTAAATATATCAGTATATAGTATACATAAAAAATCCAGTGAACACCGCAAAGAAACTGGTGGGTCACCTGGACTAATAAAAAACAACGTATATAAATGACCAGCAGAAATGTAACATAATCATGTATAATATACAAATATTAAATTGGAGTAGCCAAAATCCATATAATTATTAAGCACTAGGTGGTAACATGAATATACATAGATAAAATATCAAAATACCCCTACTAACACCAAAATGTAACAGGCCCGGACTTCTATACCACTCTAGGTAAATATTCATGACCGTGCTATTTTGGGGTTTGCCTGTTACATTAAATTAAACACTAGTTTCAGGCTATTTTATGCCAGTTTACAGTTTTCAGAAATTTTCAGAAGATCGTGTGTAGGATTAAAATGTATTATTATTGAAGGGTTTTTACAAATTGTTGATTTTGACTCTTAGCAACCGTATGGATAATTTCCTGTCTTCTGTTTGGCTTTGCAGGCATGATATTGGCATGTTAATTATAACTATGATCGCATCTATTTATTTGCTTGCTTGTCATCTTCTTCCTCTTTTCCCTTCAACCTCACCGAACATTATTGTATTTTTTAATGAAATAACCTGAGGTTTGTTTTCCACTCTATCTGTTTTCCACGCCATCCACTCCACTGCAAAGCTTTTATTGCCACAAAAATATCAATGTGTTTCCTCTCCTGGTTCTAATTGTCCAGCCTTGATTACCGGTTCATAAACGCTTTACATTCCCGATCATTTTGTTATCTTTTCTCTTTTTACTATTTTGTGCTGATATGTCCTCCATAGATTCCTTTACAGCTGCTGTTGATGCTCATTAAGCAGTTTGTTTGTACTCTACGATTTCGTTTTTCAGGTTAGTTTTGGTGAAGGTATTTTGATAAATATCCATTGAAAATACAGCAAGAAGTCACACATTTGGCTAAAAGCTATGATAGATATATTCTAGAGATGAATGGATCAAACCGCGGAGGATCAAGTTTGAGTTCAATTTCTTGAAATTCACGGTTCCACGTGAATTCAAACATTTTGCAACTTGAGTTGCAAAAAAAAAATGACGAGTCACCATTTTGATGAACCACATAGCACCGTCAAATGGTAAAAGGCCCCTAAAACTCACCTTATCTCGATGCCCACCGTCCAGTCCTTTTATTTCCATCGTTGCATACCACATCCCAGTCCTGTTCACTTTGGACCACAATCAGGCCTTAAGGGTCTTATGTCTCAAAGAGTGCCACAACTGTACAATGCATGAAGACCGGCACGGAAGTCATCTTCAGTAATGAACAGGTCAAAGATGTGGCAGAAAGAAGTAGACCGGATGGCTGGCAGTAGTGAGCAAACATGGGGAGAACATACAAACTCCTTGCAGTTGTCCTTGGCGGGATTTGACCCAGGACTCCAGCTCTGCAAGACATCATTGCTAACTACTGAGCCACTGTGCTTCTATTTCCTTTATTTTTTTTCCATCTTACATTTATTATTTCTTAAGAAATCCCAGAGTATAATAAGAAACATTCAATTTGCAGCAAATTTATTAATCGCGAATCAAATTTTTGGGAGAAAAAAATCAGCAAAGCCGCCAAAGTCAACTTTAAAACGATCTGCTCATGACTAATGTATACTTTAAGAAAACTTCCTACCCATACTATGTAGAGTGCAAATGTGTTTTGAATGTAGTAATTCTGGTACATAAAGGATATTCCCAACTCATACATTGATGACAGTTCTACAAGATATACAGGATATATAAATTAGGAGTCGCTTTAGTCCATTTAATCAAGTGAAGCTATTGCGAACAAACTAGGCAAGTCTCTAAATCCCCAATTCAAAAAAGAATCATAAAAGCATAGTGCCTCAATACATGGATATATTAGAAATGCTGAACAGTGATGCTGAACACTCACCACTGCATCAAAACCAGGAAAGATAATGTTTTACGTGAATCGAGACTGATTCTGCACATGCAACCAGCGTCAGCACATTAGCACAGTCCCGTCATCTAGATCAGAGATCTTCAATGACCTCCAACTTTGTACAGCTTAAAGAGCCTTCATTAAAAACAGCAGCCCATGTCATGGTAACACCGACCATTTAATGACTGATCGGCGCTGGCATGAGTTGGCTGGCTATGTATGTCTTTTAATGATGGCGCTTTTGAAGATGTTCTTTTGTGAATATAACCAATAAGCTATTTTATATTTTGATCTATTGCTGGTTTTGCTCTAAATATTTTCTAAAACAGCAGTTTACACCGTAAGAATGAGCAGGACACTGACAACATTCAATCCAGATGGTGAGAATGTTCTAATGCTCTGTCTCGATTCACATAAGATATTTTCTTTCCTGATTTTAAAGTTAAGGCTCAGCATCGCCATTCTGGATTAATATTATACCCCTGTGTGAAGCGCTACCCATTTATATTTCTATATACTGGATATGCCATACATGATTGATAGATGCAGGTCCTACCATGCTCAGAAATTTTCCGAACTCCTACTCTACCGAGCTTCGAGCTTCGAGATGGGGTACTGAGTGAGAAGTTGTCCACATTGTTGGTACTGGTATCTATCAGATATGTACACAATAAGACAACTCCTTTCACTACTTTAAAAAGGTTAAAAGGATATGTAATAACTGGTAGTTTCTTGCAGGAGTTCCAATGTTGGTAGCCCCCATTAAAATCAAGTGATACTGTATCCTTGCTTGAGCACACCACTTTAGTTGATGACTATGGGACTGCGAGAGATATGCAAGTTCTCTCCCATAGACAGTAAGTGGACTTTTGGCGCACATTCACAGCCATCATAGATAGTGGAGATGAGCAAATCGATCCATGAAGGAGTTGAATTTCCTGAAATTCATGGTTTTCATTAATTCAAACATTTTGAGATTCCATTCACAGTTCACAAAGGAAAAACATTGCCTGCCACCATTTCCCATAGTGTTTAAGCATCAGAGAGCAGGCTAATGTCACTTTGTGTTGCGGCATTGGCCACTTTTATAATGCCCTGCAGCTATGACATCTAACGGACTATCACACATTGTACAGCAGTGGTAAATACGGGAGCCATCACAGATCAGCGGTTCCTAGTGGAGCACATGTATGGCAGAGTTGTTTTCCATCTCCAGAATCACTGGGTAAAGGTACTGCCACACTAAACGTTCCCGCTAACGATCACGATAACGACGCTATCGTTTGTGTGATCGTTTTAAGGTCGCTAGTAGCTGCCATACTTGACGATCTCATTAACGGCGCATCAGCGGTTAGCGATCTTTTTAACGACTTTGGCGGTCGTTGGGATGTGCCACACTGCATGTACTGTGAAAGATCACGACCTCGATAGGCGTGACTGAGCGCGACCTTTTGCACGCCCCTCGTCACAGATTGGTGGTCACTATGTGTGTCATAGATATTTATCACAGCTCTCCCGCTTTGTGATTGGATGACCGCGTCATAAAAGACAACGTATCAGCACTCCTCTCCATTGCTCCCGAGCAGAAGCGGTTCTTTCACCCAGTGTGTCCTGCTAGTCTTGGTAGCTACTGCGATCCGGTTTACGCCACTATTTCGGTTGCTACGTTCTACGTTGGAGTTTTTGCGATCGTCTGTGGTGTCCTCTGCGATCCAGTTGTGACGCTAGTTTCCCTATTTCTTTTTTCAGAATCACAAGTTTTGTAAGGTAGGTAATTTTTTTTGTCACATTTAATTTTTCTTTTGTCTTTAATTGACCATCCTTTTAGATCTCTCTGCTTTTTTAACCATTGTTTTTCCATCTGTTTTTCATTGTTTTGTTCAGGGACGCCCACCATTTTTTGCCAGCTCTTCTATTTTACTCCTGCTCGCCCACCACCCCCTTTTATTCCCAGCTCTGTTTACTCCTCGTCGCCCACAACCACCATTTTTTTGATCCCCTTTTGTTCTATTTAGGCTAGTAACATTTTTTTCCATTCTGCTTTCTCACATAACATTTTTTTTTTTTACAGATGGCTGATAAGCAGGATTTTTTTCGTGATTTTATCGACTGACCGCACAATGCCCCTGCCCGGAAAATTTAATCTGCAAATTTTTTAACCGTTGAAAAAGAAGGACCCTACCAAAAACTGGTGGGCCTGCAGAGCCTACCCTGAAACCTGCGATGAGTCAAACGGTTAAAAAAGGGTTCAGGCCCCCGCACGGTTTAAAAAAAGAGCTCAATAAAGTTATCAATCACCAAACTGGAGCCGGGGCCCCAAAAAGTTTTCCCCCCCAAAGTGGGACTTTTTACGTTTCCTTTTACAAGGGAACCCCGGAAGTCCCAGAGAAGGGACACAATTTCGGATCAACCCATGATCCAGCCGGCACCCCTGTCGTACATGTAAGACCTTTGTATTACAACACTTTTAATTACATCCAAAGGACTTAAATTTAAAAATATTATTTGAAATTTTAAAAAAAAGGGAGAAAATCCCTTTTGTACTGATAATTTTTCTCCAACGGTTTAGGCCTATCCATTTTTCAGTGTCGTTTTCCCATTTTGCTGTATAGGGTGTTATAGTTGAAGTTAATTTCTTTTTCTTTTTGATTTACCATTTGTTTTTTTCATCAGGACAC
>JARQOD010000008.1:160046231-160189205 GCA_033576555.1 Oophaga sylvatica
TTCGCGGGGCTGCGGAGGAGGAAGCAAGCGGAACCGAAAGTTTGTGAAGAGGAGCTGCAGCAAGAGTTTTACTGCAGTGGCGGGAGCAAACGAGTGGAAGGGGCAGAACCGCGGAGTACGGACAAGGGGCGAAAGGATTCGAAAGAAGCAGGCAAATACGCGGGAAGGGAAACAAAACAAGGGACAAAGAGACAGGGGTAGGCAGAGTTCAGCAAGGTAAACACGAGAAAAAGGACAGGGACACGACCAGGGCCAGGATTTTCTGCCTCCGGAGGGCAGAAAGGACAAGTACAAAACAAGTCGGGAGCAAAAGCACGAGACCAATATTCTGCCTCCTGGGGGGTGGAAACAGGTAAAGGCAAAGCGGAGAAAAAAAAACCCCCAAAAGAGAGGAAACGACAAGACCGGCAGCCAGTGCAAGATTAACTGATTTAACACATTGCACAGGCAAGATTCACAGGGGGAACTGCCCAAATACTAGAGGGGGTCATGGTAAAAGGTCAGGGGACTATTAAACAAGGGACCCGACCCATAGAAACCAGAGGTTTTTGGCGCGCCCCCCTAGTCACAAACGGAAAAAGCACAAGGGAGATAGGTACAAGAGGCCAAAGCTGGAGCGGCAGCAGACAGAAACACGCATGACTGGGCCTGAGAAGTTGGATGTGGGGAAAAGGGAGCCATGCTCGATTTCCGCAGGGTTGTTACAAAGGCGCGCCAAGTCCCCACATTACACATTTTCACGCTCAGGACAGTTCGTTTTGGAGAGAGAAATGCTTGTCTAGGCCTGGTGGCACAGTAAAAAACAGGCCTATAGGTTATATGGTACTAAAATAGCCCTCATTACAGCCTTCTAAGGGGAAATGTTTGCTTTGTGTTATATAACACTCCAAAAAAGTGTTGAAATTTTTTTCTGGATTAAATTACTCATCCATAGAGTATTCCATGTCCTGCGGTACATTTTTGTGATATCTAACACTCTAAAACAAGCATTAAAAATGTTGCTGGGTTTAAAACTTTCATCCATACAGTATTCCTTGTTTGGAATATATTACTGTGATATCCATCACTCAAAAAAAGTGTTCAAAAATATTTCTGGGTTAAATTATTCACCCATACAGTATTCTGTTGTCTGGAGTACATTTTTGTGATATTTAACACTCCAAAAAAAGTGTTAAAAATTTTTGTTGGGTTAAGTTTCTCATCCATACAGTATTCTGGGGTACATTTTTGTGATACATAACACTCAAGAAAAGAGTGAAAAAATTTTGCTTGTTTAAATTTTTCAGCCATACAGTATTCTGTGGTGTGCGATACATTTGTGTGATATGTAAAACTACAAATAGCCATTCAAACATTAATCTGGATTCAATTACTCATTCATAGAGTGTTATGTGTTCTTGGGTACATTTCAGTGGTATCTAACCTTCAAAAACATTGTTCAAAATTGTTTTGGGTTTTATATTGCTTGTTATCCCTCCTTGTTACATTTAGCTCAAATACTACACTCTAAAAAAACCTTCCAAAAATGTTTATGGGTTCAATGATTCATGCATACAGTATAATGTGCTTTGTGTAAAAGTACAGTGGGTTAAAATTTTTAAAAACCCCTTGGACTGGTGCAGTTTACAAAATATTTTTGTTAAAAAAATTGACTATTGTCATATATATTATAGAATTTGGTTTTGTGTGAAATTTGATTGGTTTGAAATAAAAAACAAAATTGCCCTGCTACAGGTGTACACTTTCTTAATATTTTAATGAGGCCGTCCAGTTGTTGCCTTCAAGGCTGTATGAATGACCCTGCTTATAATTTGTGTCAGGCTTTGCACTGTGCAGAACTTTTAAGAGTGAAGGAATACCACAACTATACTTTGCACACAATATTGAATGCAGTACTACAGTTGATGCCTTCAAGGTAGTATGGATGACCCTACTTGTAATTTTTGGAAGGCTTCACACTTAGTGCATAGCCTACATGAATCTAGGGGTACCACTACATGACAATTTGAACAGAATGTGTATGAGGTCCTCCTTTATGTCTAATACAAAACATTTTAGCAGTTCTTGCTTCCTTCATAAATTACACTTTCCAAATTTCCATTTTTTGACTAAAAATTTAAATTTTTGTTTTAGTTAAATTATTTTTTTGAAATCCTTTTTAAATGTTGCGTTATGTAAAAGTCATTATAAAGGAAAGACTGTTTCTTAACATATTTTTTCCTGTAAACTCCAATTTCTTGTCGATTTTTGAATGTTTTATTGTCAATCCTTAAAGTGGAGTAAAAGTGTGACACCATTGTTCCTTGGTGTGTCAATTATTCATTTAAACAGTATACACAGTATGATATTTTGCTACATGTAATCTTTGAAAACAATATTATTTTAATGTTGCAATGTCCATAAAATCTTAGCAATTAGCTTTGCAAATTGCCGAGTGAACCCTATGGCGTCTGATCCCTTTCACCAGTCTCCTGTTTTTTGCCAACTTACATAAGGTCAGTCTGAAGGAAGTATGAAACAGATGGAAGGACGCAAAACTGCAGAATCAGAATTCAAAGTTGTTTCATTCCATTAATTAAGATGCATTGCAGCATTCAAATGATGTGAGGTGAAACATGTAGGTTGTAAGTAAAGGCATCACATCTTTCTGCTGCCTTTTTAATTAGCTGTTTGATTGTGCAGAGTATTATATTTTATTACTTGAAGGTAATATTTTTTATTAAAATATATGTACATTAATATAAACATAATACAGCTTAAAGTGAATATGTTAGTAGGATAAACCCTGCTAAGCCGTCCACATGTGCATGTAGGTCATAGAAAGTTGAATAAAATTATACCTTGATATTTGTGACCCTATGTCTTATTTCAGGGAAATCCATGTTTTTCTTAATATGCAAATGAATGGTTAAGATTCATGGGCCAGACATAGATCTCTCTGAGGATCTGTCTCCAGAGCTTATTTTAAATTAAAGGTATTGTTACCATTATGAGACATGTCATGTCTGACAGTCTGCTCTCCTGATCTACATTTTTCACATTGGTAATGCCCCCTTTCATTTAAAAGAAGCAGCTCTGGAACTCTAGGGGAGATCTATGTCCAGCCCATAGTCCTGAATAGCTCATTTACATATTAAGAAAAACATGGATTTCTCTGGAATAAGACATCTGATCGCTTATATCCAGGTATCATTTTATTCAGCTTACTGTGACTTACATGCCCATATAGACGGCTTAGGAGGACTGATCCTACTGATAGATTCCCTTTATAATTTTCATTGGGGTCCTCATGATTTCATTTGTTTATTTACACTGCTCAGCATTAAAATTTCAATTCCAAGAACTAAAAGTCATGAAATTATAGAAATCACTGGATCAATAGACATTATGGATGGGCAAACAAAAATGCTAAAGTTCGGGGTCTGTATACTTAGTGTCTGTGCACGGACATGAACACGGAACACGGAAATCTGTGTTATTGTTTGGATTCAGCAGCCCGAACAAACTTGTTGAAAGGCAGCAGTGCAGCCAATCAACAAGCTTTACTTGTGTGGGCACTTATGGCTCAATCACAGCCATGTCAAGCATTGGAATGGCTGTGATTGGCCGGCGCACACTGTGTAAAATATTTTTGATATCCAGTGCAAGCAAAACTGACATCTGCAGGCTGCAACCCCCAGCTGTGAGCTTTATATTGGCTGGTTATAAACAATAGAAGAGTTACCACGCCATTTTTTAAAATTATTTAAATTATTTAAAAAAAGAAAAAACGACTTGGGCATCCCCATTTTTTATAAACAGACAAGCTAAAGCAGACAGCTGGTGGCTGGTATTTTCAGACGGGGAAGGGGCCATGGACATTGGCCCTCTCCAGCCTTAAAATGACAGCCTGAAGCCACCCCAGAAAATCTAATGTGCCAATTCTGGTGCTTTGCCGACTCTTCCCACTTGCTCTGGTGTGGTGGCAAGTGCGGTAATAGTTGTGGGGTGGATGTCAGCTGTTTTATGGCCAATAACTTCAAGCTCACTGGTTAGTGATGAAGTGGCGTCTATAAGACACCCCCATTACTAACCCCATAGTCAAATTTAATAAAGAAACAGACAGACTAAAGTCCTTTAATTGAAATATACACACAGACTCCTTCATTTGAAAAAAAACTTCCAAACCCTGTTTTACCCATTTACTCACCAAAAATTAAAAGCAAAGTTATGCTCACCTTTACAACGATAATCCATTAATGGCCATGTCCAGTGGCGATCCGAATGATTTGGAGAGCCGTGACATCAGTGATGCGACCACTCTCCACGTCAGCCAGCTCAAACTGAGCAAAGTGTGAGAAGCTCTGCCTGTGACCGGCAGTAACGTTAACTTCGTCATGATGACCCCCAGGTCATCAAGCTACAGAAAGCTTCTGAGACCATGCTCACATCATGGTGTCAGAAGCTTTCAGTATAGGTATAATGTACTGCAATGCTACTGCATTGCAATGTATTATACCTGCAATCAAAGTGAAAAAAGTGAAAGTCCCAGAAAAGGACTAGGTAAAAAAGGAAACATTTTTTAAAAAATATGTAAAAAAAAAATACAAAATAATGATGATAATAATAATAATAATAGAAAATCCTCTAATGAATACACATTTTTATGTAAAAAAAATTAAACAAAAAAGTACACGTTTGGTATCGGCGCCTCCGTAACAATCCGATCTATAAAAGTGTCACACTAGTTAACCCCTTCAGTTAACGCCGTAAAAAAAACACAAAAAAGTAGCAAATTATGCTTCATCATCATACCGCTTGGAAAAGTGGAATAAAACGCAATCAAAAAGATAAATGTAAATAAAAATAGTAGCACTGAAAACATCATCTGTCCCGCAAAAAACAAGCTGCCATACAGCTCCATCAGCGGAAAAATAAAAAAGTTATAGCTCTCAGAATAAAACAATGCAAAAATAATTATTTTTTCCATAAACATTTTTATTGTGTAAAAGCTCCAAAACATAAAAACGATAAAAATGTGGCATCACTGTAATCGTACTGACCCGAAGGATAAAACTGACTTATAAATTTTACCACATACCAGAACGGAGAAAAAAAAAAACAATTCCTGAATTGCTGGTTTTTGTTCTGCCTCCACAAAAATCAGAATAGAAAACGATCAAAAAATGTCATGTGCCCAAAAGTGGTACCATTAAAAACGTCAGCTTGTCCCACAAAAAACAAGCCCTCATATGACTCTATGGGCCGAAATATGGAAAAATTATAGCTCTCAAAATATGATGATGCAAAAATGTCTTCTTGCAAAAAAAAAGGTTTTTAGTGTGTGACAGAAGCTAAACACAAAAAAGGATAGATATCTGATATCGCTGTAATCGCATCGATCCGAAGAATAAAGTCGCCTAATCACTTATATCGCACAAGCAACGGTGTAAAAAATAAATAAAACCAATTCTTCACCTGCGGTGGATTTGATCATTCTGCCTCCCAAAGATTGCATTAATGCTTGGTGCACATTTATCCTGCGCTCTAGGCTGAGCGCTTGCATCAGGGTTTCCTTGTAAATCTCTGAAAGATGTGATACAGACAGATCCACCACCAGAAGATTTCCTATAATGAGGCAGATGGAGGCACTGTGAACGCCATAGGACCTGTGATCCGGTGGTGTCTGTCTTTTTCGGTGTGCATAAAAACGCAGTCCACCATAGTTTTGTGCACCTCTGAAAGGAAGGACGACGCTGAACAGAGGCCAAATGGAGTTCAGAGTAACTCTGCTGCCTCATTGTAGTGAATGAATCACTCAGGGGTTTCATCTGTCATGTAGCTCAGAGATTTCGATGGAAACCCCATAGTATGTGCTCATCGTAGAGCGCCAGATAGATGTGATGGCAAACATTATGAAAAATGTTCCCAATAAAAGCTTCAACTCAGTCCACAAAAAAAGTCCCCACTCAGGTCTGTCATCTGTTAATGGAAATATAGGAGTCTTCCACGTTACTGGTAGTATAAAGGCTCTGGAAAAGCCAAAATAAATTCAGCAAATTCTGCGCCCCCAAATCCAAATGCCCCACTTGCTTCTGAGCCCCAGTGTGCATAAACCACCTTTAGCATTCACATTTGGCAGGGTATAATTTCCAAAATGGGGTTACATGGGATGGGATTCTGCTCTCTAGCACTTAGGGGGCTCTTTATATGGAGTCCGCAAACTATTCTAGGAAAATCTGGGCTCCAGGAGTCAAATAGCGCTCCATCCCTACTGAGACTTTCCATATGGCTAAGCAGTACTTTACAGCCACATATGGCATATTTCTATTTTCAGTAGAAATTGTGGGACACATTCTGGTGCCAATTTTACCTACTTCTTGTGTGAAAATGTTAAATCTGGGGCTAAAACTAAATTTTTGTGGTAAAAATGTAATTATTTTTTCTTCACTGCCCAATGGTATAAATTTCTGTGACACACCCTTGGTATCAATATGATCATGACACCCCTAGATTAATTAATTGAGAGATGTAGTTTGTAAAATGGGGCCACTTACAGGGCGTTCTACTGTTCTAGCACCTCAGGGGCTCTCCTAGTGGGTCATGGCACCCTCAAACCATAATAGTAAAATCTGCACTATAATATGGTGCTCTGTCCCTTTTGAGCTTTGCACTGTGCCACAAAAGTAGTTTTCACCCACACATGGGGTATTGGCACACTCAGGAGAAATTGCACAACAAATTCTGGTGTCCATTTTCTCCTGTTACTCTTGAGAAAATAAAAAAATTTGGGACTAAAAGAAAAATTTTGTGGGAAAAATTTGTATTTTTTTTAATTTTCTTAGCTCTGTTATAAACTTCTGTAAAGCACATGCTGGATCAAGATGCTCACCACACATTTAGATAAGTTCCTTGATGGGTCTAGTTTCCAAAATGGTGTCACTTGTGGGGGTTTCCACTGTTTAGGTACATCAGGGGCTCTCCAAAAGTGACGTGGCATCCACTCTCGATTCCAGCCAATTTTGAGTTCAAAAAGTCAAACCTTTCTCCTTCGATTCCGGGTCCTGCCGTGCGCCCAAACACTGGTCTTCCTCCACGTATGGGGTATCAGCGAACTCAGGAAAAATTGCACATCAATTTTTTGGGTTCATTTCTCCTGTTACCTTTGTTAAAATAAAAAAATGTTGCTAAAAGAGGATTTTTAAGGAGAAAATGTGATTTTTAATTTTCACGGCTCTACGTTATAAACTTCTATGAAGCACCTTGGAGATCAAGGTGCTCAACATGCAACTAAATACATTCCTTGAGGGGTATAGTTTCCAAAATAGGATCACTTTTGGGGGGTTTCCACTGTTTAGGCACATCAGGGGCTCTTCAAATGCGACATGGCATCCAATCTCAATTCCAGCCAATTTTGCATTGAAAAAAATCACAACGCTCCTTCCCTTCTGAGCTCTGCCATGCACCCAAGCAGTGGTTTACCCAAATATATGGGGTATCAGCATATTCAAGACAAATTGCACACAACACAACACAAGACAAATTTCTCCTGTTATCCTTGGGAAAATAAAAAATTGAGGGCAAAAAGTTCATTTTTGTGGATAAAATATGATTGTTTATCTTCACGGCTCTACATTATAAACGTCTGTGAAGCACTTGGGGGTTCAAAGTGCTCACCACACATCTCAATAAGCTCCTTGTGGGGTCTAGTTTCCAAAATGGGGTCACTTGTGGGGGGCTTCCACTGTTTAGGTACATCAGGGACTCTCCAAATGCGACATGGCGTCCAGTCTCAATTCCAGCCAATTTTGCACTGAAAAAGTCAAATGTAATTCCTTCCGAGCTCTGCAATGCACCCAAACAGTGGTTTACCCCTACATATAGGGTATCAGCATACTCAGGACAAATTGCACAACAACCTTTGGTATCCAATTCTCCTGTTATCCTTTGAAAAATAAATGAGGGTGAAAAGATAATTTTTGTGGAAAAAATATGATTTTTTATTTTCACAGCTCTATGTTATTAACTTCTGTGAAGCACTTGAGGGTTCAAAGTGCTCACCACACATCATAAGTTCCATGGGGGGGTCTAGTTTCCAAAATGGGGTCACTTATGGGGGATTTCTATTGTTTCGGTACATCAGGGGCTCTCCAAATGCGACATGGCGTCCGCTCTCATTTCCAGCCAATTTTACTAAAGTTCAAAACCTCAAATGATGCTCTGTCCCTTACGAGTCTTACTATGTGCCTAAAGAATGGTCTTCCTCCACACATTGGGTATTGTCATACTCAGGAGAAATTGCACGACAAATATTGTGGTTCATTTTTTCCTGATACTCTTAACAAAATAAAAAAAATTGTATACGAATTAAAATTATTGTGAAAAAAAGTTAAATGTTCATTTTTTCTTTCCACATTGCTTCAATTCTTGTGAAGCACCTGGAGGGTAAATAAACTTTTGAATGTGGTTTTGAGCACCTTGACGGATGCAGTTTTTAGAATTGTGTCACTTTTGGTTATTTTCTGTCATATAAGCCCCCCAGTGACTTCAAATGTGAGGTGGTCCCTAAAAAAATGATTTTGTAAATTTTGTTGGAAAAATGAGAAATTGCTGGTCAACTTTTAACCCTTATAACTTCCTAACAAAATAAGTAATGTTTCAAAAATTGTGTTGATATAAAGTAGACATGTGGGAAAAGTTATTTATTAACTAATTTAACTAATTTATGTGACATAATGCTCTGATTTAGCGGCATAAAAATTAAAAGTTGTGAAATTTTCAAATGTTTGGCCAAATTTACATCTTTTTCACAAATAAACACAAGAAATGTTGAAGAAATTTTACCATTATCATAAAGTACAATATGTCACAAAAAACATTCTCAGAATCAGTGGGATCCGTTGAAGTGTTCCAAAGTTATAACCACATAAAGTGACAGTGGTCAGATTTCAAAAATTAAGGCCGGTCATTAATCTACAAAGTGGCTTGGTCCTTAAGGGGTTAATGACAAAATGGGGGGCATACCATGCCTTTTTTTAAATAAAAAAAATGGTGTGGGGAACTCTCTAGATTTGATTACCAGCCAAGATAATGCTGACAGCTGAGGGCTGCAGCCTTCAGCTATCAGCTATACCTGTGCTGGTTATGAAGAATAGAGTGGACCCCACGACATTTGTTTTTACATTTATTTATTTATTACACAGGTGCCGGCTCATAAATACTCTCATCATTGTACACCTGCTCTTGCTGCTATTAGCCAGACCAGGCGTATGATGATGAGAGTAGTACTCTTATCACCCGACGCCTGTGAGACCGGTGGTAACTTTTTTACCACCATTCACAGCTGCTGGTTCACACGCTGTCATCTGCGTGACGTAGTGGGAACCGCAGAGCTCTGACCAGTGGTAACGAACCGCCGATCAGAGCCAGTGTTTCTCATGCTATCATTCAGATGACATTGTGGAAAATGCTGGCTGTTCAGGCCCCCTCTTCAAATGAATGGGGTATGAGTTCGGATTCGAGTTCGGGTACCGGTCTGATACCCAAACTGAGCTTTTTTTTATTGTTCCGCTTAACTTGACTGACTCGAACATTCACGGGTCCGCCCATCAATAATAAACATATTAATGATATGCAAATAATGATAAAAAATTGGAATACAATTTTCAAAACATCTTGATTTATTTAGTATTACGTATGAGAAGTACATGCAGTTACATACTTTGGCAAGCTATCAATGAGGTTATTATCACAAAACATCAAGATCTGCTGCTGGCAGCTTCCTTTGCAAATTTTTTTGAAAACCTTTACACTTTATTTTTGACTATGTTATTCATTACATGGTGTCTCATGTGTCATTATTTTTTAGTATACTTAAAGAAGCACTCCATCACCTAGATATTAGAAGAATCTCAATGTATCCTCTTCATGTATACAGCAATCTTATAGTCCAGCAGTCTCCACTATAGGCTTCTTCTTGCAATACTTAGGCTATGTTCAAACGTTGCATTTTTATGTGTTTTTTTCCACAGGCAAAACCTGCTCTCTTGGCAGTAAGAAACTTGCTGCAAACAGGCAGGTTTTGCTTAGTTTTTCTTCCGTTTTTTTGCTGCGCTTTTGCTTGTTTTTGTCATGGTACATTTGTCTCTTGAGCACAAAAAAACAAGCTGTGTGCATAAGATTTCTGAAATCTCATAGACTTTGCTGGTACTGTAAAACGCAGCTGTAAATTTGCATTAAAAAACGCTGAAAAAAAATATCCTTAGGTAGTGTGCACACAGTGCATTTTCGCAGTGTCTTTTCCTTCCTCGCAGAAATTGGCCAAAAACGCTATGGAATCCTTGTGCCAGGTAATTCAATAAGGATCCTGAAGTGCTGTGCACATGATCAGTAATTTTCCATGGAGTATTTGCAGTGCATTTTTTTCTGCAGCATGTCAGTTCTTTGTGCGGATTTTTAGCATCATCACTCCTGCAATGTTTAGCGCTGAGTTGTCATGAGAAAGGTCACACAAGTCTCACGCAGTGGTGGTGCCGTAAGTGAGATCACCATGGCTCATCAGCTGATGAACTCTGGTGAACTCTCTCACCACAGCTCAGTGCTATACATTGCAGGAGCAATTACCCACTGTGTCAGCATGTAGCCAGCTGTCCTTGAGAGCAGGCACACAATGACTGCTCTCAAAGCCATCAGCATCGTCGTGGGACATTTTGGATTATCTTCTCTGTGTACAGGTGAGGAATATTGTTTATTATTTTAATTCATTTATAGGAGATGTTGGCTTCAGTGGACTGGGTGATGTTCTGAGTCTGGTTTAATTTAGATTCATTAAAGGAGTCTGTGTTATTATTTCAAATAAAGGACTTTCTTCTGTGTGTGTGTTTATAATATCACTATCTGGGCTTGATGTCACCTGTCAATACAAAGGTGACATCAACTCACCACAACTATTACCCCAGTTTCCACCTCACAAGGGCGAATGAGAAGAGTGAGGCTAAGTGGATGCGCCATTTCTGGGGCAGCTGCGAGATTATGCTTTTAGTCTGGGAGGAGACCAATATCTGCCTATTCTTTGCTGATTACATTTTATAGGAGGACGCTATGTCATTTTTTCTGGGGTGCCCCTGTAACCTAGCCAGTAAGGGCTAAGCAAACAGCTGTGAGCTGATATTAATAGCCTGGGAATCTTTATGGCTATTGGCTCCTACCCAGAATATTAACATCAGCCCTCAGCTGTTCGCTTTCCCTCTGCTGGTTATGAAAATTATTCGGAAACTCATGCATATTTTTTTTTGTCAAAATTAACAGTTGCTGTTTGGTCCCACTATGTAGGTCAATTCTGTTAACACTCCTACATAGGCAGGTGACAATGTGTGTATGTGTGTTTATTTAACTCTTTACTTAAGGTACTGCCACACTACACAATCCCGCTAGCGATCTCGTTAGCGTCGCATACTAATGAGATCACTAGCGGGATTGTTTCTATATCGCTAGTAGCTACCTAATTTAGCGATATCGTTAAGGACGCTATCGCGGTTAGCGATCTCTTTAACGACTTTAGCGGTACAAAAGTACCGCTAAATCGCTAAAAAAGGTGCCACACTCAGCGATTAGATACTTACCAGCGGGAGCGCCGACGATAAAATAGGGTCCGGAACGATCAGGACGACGGACGAGATCACAGCAGGGGCCACGTCGCTGGTAGATGCCGCACACAACAATATTGCTAACGGGATCGCTAAATAGTGACGCTTTTTAGCGATCCCGTTAGCGATGTTGTTTAGTGTGGCATACCCTTTACTGGCTCAGTAATGAGTGTGTCTAACTGAAACCTCTTCATTACTAAACCTAGGACTTGGTGTTAATGGCTCCAATTCCATTACCCCGATGCTACTGCATCACAATAAAAAAAAGGTGTTGAACCAAGAAATTACAAATCACAAAACATTTTTTTTCTAAATATCTTTATGCACACAAAACCAGGGCAAAAACGCACCAAAAAGTGGCAAAATGTGGGTTTTTGCTGCAGCATTTTTCTGCCAATAGATGCAGAATCCTTGCAGAAATTTCTGCAAGCAAATGCTCAATGTGCACATTGTAGTATGATCAGACTAGGTTCCTGCACGGTCAGACACGACCATTACAAAGTACACATACGGGGCACATTAATAAGATTATCTCAGCACAGGAGCATTTTATTTAAACACATCCAATTATGGAATTTATTATTATTCCAAGATCTATTGATTAAAATCAACTTTAACGCTTAATGATAGAGCCAATTTTGTGCTTAATGACCAAGCCAATTTTTACAATTCTGACCACTGTCACTTTATAAGGTTATAGCTCTGTACCGCTTTAATGTATTCCACTGATTCTGAGATTTTTTTGTGACATATTGTACTTCATGTTAGTGGTAAAATTACTTCATTATGACTTGCATTTATTTATGAAAAAACATAAATTTGACAGCAATTTTGAAAATTTTGCAATTTTCAAACTTTTCATTTTTGTGCCCTTAAATCAGAGTGGTGTCACACAAAATAGTTAATAAATAACATTTCCCAACATGTCTACTTTACATCAACACAATTTTGGAAACATGATTTTTTGTTAGGATGTTATAAGGGTTAAAAGTTGACCAGCGATTTCTCATTTTTCCAACAAAATTAACAAAACCATTTATTTAGGGACCACCTCACATTTGAAGTGAGTTTGGGTGGTCAGTATGTCAAAAAATACCCAAAAGTGATACTGTTCTAAAAACTGCACCCCTCAAGGTGCTCAAAACCACATTCAAGAAGTTTATTAACCCTCCAGGTGCTTTACGAGAACTAAAGCAATGTGGAAGGAAAAAATTAACATTTTAATTTTTTCACAAAAAATTTACTTTAGACCCAAACTTTTTTTCATAAGGGTAACAAGAGAAAATGGAACACAAAATTAGTTGTGCAAATTCACCTGAGTACAACAATACCCCATATGTGGGGGAAAGTCACTGTTTGGGCGCATGGCAGGGCTCAGAATGGAGGGAGCACTTTTTAAAACAAAATTGGCTGGAATCAATGGTGGGCACCATGTCGCATTTGGAGACCCCCTGATGTACCTAAACAGTGGAAACCCACAATTCTAACTCAAACCCTTACACAGCCCTGCCCCTAACCCTAATCCCAACCCTAACCCTAATCCCAACCCTAACCACAACCCTAACCCAAAATCCGACACCACCCTATCCCCAACACCCGAACACAATCATAACCCCAACACAACCATAAACCCAACACAACCTCAACCCAACACCACAAACGTAACCCCCACACCACAACTGTAACCCCAACACCACAACCATAACCCCAACCATAACCCCAACACAACACTAGACCCAACCCTAACCCTAACCCTAGCTCTAACCTTAACTCTAACCCTAGCCCTAACCCCAACCCTAACCTTATCCCCAACCCTAACCCTAGCTCTAACCCCAAGTTTATCCCCAACCCTAGCTCTAACCCCAACCCTAACCCTAATCCTAATGGAAAATGGAAGTAAATAGGGTGTCATGGTGGCTCAGTGGTTAGCACTGCAGCCTTGCAGTGCTGGGGTCCTGGGTTCAAATCCCACCAAGAACAACATCTGCAAGAAGTTTGTATGTTCTCCCCATGTTTGTGTGGATTTTCTCCCACATTCCAAAGACATATTGATAGGGAATTTACATTGTGAGCCCCATCAGGGACAGTGCCAATAATGTCTGTAAAGCGCTGTGGAATTAATGGCGCTATATAAATGGCTAAAATAAATAAATTTTATTATTTTTACCTAACTAAAGGGGTGACAAAGGAGGGTTTGATTTACTATTTTTTTTATTTTGATCACTGTGATAGGGTGTATCACTGTGATCAAAATGAACCAATAGGAGAAATCTCCTATTGCCGGCCGGCAGATCTTGGTGGGCGCACTGTTCATGCGCCCACCATTTTCTTCCCGGAAGAAGACGCCCAGGGCCGGGGGACAGAGCCGGAGGGACCAGGGAACACCGCAGGTACCGGGGGGTCTTGGAGGACCCCATTTCTCTCTCTTCTGATGTGCTAGATTATATCAGAGAAGAAAGAAATAAATGGGAAATCAGACATTTTTTTTTTGCAATCACCGTTATTCGGTGAATAACAGCAAGCACAACACTGAGGTTGGTAAAAACCTACCCGAATCATGTTCTCTGGGGTCTCAGCTACCCCTGGTATCTGAGAACATGGAGATTTTCCGAAGCTGGGGGGGCGCTATAACCTTATTTCTCAGCACCGTTAAAAAGTGCCGCTGAAGAACAAGTACCCTTAACTGCCTCCATTAAAAGACGTATTGGAGGTCGTTAAGGGACTAAAATGAACTTTGTTCGTGGGAAAACCCCTTTAATTTGACAGTGTGTTAGCAGGTGAAATTTTAGATATGCCTGTGTACTGAAAAGCATAGTTGAGCACACTGCTTTGGCATACAACGGTTCAATAGCTGCCTATGGCTATGGTAAGCATATGGGTTAGAAGCCTCCCCAGTGTGTACACTGACTGTAAATCAAAAGAAAGCGATAAACCGAGACTAAAGAGTTTAAAACTCTGAATTTCAGAAAAATAAATGAATTCTTTATGTTACACAAGAGCAAATAATGATATACTTAAGTCACAAACTGGATAAAACATAAAGATAACAGACAGCCCGTAGCAAAAAACAGATATAATCAAATAAATGGAATTGATAAATTGAGAGTTCAATAAGAAATCAAATAAATTAATAAATTGCACTAAAAACATTCTGTGCAGTTTGTTCATTTTTTCCCTTTGCTCGTTCCATTTAGAACAGAAAAATTGAACAGATACATTTTGGTTCATTATTTTATAATTAGATTCCTGGGCGTTCTTGTCTCAACCAGAATCGGAGGGGCCACATTGATTTTGATGGGGTCCTTCTGTTTTCTGTTTATTTATTTTTAGATTGAAAAAAATATTTCTGAATTTTGGACTTTTTTTCTGTTCTAAACAAATGCAAAGCAGAAGTACCCCGTAAAAATCAATGTGGCCCCCTGCTCCTGGTAAAAACAGTAATGCCCTGGATGCAAATTATAATGTGATTAAAGTTTATGTGTTCAGTTGGTTTATTCTAACTAGAACAAACTAGGTGAAAAATGGACACGTGAACACAGCCTAACTCAAAATAGTAACCCCTTCACCACCAGGGGTTTTACCGTTTTTGAGTTTCTGTTTTTTGCTCCCCATCTTCCCAGAGCCATAACTTTTTTATTTTTTGGTCAATATGGCCATGTGAGGGCTTGTGTTTGGCGGGACGAGTTGTAATTTTAAACAACACCATTGGTTTTACCATATAGTGTACTGGAAAACGGGAAAAAAATTCAAAATGCGGTAAAATTGAAAAAAAAGTGCAATTCCACAATTGTTTTTCTTTTTTGTCATGTTCACTAAATGCTAAAACTGATGTGCCATTATGATTCCCCAGGTTATTATGCATTCGTTGATACCAAATATGTCTAGGTCCTTTTTTATTTAAGTGGTGGGAAAAAAGTCCAATGTTTGTTGCAAAAAAAAAAGTAGCCATTTTCCGAGACCTGTAATGTCTCGATTTTTCGTGATCTTGGGTTGCGTGAGGGCTTATTTTTTGCGCCCTGAGCTGATGTTTTTATTAATACCATTTTGATGTAGATACGATCTTTTAATTGTCCGTTATTGCATTTTATTGCAATGTTGTGATGACAAACAAAACGTAATTCTGGCATTTTGATTTTTTTTCTCATTATGCCATTTACCAATCAGATTAATTCTTTTTATACTTTGATAGATCGGGCAATTCTGAAGGAGGCGATACCAAATATGTGTATTTTTTATATTTTTTAATTGTTTTATTTGGAATGGGGCGAATGGGGGTGATTTAACACTAGAACTACTGATGGAGTCATTTTGACTCCTTTCGTTTTTTATTTCTCTTCTGTGACTACATTTTTCAGAATTCCGGCTTGAAACTCGGTGACTTTTCCTCAAATATGATGTGAAAAAAGATTTTGTGAGAATAAATAATTTTGGTGAAAAATTTGCGCGTTTTTTTCAAAATTTACCAAGAACTACTGAAGGGAGTCATTTTGACTCCCTACTATATTTTGAGGTCCTTTTGTCACTAAATGTTGCTATAAAGTTTTGTGCATAATTTTTTCACTCCGTCTTATTTACCCTGATGTTCATATAGATGTAGTTCAATTTACATGTCAACTTTTCACATTTTCCTTGTGTTTTACCTGCTTGTATTACTGTGTAATGCTGAACAAAATAGCTTGTTTACTCTAGGCTCTTATCTTATGCTAATTTTTGATTCATATATATTGACACATATAAAGAACTGTACGCTTGCAGAAGCATGCAGGAACAATAATTTACAGTTTACTCTATCTGATGAGGAGCTAGATGCATTCATTGCGATATTCTATGCTCGTGGAATATCTGGCACGAACCGTCACTCGATTAGCAGTATTTGGTGTAATGACTGGGGAATACCATTTTGCAAAGCGACAATGTCTAGGGACCGCTTTCTTGAAATTATGAGGTTTCTCAGATTTGATGAGAAATCTACTCGATCGGAGAGACTGCAAACGGACAAGTTTGCTCTATTTTCTACTGTGTGGGACAGGTTTATTGAAAATTGTATTGCGTGTTACAAACCTGGCCCATACATAACGGTGGATGAGCAACTTTTCCCAAGCAAAACTAGGTGTCCATTCACGCAGTACATGCCTTCCAAACCAGATAAATATGGCCACAAATATTGGCTAGCTGTTGATAAGGAGAATATCTGGCAAATGGCTTCCCTTATCTAGGCAAAGATGACACACGCCGTGCTGAGGACCGTTTAGCTGACCATGTGGTAATGAAGTTATTGGACCCGTTTTTGAAAAAAGGTCGCAATGTTACAACCGATAATTATTTTACTTCAGTAAAATTAGCTAAACAGCTAAAAAGCAAAGGAACAACCATCGTGGGAACACTGAACAAGATAAGGCGAGAAGTGCCTAAAGAAATAAAATCCATGAAAGAGGAATTGTACAACACTAAAGTGTTTAGAAATGAAGACAATTTTACACTTACAGTATATCAAGGAAAGCCCAACAAAAATGTTGTCATTTTGAGTTCCGTCCATCCAGATGTTGTTGTTGCGTCTGATTCCGCTAAAAAAACTCCAGAAACGGTAAAGTTTTACAATGAAACAAAATATGGAGTAGATGTAGTGGATCAGATGGCACGAAAATATACCACACGAACATGCACAAGGAGATGGCCTGTTCATGCATTTGAAAATGCCTTAGACTTTGCGGGTATAAATGCATGGATAATATTCAATGAGATAACCCACCAAAAAATGTCACGCAAGGCATTTTTGCAAATGCTTGTGAGAGAGTTGAGTGGTCCTTATGTCACAGATAGGGAAAAGGGTTCCACGTCCCAAGTTTCTACATGCTTAGAAGTGATGGTTCAAACAAAATTTTGCCAGATCAAAGAAAAGTGCAAGAAAAATAGATCTGTCGGCAATTGTAAGACTTGTGGTAAGTCTTTGTGTGGGCAATGTACTGCCATAAATCAGTCAATGCCTAAAATGCGAAACACCAAATGTTTAAAAGGTGAATTCTGCACCATATTTTCATTTTTATGCTCCTCCACCTACATTTTCTCTGCTTTTTGTTCTTCAGTTGTTGTTTATATGTGTGCACTTGAATAAAAAAAAATGTTTGAAAAACGTCTATTATAATTATTGTTATTTTCTGTAGAAAAATAAGAAAAGCAGAAAAAAAACAATCAAAGCATTACTGTTGGATCTCACAATAATAATACATTACAAAAAATATAATTATTAATAAATAACCACAAATGAAACTCTAAAAATAAACGAAAACAAGCAAGGAGTCAAAATGACTCCTTTCAGTAGTTCTAGGCGGGGTCACGAGTCCAGTAGTCCTAGTGTTAAACTTTTCTACTCCTGAAGACCCCGTGTGGTCATACCAACACATTGGCGACCCGCAGTCATGTGACATGGGTGCCGATGGGCAGGGTTTGTGATGCACTTCTGGCACGATCATGTTAAATCCTGCTGTCAGAGTTAACAGTGGCGGGTGAATTGCGATTCAGAGACTTCGCTATGTTTACAATGTTTTGGCAGTGAGTATTTTGACCATATGATCATACTGTATTTATGCTGATTTTGGGAGAAGCAGAACAGGTGATGTGTAGTGATGAGCAGCGAGTATGCTCGTTACTCGGGTTTTCTTGAGCATGCTCGGGTATCCTCTGAGTATTTGGGCGTGCTTGAAGATTTAGTTTGTGTCGCCGTAGCAGCATGATTTGCGGCTGCTAGACAGCCTGAATACATGTGTGGAATGCCTGTTTGTTAGGAAATCCCCCCATGTATTCAGGCTGTCTAGCAGCCGCAAATCATGCAGCTACGGCGACACAAACTAAATCTCCGAGCACGCCAAAATTCTCGGAAATCCCAAGCAACGAGCATACTTGCTCATCACTAGTGATGTGTAATTGAGTAATGAGGGGGTGCAGCCTAAGGATACAGAATCTGGGTGTGCAGAATTATTATTATTAGAAAATAGTGGTGAATATTAAAATATACCTTTTATTCTATCTCTTAAAGAACATGAATTACAACAATCAAATATTAAAAAAGGCGTCCTTAGGGACATAAAGTGCAGTTGACCAGTTGTTTAACGTGACTATATGCTGCAGAGACAGGACTAGCTTCCTATAGAGATCATAGCACGCATATGATAGTTTGGTCGTACACATTTTTGCACTTCAGGTCCCTAAGGACACCTTTTTTAATATTTGATTATTGTGTTCATGTTCTTTAAGAAATAGAATAAAAGCTATATTTTAATATTCACCATTATTTGCTAATAATAATTTTTTGACCAGTGGTTTTCCTATGCACTCATTTCTTTGCAACATGTGCAGAATTATTAACAGCTTGTTTTCCTTGGGCTAACATGGGCCAAAAAAACAGATATAACTAACTCTGAAAAGTCAAAAATTGTTTCAAGACTTATAGAGGATGCGGCGCCTGAGATTGATCAGATATTGGGGTGATGACAGAACCAGCAAAAGTTTTGTTGCATATAGTCAACAGGAAGCAAAAAACATGATGAGAAAAAAGGACTCAGATTATCTGCTACAGATATGAGAATAATCAGACGTGAAGTGACCGAGTACAAGGTGTTCAGTGCTCAGGGACACGACCGAGATGAGGAGTCTAAGCCCGAGCGCCACTGAGCAATACACAGAAGTACAAGGTGCTCAAAGACACGGCCAAGGTGAGGAGGCTGAGCCCGACCACCACTGAGCAATACACAGAAGTACAAGGTGTTCAGTGCTCAGAGACACGGCCGAGGTGAGGAGGCCGAGCCCAAGCACCACTGAGCAAGACACAGAAGTACAAGGTGTTCAGTGCTCAGAGACATAGCCGAGGTGAGGAGGCCGAGCCCAACCACCACTGAGCAAGACACAAAAGTACAAGGTGTTCAGTGCTCAGGGACACGACCGAGATGAGGAGTCTAAGCCCGAGCGCCACTGATCAATACACAGAAGTACAAGGTGCTCAGAGACACGGCCAAGGTGAGGAGGCTGAGCCCGATCACCACTGAGCAATACACAGAAGTACAAGGTGTTCAGTGCTCAGAGACACGGCCGAGGTGACGAGGCTGAGCCCAACCACCACTGAGCAAGACACAGACGTACAAGGTGTTCAGTGCTCAGAGACACAGCCGAGGTGAGGAGGCTGAGCCCAACCACCACTGAGCAAGACACAGAAGTACAAGGTGTTCAGTGCTCAGAGACACAGCTGATGTGAGGAGGCTGAGCCCGACCAAAACACTGAGCAAGACACAGAAGTACAAGGTGTTCAGTGCTCAGAGACACGGCCTAGGTGAGGAGTCTGAGCCTGACCACCACTGAGCAAGACACAGAAGTATAAGGTGTTCAGTGCTCAGAGACATGGCCAAGGTGAAGAGGCTGAGCCCGACCCCCATTGAGCAATACACAGAAATACAAGGTGTTCAGTGCTCCAGAGACACCGCCGAGTTGAGAAGTCTAAGCCCGAGCACCACTGAGCAAGACACAGAAGTTTAAGGTGTTCAGTGCTCAGAGACACCGCCAAGGTGAGAAGTCTGAGCCTGACCACTACTGAGCAAGACACAGAAGTATAAGGTGTTCAGTGCTCAGAGGCATGGCCGAGGTGAGGAGTCTAAGCCCGAGCACCACTGAGCAAGACACAGAAGTATAAGGTGCTCAGCGTCATGGCCAAGATGAGGAGGCTAAGCCCGAGCATCACTGAGCAAGACACAGAAGTACAAGGTGTTCAGTGCTCAGAGACACGGCCGAGGTGAGGAGGCTGAGCCTGACCACTACTGAGCAAGACACAGAAGTATAAGGTGTTCAGTGCTCAGAGGCATGGCCGAGGTGAGGAGTCTAAGCCCGAGCACCACTGAGCAAGACACAGAAGTATAAGGTGCTCAGCGTCATGGCCAAGATGAGGAGGCTAAGCCCGAGCATCACTGAGCAAGACACAGAAGTACAAGGTGTTCAGTGCTCAGAGACACGGCCGAGGTGAGGAGGCTGAGCTTGACCACCACTGAGCAAGACACAAGTACAAGGTACTCAGAGCTCAGAGACATGGCAGAGGTGAGGAGACTGAGCCCGAACACCACTGAGCAAAACACAGAAGTACAAGGTGTTCAGTGCTCAGCGACATGGCCAAGGTGAGGAGTCTAAGTCCGAGCAACACTGAGCAAGACACAGAAATACAAGGTGTTCAGTACTCAGAGACATGAACGAGTTGAGGAGTCTGAGCCCAACCACCACTGAGCAAGACACAGAAGTATAAGGTGTTTATGGAATCATGTATTAGAAGTAGCAATTCTAAAGGTCAATATCAACACTTCAAAGAGCCTTGCTATATGACTTAGGATAAAGCCAAAACAGAAAGCCAAAACAGAATTTCAGTTTTCTCAATTTGTTTCGGGGTGTGGCCCCTCTTCAGTGCAAAGTATGAGATGTGATTTTGCTACAAATTCAAGTCCTCACCTTCTCTGATGAAGCGATTTGCATATTTAATTTTCCAAAATGAGCATGCATGTTGTATAAGTCTCCTCACTCTGACATGTCAGGCCTGGCACGTCATTTTTCACAAGGAGAAACGTTACCTCTTTAATCCTAACCAAATCAGATCTCATACTTTGCACTGACAAGGGGCAATAATCCTCAAGTTGAGATTCTGGTTTGTCTTTTATCATTGGCCATGTGGCAAGGCTCAATAATGGCTTTTTGGATCTCTACTTCCAATAGGTGGCTCAAGAGTTCAAGTCCTTTCCCTCTCTGAAGGGGCAACTTATATGAAAAAATATATTAATATATGTGACTTGCTTGTTTTCATAAGTCAGGAAGCACTCTTTCGGTGACACACAAGCCTTGGTTTCAGGATTTGTCTTCAGTAGCAAAATTAGGACAGATGGATATTAATTTGCCCTCCTTTTTTGCAAAGTGTAACCATTAAAAAAGATGCTGGTATTTAGGTTCTGTAACTGCAGTATGTCATAGATAAATCAATTTACAGTCATGCTGACTCTGTAGGTCCTGCACCTCCCCATCACTTGAATCTTTGGATTATTATTCACAGACTGAGAAAACTCCCATTTTCAATGTGCTTTAGTTCCCCTACACTGCAATCAGATTTAAGCCTTTTTCTATTGCTACATGGAAAGAGCTGTGTGCTCTAGGCTGCACAATCCTAAAATGGTCGCTGCTTGCGCTACCCATCATTTTTATAGCTTTTGTGATAGTCTCCCCTGATTGGCTGAACCTGACTGTGTGATGTGACAGCTGCAGGCATTATGGTTGAGGCCTGCTGCTGCATTCTTTGAAATGTGTAAAGGGCACTGGAAATTTTTTTTTTGCGATCGCAAATTGTTCAAATTTGCAAGGACCTGCAAATTCCCGCAAATTTGACTTATGGTGGATCAAACTGCTCATCTATAAATAAGACTATATCTGATAATAGAATATTAGGTCACTTTCATGCTAAATATAAAGCTAAAAGTAATTCCAAGCAAGCATCTTTTTTTTTTGGTGGATTGGAAGAGTCATCTGATGTACCATATTATAGGGCTGTCCAAATTTGGGATGAAAGCCTGTAGTCACTTTGTGAACTGCAGACTTCTGAATCCTCACAGGGTGCGCACCGCATGCTGTCAGGATTTTGTGGTGCTGGTGGCAAGAGCGGATGGTGATATAACCTCAAGTATGCGATTAGCCTACATACATGCCAACGAGACATTCTCGGACTCACTCAACCTACTTGTATTCAGAGGGGCCATGCAAGTGCAGTCGGAATGGGGTCAGAAGTATGCATATACATTGCTTTCTTCACGTACTGCCCACTCTTCTTGTGAGAACTGGAGAATTCTGACAGTCGATGCTGCACATACTGTGAAGATTCAGATGTAGACTGTAGACTTTCATTCCAAACGTGGACAACCCCTTTAAGTTAGGTGACTGGTATCAATGATAAAAACTCAAAAGTGTAGGGAATTTTCTACATAAATATCCATTACTAATCCATCCGTTGGTTCCCACTGGTCCCATAGCGATGATATCCCATTCATTAGTAATATGACTCCTGTCAATCATAGCCCTCATTGGTGACATTTGAATGTATGGCACGAGACTAGTGAGCTCTGTTCAGGGCTTCAAAAGTCCCATAAATTATGGAAGAGATGTCACCCCATCAGCTTCAGCAAGGACCACTGAAACAGAGAAGGTCCAATGCTGGTAATCACTGAATGTCCCCACTGCAGGACCTGTGCTACCGCTAGAGCAGTGGTGGATTATTAGATAAGTAATGGCAATTTCTTTCTTTTATAACATTTTCTACACTAAGGCAAGTTTTGAAAAATATTACAAAAATCCTTAAAGAATTTTTCTGTCTCTTGACACTGGAGGTAATATGATATTTTCTAAACATAATATTGTCGTGGGAGAAACGTTTCCTGTTTTGGTTCATGTAGCTGTTACTTTGTAGCAGCATCTTATTTACAAATGTCGTAAACTTTCGGAACTTATTCTAATCTTTAATTATGGACAGATTTGTCTACATTTGCCTTTCCATGAATTCTATTAAGGACCCCAATTTCCATTATATAAATTCAATATCACATATCACATTCCCAACAGAATATCACAAAACCAAGTTTATCCAACAACTGGTCATCTCTTGTGACTTTCATCTCAGGATGTGTTGAGCCATGAGAAAAGGTAATGACACATTGGGATGTTCTGAAATGTCAGAATCTTGAACCAATCGCAAGAACAGCACTGAACCGCGGTCCTGAGCACTTTCTTCCTTTAGAGCTAGATTTCTAGCTGTTCTGTTAAAGGTGAAAATTGCCGATAAAAGTCAATAAAGGGCAGAGAAGAGAAAATTTATTAGATATTGTATCAAATTTTCTTAACTTTTTTTGTTTTCTCCAAAGGTTCCCTACTGTTATAATTGATCCCCTTGCACATTTCTATGCCTGTCCATATCTATGTGCATATGTGTTTATAGCCCTCCTTTTCTGTTTTCTGCAGGGAGGACTGATCGCACTACTGTTACTTCTGCTAATTTTCTCAGTTGCACTGTTTGCTCAACGGCGTTGGCACAAGCGAAGAAGAATTCCACAAAAGAGTGCCAGCACCGAAGCTACTCATGAAATCCACTACATCCCGTCTGTTCTGCTAGGACCCCCATCTCGGGACTTTAGGTCATCCAAGTTGCAACCTCACAGCTCGGTTTTGAGAATGTCTATACGAGAGACCCCAATTTTGGACGATTACGATTGTGAGGAAGAAGAATCTCAAAGAAGTACAGAGCGAGTGAATCAGATGGATCACACAAAGCAATTCACACAAGACAGAAAAGAGAAGAGGAAAGTGCCAAAAAGAGGTACGTGGCAAAATAGTAGCAAAAAGATAAAATCTGAATTTTGGAAAATCTTTTCTTATAAAGTCGAAAATATGACCCCCCACAATTTATAGAAATTATTTTTTTATAACTTCAGGAACACTGTGAAGTTAGTGTGTTGAGGAACTAAGCAGAGGGAGATAGTGGCATCCATATCAGTGTCCACCCTCTTTGTCTCTGCTTCCGTCTACAGGTCGCTACTCTGCAAGGATTTGTGGCATTGCCCTGGCTTGGAGCTTTGTGGTTAAACCTTTGTCTTTAGGTTCTTGTTGTTTTTCCTGGGTAGGGCCACTGGTTATTTAAGATCCTGAATGCTTCTTTGTATTGCCAGTTATAGTTTAGACTAGTATCTGGTTCACACCTTTCTGTGCCTAAAGGAAGGCTCATTCCATTAATGTTAAATAGTTCTGAGATGTAGGGACCGGTCAGTCTCATTCCCTTAAAGATAGCTGTCCATCTCATACGGGAATTTGCACCAGTCAAGCTGATGACCACATGATGTCGTAATGGAGAGGTAACCTTACTGGTCCATTATTTTTTGCACTGTGTGTGTATCTCACCCTACGTATATCAGATCATACTAACGCTACCACAATTCCTCCTACCACCGCTTACAGGAGGCATCCTGCCCTTGTCCAGGATCATTTCTATTGCCATGCATCTCGCATGTTCCTTTATCAATCCAAGAACATCAAACACTTATTCTCATGGGTTAATAATATTCTTTTATATCTGCGCTTTTGAACATTTTTTGGTTATTTTCCAGCTTCCAAGATTATTTTTTTACCTGGGGTCGTAGAGTCATATTTTTATTATTGCCGATGATTCCTGTCTATTATTTACAGAAATAGTTCCATTTCACAGGGCTTCTATTACAGCTAGTATGGCCCCAGTCGCTGACACTGTGAAAGTTTATGTTCATGCCATCACGCCAGAATCCTAATGAAACTATTACTCTACCCAAAGTTTTAAAAAATCCGGAAAAACATTTTTAAGACGTTTCCGTTTGTCTTTTGAACCATTACAATATTTTCAAATTTACTACGGGAGATAACTACAGTAATGATAAAATATGGCATTGTTACTCATTATTACTATATCATCATTTCGTAAAGATACAATAATAACATAACTGGGAAACTTGGGTTCCTTTGCTTTAAAAAAAATGTTTTTTCTGTTTTAATTCATAGAACAATATCTGTTTTGAAAGCACAATAAACTTTTAAGAGCCATAAATAAAAAATGTCCATAGACATAGCTGTAAGAGACTTGTTTTGTTGCAGGAAGAGTTGTAGTTTTGACCTTTTCACCTTAAAATATAATTAACCCAAAAGATGGCGAACAAAATCTTAGTGTGAAGAAAAACTAAATTCTGTCCTAATAATGCAGTAAAACCGATCTTTTTACTTGGTTTTCCCGCTCAGTGCAATTACGTTGATATTAAGTGTATATAGATTTTTAAAAATAATTTATTGCTTTTTAACACCTTCCCGACCTTGGCCGTACCCCATAGATCATGGAAGTGAGTAACGTCCCAACCTTCGATGTACGGGGTACGTCATGGCGATTTTGCGAGCACAGTAGCTGTGCACGCACGATCATCTCCGGGTGTTCAGCTAACATCATAGCTGACACTCGGTTCTCATTGCCAGGAGTGGTGCTCGCACCACTCCCGGCAGTTTAATCCCCTACATGCTGCAATCGATGTCGATCACCGCATTTAGAAGGCAGTGAGAGGGGGCTCCCTCTCCCCACGTCATTGCAAGGGCCCATTCATTGGCATGGTGACCTGGGGTTGTCATAAGGAGTCACCAGGGTCACTCAGAACATGGGCTAACAAGCTTGTGTGTCAGTGCACAACTGATAGTTATAAAGCATAGGAATGGTCGTGCATTGCTATTGATTTAAACCAGCGATCAGACTGTAAAAAATGAAAGTTCTATATTGGGACTAAATAGTAAATAAATAAAAAAAAAAAGTAAAAAAAAATGTGTAAATATATATATATATATTTTTAAATCTCAAAATAATAATGAAAAAATAAAAATACATTGCACCCATAAATTTGTATTTTTATTTTAAAATGTTTTTACTCAGAACACATATTTGGTAAAGACCCGCCCCATAAATATGTTCCATTAATAAAACCCTTCAGTGAATACCATAAAAATAAAAATGAAAAGCAATGCAAAAGACAATGCTTAATTAAAATAAAACGCGATCAAAAATACAAATGTAAATAATAATGGTGTCTCTGAAAACGTCATCTTGTCCTGCAAAAAAACAAGCTGCAGTACAGCTCCATCAGCGGGAAAATAAAATAGTTATATCTCTTAGAATAAAGTGATGCAAAAATAAATATTTTTTCTATGAAATAGTTTTAATTGTGTGTAAGCGGCAAAACATAAAAAAATGGGTTATAGCTGTAATCGTACTGACCCGAAGAATAAAGCTATCTTATCAATTTTACCAAATGCGAAACCACATGATTCACCCCCCAAAAAAACATTTACTAGATTTTGTTTATTCTGCCTCCCAGCAATCCGAATAGAAAGCGAGCAAAAAAAGTTATATGCCCTAAAATGGTACCAATAAAAACATTAACTCATCCTGCAAAAAACAAGCTCCCACATGAATTTGTCGGCAGAAATACTGTATTTGGAAAATTATAGCTCTCGAAACATGGAGATGCAAAAATCAATAAAAAGCATCTTTTAGTGTGTGACGGCAGCCAAACATAAAAACCCGATATAAATCTGTTATCGCTGTAATCACACCAACCCGAAGAATAAAGTTGCCTAATCACTTATACTGCATGAGGAACGGCGTAAAAAATAAATAAAACCAATTCTTCACCTACTGTTGATTTGTTCATTCTGCCTCCCAAAGATCGCATTAAGCTCGGTGGACATTTATCCCTCCCTCTGTGCTGAGCGCTTACACTGGCGTTTACATGTAAATCTTTGAAATATGTGATTCAGGCGTAACCTGCAATGGAAGATTCCCTATAATGAGGCAGTTGGAGGCACTGCGAACACCGTATGGCCTATAATCCGGTGGTGTCCATCTTTTTAGGCGTGAAAAAATTGTGGTCCGCCACAGTTTTGTGCACCTCCAAAAGGAAGTACACCACTGCACAGAGGCCACACGGGATCCATAGTAACTCTGCTGCCTTGTTATAGTGAATGGATCCCTCTGGGGTTTTATTTGAATCACATCACTCATAGATTTAGATGGAAACCTGTTGTGAACGAGTTGGAGATGACTTCGGAGCTGAGACTCCCTCTGGTGGTTGCTGAGGGTATTGGACCTATGTTGAACAGCAAAAATCCACCACCTGCAACTGACGATTGGTTATCAGATGGTACGGACTGGCCTGATATAAGTGAGCTGACCTCCCATGGTTCTTGCCGGTGATCAATTGTTCTTCCTGGTCTAGGTTGGAATTCAGCTTGCTTTTCTGCTGTCTCCTGCTTGCATTCACATAAGTCACTTTCATTTTTTTTTTACTGTGGTTTGAATTTCCTTGTTTTTTGCTGCATTGCTTTTTGAGTTCAGCCGGGTCCCCTTTGGGGGGCATGGGCTGGTCTCCATTCGCTTTTTGTATTTGTTCATTTGCTCAGTTCTTGTGATATTTTACTGCTGGGTAGCTACGTGTCCACACCAGAGATCTGATATAGGTGGTCGAGACCATGTGGTCTCAGCATTTTTGGATTCAGAAGTGTTGGAATTTTTCCTAGGGTTTTTCTGGGTTGCAGACAGTATTCTCTCCTGTGCTGTCCTATCTAGACAGTTTTGGGCCCCAGCGTTTGCTCACTCTATTTTCTGTCTGTGTTCGTGTTTTCATCTTGTCTAACCACCATTATATGTTTGGGGGCTTCCTGTTCTTTTGGGGCTCTACTCCGGGGCAGTTAGCTTTCCTCTTTCCATCTTCAGGGACAGCTAATTTCTCCGGCTGTGACGAGGCATCTAGGGCACCGTATCAACGTCCTATGGCTGCTTCTAGTTGTGCGGTTAGTTTAGGGGTCTGCAACCTATTAGTTTCCTACCTCTCTGGTGTTTGGCTGCCTTTGCGTTTTTTTGCTCCTGCCTACCATAACATAACAGAATCACCGGCCATACTGAAATTCTATAGTACTCAACAGAAGGGAAAAAATAATAATAAAAAAAAAAAAGTTGTCAGAGTTGTCAGAATTTTTTTTTTTTTTTTTTTTTTTACATTTTTTCCCTCTTTTTTTCTGTGGGCTGAGGAGGAATTTTTTCCCCAATGGAGGTCAAGGATTTGTCCGATCATGTGGAGCAGCTTGCTGCTGAAGTTCGGAGTATTGCTATCTATCTTGCTGGGTTGCCTGCTGTGGAACCTAGGATCCCTCTGCCGGATTTATTTTTGGGGGATCGGTCTAAATTTTTGAATTTTAAAAATAACTGTAAGTTGTTTTTTGCTTTGAAGCCTAAGTCCTCAGGGAACGCAGCACAGCAGGTTCAAATTGTCACTCTCCCTGTTGCGCGGCGACCCTCAGGATTGGGTCTTTTCCCTGACACCCGTGGATTCTGTTTTGAATGATGTTGATGTGTTTTTTCAGGCTCTGGGGTTGTTGTACGATGAACCTAATGTTACTGATCAAGCTGAAAAAACCTTGTTGGCATTGAATCAGGGTCAAGAAGCCGCAGAGCTGTATTGTCAGAAATTCAGAAAGTGGGCAGTCTTTACTAAAATGGAATGATGATGCTCTAGCAGCTCTTTTTCGGAAGGGTCTGGCAGAGACTGTAAAGGATGTTATGGTGGGATTCCCTGTTCCCTCTGGTCTCAATAACTCTATGTCATTAGCTATTCAAGTTGACAGACGTTTGCGCGAGCGTAGAAATATGCGTGAGATTGTGATACCTTGTGGGTCAGCTCCTGAGCCCATGCAGTGTGAAGGAGTGACTTCTGGGACACAGCGTCATGAATTTCGAAAGCATAATAAGTTGTGCTACTATTGTGGTGACGCTTTTCATGCTATTTCCGTCAGCCCCAGGCGGGGAAGACGTTTTGCGCGCTCAGTTGTTTTGGGTAGTGTTCAGACTAAATTTCTGTTGACTCTTACCTTGATTTGCTCCATATCCACATTTTCAACTCAGGCTTTTGTTGATTCAGGAGCAGCTATAAACCTGATGGATTTTGATTTTGCCAAACGTGGTTTTCCTATGATACCCCTACGGAAGTCTATTCCTTTGCTGGGCATTGATTCTACCCCTTTGGTGGAGAATAAACTCCAGCTTTCTGTCCAGGTGATAATGTGGGTTGACGCGGACCACCAAGAGAATTGCCAATTTTTTGTGTTAGATAATTTACATGACATTGTTGTACTGGGTTTTCCTTGGTCACAGACTCACAATCCTGTTTTGGATTGGAATTCTGTGTCTGTGACCAGTTGGGATTGTCAATGTGTTTGTGCTGACACTCCTGTTTTTTCTGCCTCTCCCCATTCAGTGTCCCTGATATTGACTGTTTTTGATGTGTTGTGAGTAGTCCTGCATCCTACCATCTAGAGTTATGATTCGCTATGACTTAGTACTGTTGTAAATTTCCAATGTCTAATTTTGTACCTGGCATGTGTATGCGATATGATATCAAGAGTTTAAGAGGTCATATCGACATCTTCCCTTGACGCGCTTTTCTTGTGGCAGAAGATGCTCATGAGGCTGTATATGACTTGTTCTGAAGATCACTATAATATCATATCAGTTACCTGGTTTGACTATTTCAGAGTGAAGGTGCTAGTTGGTTTACCAAGTTGACTCAGGGCTATAACTTATTCGCTAGCACGTGATGATGGAAGACGGCGTTTAATACCACAGAGGGGCATTTTGGTACTAGAGATGCTTTGGTCACTAATGACCCTTCCGTCTTCCAATCCTTTGGAATGATATTTTCTGGATTTTGTGGATAAATCCTTGATCGTTTATTTGGACGATATTTACTGTTTTCCAATGACTAGGATCTATATGTGAAATGATTCGATTCAGTTCCCTTGGTTTGAGACCTATTTAGTGAAGGACTCAATTGGTTTACAGTTGACTGGCGTATAGAGTTTTCCCATCAGGTTGATGGGATCCATTTGTTTTCCCCAATGGGCTCTGGTCACCTTAGAGCATTGCTGTTGGGCTCACATGCCCTAGTCATTAATCTTTTGAATTATTTTTTGGGTTTTGTGTATTCCTGATCTTTATAGGTACGACTTCTCTTACTTTGTGTCCATGACTGATTCTGAATGTGAATGTTCATGATTGGTTTTGTAGGAATGCATTGGTATTGAGGCTCAGTTTTGCGTACAGAGTTATTTGCTGGGATTCATTTGCTCCTGTTTTATTGCAAATGGCCCGGTCAAAGTTCAGGCCATTTGTGATTGGTTCAGCCACTACATTGAAGGCTCTTCAGAGGATTTGGGTTTTTGCTAATTTTTATCATAAATTTATAGGTAACTTCTCTACTATTGTGAAACCACTGACTGATTTGACCAAAAAGGGTTCTGATGTAGTGAATTGGTCTCCTGAGGCAGTTTCTGCGTTTCAGGAGCTTAAGCGGAGATTCACTTCTGCTCCTGTTCTATGGCAACCTGAGGTTTCTCTACCATTTCAGGTGGAGGTTGATGCTTCTGAGATTGGTGCAGGAGCCGTTTTGTCCCAAAGGGATCCGGAGACTTCTAAGAGAAACCCTTGTGCCTTTTTCTCTCGAATATTTTCCCCAGCGGAACGTAATCATTATGTGGGAAATCGGGAGTTATTGGCTATGAAGTGGGCCTTTGAAGAGTGGAGACATTGGCTGGAAGGAGCCAAACATCAGGTGGTGGTCCTCACTGATCACAAGAACCTGATTTATCTTGAATCGGCCAAGAGACTTAATCCTAGACAGGCCAGGTGGGCCTTGTTTTTCACACGTTTTAATTTTGTGGTCTTTTTTCTCCCGGGCACTAAAAATATTAAGGCGGATGCCCTCTCGAGGAGTTTCTTTGCGGATTCTCCTGAGGTAACTGAGCCCGCTGTTATTCTGAAGGACAGTGTCGTTCTTTCCGCTATCTCGCCCGATTTGAGACTGGCCCTGGAGCAATTTCAGGAGGATAAATCTGAATGCTGCCCTGTTTGTAAATTGTTTGTCCCAGACCAGTGGAGGAAGAATGTGATGTCTGAGATTCATTGCTCCACGTTGGCTGACCATCCTGGTATTTTTGGTACCAGAGATTTGGTGAGTCGGTCCTTTTGGTGGCCCACTTTGTCTCATGACATCAGGGACTTTGTGCAGTCCTGTGGAACTTGTTCTCGGTCCAAACCTTGCTCTCGCTCTAGTGGTTTGTTAATGCCATTGCCTGTGCCCAAGAGGCCATGGACCCATATCTCTGTGGATTTTATTTCCGACCTCCCTGTCTCTCAGAGAATGACCGTTATTTGGGTAATCTGTGATAGGTTTTCCAAGATGATACATCTTGTGCCACTACCTAAGTTGCCATCCTCCTCTGAGTTGGTGCCCTTATTTTTTCAACAGGTGGTTCAGTTGCACGGTATTCCAGAGAACATTGTGTCTGACAGAGGAGTCCAGTTTGTTTCCAGATTTTGGAGGACATTTTGTTCCAAACTGGGAGTTCAGCTGTCTTTTTCCTCTGCGTTCTACCCTCAGACCAATGGACAAACTGAGAGAGAGACAAACCAGACCTTGGAGACTTATTTGAGATGTTTTGTGTCTGCTGATCAAGATGACTGGGTCTCTTTTTTGCCTTTGGCTGAGTTTGCTTTGAATAATAGGGCTAGTTCTGCTACCTTGATGTCTCCATTTTTCTGCAATTTCGGGTTTCATCCTCGATTTTCTTCAGGGCAGGTGGAGGCTTCTGTCTGTCCGGGTGTTGACTCTATTGTGGAGAGAATGCAGCAGATTTGGGATCAAGTAGTGAATAAGTTGTCTCTCTTTCAGGAGAAGGCCCAGCGGTTTGCCAACCGGCATGGGACTGATGGTCCTCAGTTTAAAGTGGGTGACTTGGTTTGGTTATCCTCAAAAAATATCCCTATGATGGTCGCGTCTCCAATACTTAAGCCAAGGTTCATTGGACCTTATAAGAACTTGGAAATTCTTAATCCTGTTTCCTTCCGTTTGCTTCTTCCAGGAACATTCAAGATTCACAACGTATTCCACAAATCTTTATTGAAGAGGTTTGTAGAGTCAGTGGTTCCTATGGCTGCGCCTCCTGATCCTGTTTTGGTTGAGGGCAATTTGGAGTATGTAGTTGAGAAGATATTGGATTCTCGTTTGGCTAGGCGGAGACTCCAGTACTTGGTGAAGTAGAAAGGCTTTGGTCAGGAGGACAATTCTTGGGTGTTTTCTTCTGACATTCATGCTGAGAGACTTATCCATGCCTATCACCGAGCTCATCCTGATCTGCCTGGGTGCACACGTGAGGGTTCGGTGACCCCTCCTCAAGGGGGGGTACTGTTGTGAACGTGTTGGAGACGACTTCGGAGCTGAGGCTCCCTCTGGTGGTTGCTGAGGGTATTGAACCTATGTTGAACAGCAAAAATCCACCACCTGCAACTGACGATTGGTTATCAGGTGGTACGGACTGGCCTTATATTAGTGAGCTGACCCACCCATGGTTCTTGCCGGTGATCAATTGTTCTTCCTGGTCTAGGTTGGAATTCAGATTGCTTTTCTGCTTTATCCTGCTTGCATTCAGATAAGTCACTTTCAGTTTTTTTTTACAGTGGTTTGAATTTCCTTGTTTTTTACTGCATTGCTTTTTGAGTTCAGCCGGGTCCCCTTTGGGGGGCTTGGGCTGGTCTCCGTTCGCTTTTTGTATTTGTTCATTTGCTCAGTTCTTCTGATATTTTACTGCTGGGTAGCTATGTGTCCACACCAGAGATCTGATATAGGTGGTCGAGACCATGTGGTCTCAGCATTTTTGGATTCAGAAGTGTTGGAGTTTTTCCTAGGGTTTTTCTGGGTTGCAGACAGTATTCTCTCCTGTGCTGTCCTATCTAGACAGTTTTGGGCCCCAGCGTTTGCTCACTCTATTTTCTGTCTGTGTTCGTATTTTCATCTTGTCTAACCGCCATTATATGTTTTGGGGCTTCCTATTCTTTTGGGGCTCTACTCCGGGGCAGTTAGCTTTCCTCTTTCCATCTTCAGGGATAGCTAATTTCTCCTGCTGTGACGAGGCGTCTAGGGCACCGTAGGAACGTCCCACGGCTGCTTCTAGTTGTGCGGTTAGTTTAGGGGTCTGCAACCTATTAGTTTCCAACCTCTCTGGTGTTTGGCTGCCTATGCAGTTTTTTGCTCCTGCCTCCTCAGCTACCATAACATAACAGAAACCCCAAAGTAAGTGGTGAGCATAGAGCACCGGATAACTGTGATCACAAGTGTTATGTAAAATGTTCCCAAAGCTTCATCTTAATCAACAAAAAAAGAAATTCCTCACTCAGGTCCATAATCTGTTAACGGAAATATAGGGCTTCCACGTTACTGGTAGTACAAAGTCTGTGGAAAACCACAAATCCAAATGTCCCCTTCATAGCCCCACAATGTGCCTAAACCACATTTAGCGTCCACATGATTGGCATTTCTGTAGTGATGAGAATTCGCCTAATTTATGGGTGAGTGTCTCCAGAAGCATGAGCTAGGCATAACTTACTGGGCATTACAACATACTGGGCACTACAATGGGAGTTTGCAATTCTCAGTCAGCAACATCCACTGCTGCTTGTTTCTGGAAGAAACCCATGGAGTCAAAATCATCACTAAACCTGTAGATAAATTCCCAAAGGGGTATCATTTTCAAAATGGGCTCAAATAAGAGGGATTCTGCTCTTCTAGCTCTTGACTGACTTTTTATATGGAGTTCGCAAAGTATTCTAGGAAAATCTGTGCTCCAGGCGGCAAATAACACTGTGTCCCTCCCGAGTCTTGACGTATGGCTAAGCAGTACTGTACAACCCCATATGGTGTATTTCTAAGTTCAGCAGAAATTGTGTTGCAATTTTTGGTGACATTTTTACTCATTTTCCAGTGTGAAAATGTAAAATCTGAGGCTAAAACAACATTTAGGTGGTAAAAATGTAATTAAATTTTCTTCACTGTCCAATTGTATAAAATTCTGTGACACACTTGTGGTGTCAATATTATTACTTCACCACTACATGAATTCATTGAGAGGTGTAGTTTGTAAAATGGGGTCACTTATTGGTGTTTCTGCTGTTCTGCCACCTCAAGGGCTCTCCCAGTGGGTCATGGCACCCTCAAAACCTAACAGTATAATCTGCACTACAATATGGCGCTCCTTCCTTCTGAGCTTTGTACTGTGCCTGAAAAGTAGTTCTCAATTACATGTAGGGTATTGGCGCACTCAGGAGAAATTGCACAACAAACTGAGAATTCCATTTTTTTATTAGTCCTTATCAGTTCTATTAGTCCTTAGAAAAATAAAAAACTTGAGGCTAAATCTATTTTTTGTAGTAAAAAATGTAATTGTTATTTCTTCACCGCCTAATGGTATAAAATTCTGTGAGGCACATGTGGTGTCAACCTGCTTACTGCACCCCTAGATGAATTCATTGGGAGGTGTAGGTTGTAAAATTAGGTCTCATATGGGGCGTTTCTGCTGTTCTAGCATCTCAGGGGCTCTATAAATGGGACATGGTGCCCTCAAACCATTCCAGCAAAATTTGAACTCCAATATGGTGTTTCTTCCCTTCTTAGCTTAGCACTGTGCCTCAAAGATAGTTTTTAACCACATACGAGGTATAAGCATGCTCAATAAAAAATTGCACAACAAATGTCGGGACCAGTTTCTCCTGTTACCCTTGTGAAAATAAAGCATTTGGGCCTAATGTAAAATTTTTGTGAAAAAAAGTAAAAATTTCATTTTTTCCTTCCACATTGCATTAACTCCTATGACGAACATAAAATATTAATAAACTTCTTGAATTTGGTTTTGAACACTTTGAGGGGTTCAGATTTTAGAATGGTGTCACTTTTGGGAATTTTCTTTTTTCATATAAGCCCCTCAAAGTCATTAAAAATGTGAGGTGGTCCCTAAAAAAATGGTTTTGTAAATTTTATTCTAAAAATGAGAAATCGCTGGTCAACTTTTAAGGCCGGAGTCACACTAGCGAGGAATACGGACGAGTGCAATGCGAGAAAAAAATCGCATTGCACTCGGACCAATGTTAATCTATGGGGCAGCTTCCAGCTGCCGATTTTTTTATCAGCCGTTTTATACAGGCTGAGAAAATCGCAGCATGCTGCGATTGTCACCGTATTACGCCCGTAATACGCCATTGCAAGTCTATGGGGGCGAGAAAAATACGGATTACACATGGACCACACATGTGACTTGCGAGAAATACGCACCGGTGTCCTTTAGAAAAGCCGGCAATTCATACCCGGCTATACTGTAAAATCACACTGACATGTTTAATAAAGAATGGAAAGAATAGATATATGCATATAAAATACATATATATATATGTATATATATATATATATGTCATTGTGACAATATATATATATATTATAGCTTATAGACTTCTACATAGTATAATAGCCGGCAATTCATCCCCAGCTATACTGTAAAATCACACTGACAGTTTAATAAAGAATGGAAAGAATAGATATATGCATATAAAATACATATATATATATTTATTGCTTATACACTTCTACATAGCAGAATAGCCGCTAATTCAATTGCCGGCTTCTGTAAAATCATTACAGAACCCGACATGAAATGACACATGGTTACATATAGTAAACCATTCATTTCATTTAGTTTGATATATGGTTTTGATTAGTAATCAGATGAGTGTATGTGTGCAAAATTTCAGACATGTATGTGTTAATTTAATGTGTAAATTCATTGTAAAAAAATGTGTGGACTCCCGCGGCATTTTCTCCGCCAGACAGGGAAAGCCAGTGAGTGAGGACAGATATTAATAGCCTTGAGAGAGACCATTGTTTTTGCCCCCCGGCTACTAACATCTGCCCCCAGCCACCCCAGAAAAGGCACATCTATTATTAGATGCGCCTTTTCTGGCGCTTAGCCTCTCTATTCTCTGCTGTAAACCAGTTAACCCCTTCAGATGGATTGCAGTGTGGGACTTGACTGAACTGCGGAGAGGTATTGATATTGTTGCTTTATTATTGTATTTTTATTACAGGAGAACAATGGATTCAGAAGGATTACAAGTATAATAAAAATTGGTCAAAAACTATGTGTCATTATTTCATTAAAATAATTTTTATTAATGTGTGTGTGTTTTTTTAACCATTTACTACAATAGGATTAATAATGGATAGTTGTCTAATTGACAAATCTATATATGTATTCTATGTGTATATATCTATTCTTTCTTTTGTGATTTAAAACCTGTCATTGGGATCCATTATATGTCCGCCGTACGGATGTCACACGGATGCTTATATGCGAGGAAATGGCATCCTCACATTGCACACGGATGACATACGGATCACTGTTCAGGGAACATTTGTACGATTCTCGTCTGAGAAAAACGGACCGATTTTTTTACACGTTGTGTGTGACTCCAGCCTAACCATAAGGCTAAGTGCACACATTCAGGATTATTTGCGTTTTTTTCACGTTTTTTACGGGAAAAAATGCGTCAAAAACGCATGAATTAAGCATCCTATCATTTAGAATCAATTCTGCAATTTTTATGCACATGGTGCGTTTTTTTTCCGCGAAAAAAAATGCATCGCGGAAAATCTAGCAACATGTTCATTAATTTCGTGGAATTCTAGCGTTTTTCCCGCTATATTATTGACCTAGAAAGTTCAGAGAAAAATCGCGGTAAAAACGCGTCAAATCCGCGTAAAAACATGCAAAATCTGCGCAAAACAGCGCGTTTTTACCGCGAAAAAAGTCCATTTTTGCTCAGGAATATTCTGCAAACATTCCTGAACGTGTGCATTTAGCCTTATAGTTGCCTAACAAAGAAAAAGACTGTTTAAAAAATGCTGTAAATGTAAAGTAGACATGTGAGAAATGTTATTTATTAACTATTTTGTGTGACATAACTCTTTGGTTTAAGGGAATAAAAATTAAAAGTTTTAAATTTGCAAAATGTTTCAAATTTTCACAAATAAATACAAGTCATATAGAACAAATTGTATGACTACCATGAAGCCCAATATGTCATAAGTAAACATTCTCAGAATCAGTGGGATCCGCTGAAGCGTTCCAGAGTTATTACCACATAAAGTGACAGTGGTCAGAATTGTAAAATTTGGCCTGGCCATTAGGCTTCGTTGGTAAAGGGGTTACAAAAATAATAATTTTGAAAAAATGTTGTTTTTTGACACTATTTCCCATGTCCTATAACTTTGTTTTATATTTTTTACAATTCAACTTTATGAAGACTTGTTTTTGCTGGACGAGTTGATATTTATTCCTATTGGTTGCTTTTTATTCCATTTTTTAACCCTTTCACACCATGGCCATTTTTTTTTCTTTTCTTTTTCGTTTTCATTTTTCCTTCTCTTCTTCCAAAAGCCATAACTTTTTTTTATACAGACATATGATGGCTTATTTTTTTTTGCTGGGTGAGTTGAGGCAGAAGATATAACACAGAGCTAGGCCCAGGGAATAGTCAAACAGGAAAGTGTGATGCCCTGATCTAACTGCAAATAGTGGAGTGAATGCATTGGGCATCCTATTAGGTCCACACTTGATTTGATAGATTCTGTTATAATATTGTAGGTCAGCGTCTATAATATAGACTCTGTATAGTACTAAAACCAAGAATCAATACAGACAATATGATCCATAAACAATAAATAGTATTGTATGTTTTAGTTGCTGCTCCATAGGGATTTAAATGGCATCGTGCAATATTATCAATGAAATTTCTATACTGTAAGGACATTAGTGCAATAACATCAGATCAATATCTATACCAATAACATCTAGTGCAATATTGGTGACAGTAAAAACACAATGATATGCTGACAAGTACAGTTTAGATATGTAAACTGGATGTCAGTAAGTATACATGCAATACTAAAAAATTTGAGGATGGATTGTATTTTCTACTTAACTGGTGTGCATTATTACGAATAGCCATTCTTAATAAGAAAGCAGTTTAGATATAGGGGATAGTTTAATATAAAGATTCCTTAATGCTATATAATTATATACCATAAATTGCGATATTGGCAGATTGGCAGAATAATCACATAGGTGTCTTTACCTTGCATCAACATTCATAATTTGACCCTAGAATTTAGAGTAAGGCTGTAGTTAGTGTTGAGCGATACGATACTGCAAATATCGGATATCGGCCGATATTAGCTGTATCGGCCTTTCGATTCCGAATACCGATATTTTCGTCTTATCGGATACCGGAATCGGATTTGTCACTGTCACTGTCTGTGTCCGTCGGTCGGGTCTGTCACTGTCAGTGTCCGTCGGTCGGGTCTGTCAGGAGTCAGCGGCACTTACCTGGCAGAAGATCTCCGGCGGTCACGTCCTGGACTGCTTCATGGCCGCCATCCTCTTCTCCCCGGCGGTCACATGCAGTTTCTCGCGATAACTTCAGTGACTGCTGGGTAATCCCAGCCGTAAAGCAGTCAGTCCGATGACGTCACCGCCGGGGAACCAGGTAATCAGCTGTGCTGCGTCGCGATGACAGGCTCTGCCTGTCATTGCGATGTAGCAGAGCTGGATCGTCGTGGGACTGTCGTTACTATGGACTGCGTCGGACAGGTGGTATACTGTTGGTTTGTTTTTTTTCTTTTTTTACAGGAGATCGATGGCGTCGCAGGAATGAGAGAGTAATAAAAGAAATGAAAACTGTGTTGTCTCTTTTATTTCATTAAAAGACTTTTTTCTTGCTTTGTCTTTTTTTTACACATTTAAAAACTTTGGGATTAATAATAGATCGGTGTCTTATTGACACCTCTCCATTATTAACCGGGCTTATTGTCGCCGTGCAATCAACGGTGACATTAACCCCTTATTACCCCGCTTGCCACCGCTACAGGGCAAGTGGGAAGAGCCGGGTAAAGTGCCACAATTGGCACATCTTTTGATGCGCCAAATGTGGGGCTGCTGTAGCCTGGTATTATCAGGCTGTTGAGGGCCAAAATCCATGGGCCTTGACAGTCTTTTAATACCAGGCCGCAGCAGTCTGCATTTTACTTGGCTGGTTAACAAAAATAGGGGGACCCCTACGCCGTTTTTTTTTTTCGAGGGGATCCCCTATTTTTGTTAACCAGCCAAGCTAAGCAGACTGCTGTGGCCTGGTATTATCAGGCTTGCAAGGTCCATGGATATTGGATCCTTACCAGCCTGAAAAACCAGGCCTCAGCGGTCTGCTTCATCTGGCTGGTTAACAAAAATAGGGGGGACCCCACGCCAATTTTTTTCGAGGGGATCCCCTATTTTTGTTAATCAGCCAAGATATGCAGACTGCTGTGGCCTGGCATTATCAGGCTGGCAAGGTCCATGCATCTTGGCTCCTTAACAGCCTGAAAATCCAGGCCTCAGTGGTCTGCTTCATCTGGCTGGTTAACAAAAATAGGGGGGACCCCACGCCAATTTTTTTCGAGGGGATCCCCTATTTTTGTTAATCAGCCAAGATATGCAGACTGCTGTGGCCTGGTATTATCAGGCTGGCAAGGTCCATGGATCTTGGCTCCTTAACAGACTGAAAATCCAGGCCTCAGCGGTCTGCTTCATCTGGCTGGTTAACAAAAATAGGGGGGACCCCACGCCATTTTTTTTCGAGGGGATCCCCTATTTTTGTTAACCAGTTCCCTCTGACGTCACTGATTGTGTCCCTGGCTGACCTGAAGTGAAAGTGGAAAGCAATCAATTAAGCTTTCCACTTCCTCTCCTGTCAGCCAGGAGAGAAACTCATTCATTTGGGGGTTTACTGTGAGGCTGCAGCATTAGCTGCGGTCCCTGCAGTAAACATTAACCCTTTCTGATGGATTACAGCGTGGGACCTGACTGTGCATCGGATTGGTAAGAATAATTTTGCTTTATTACTTTATTTTTATTACAGGAAATGGTTTTAGCAGGTAAATAAAATATTGTCAAAAACTGTGTGATTATTTCATTAAACTTCTTTTTTATTAAAGTGTGTGTGTTTGATTTTTCTTTCATACAATAGGATTAATAATTGATAGTTGTCTGATTGACAGCTCTCAATTATTAACCTGGCTTAAAGTGACCTTTCAATTGCAAGGTCATTTTAACCCCTTATTAACCCATTCGCCACCGCTACAGGGCAATGGGAATAGACGGGCAAAGTGCCAGAAAGGGCAAATCTAATTAGAGATTTGCCCTTTCTGGGGTGTCTGGGGGCAGATGTTAGTAGCCGGGGGGGGCCAAAAATAATGGTCCCTCTCTGGGCTATTATTATCTGCCCCCACTCACTGGCTTTGTCTGTCTGGTTGCGAAAATAGGGCGGGAGCCCACGCATTTTTTTTCAGCAATTTTACACCTCATATATATATATATATACATGTCATTGAATTTGTGACACATATATATATATTTATATTTATAGTTCATACACTTCTACATAGTATAATAGCCGCTAATTCAATTGCCGGCTTTTGTGAAAATGCAGAACCCGACATGAAATGACACTTGGTGTACATAGGGTTAACCATGTCTTTTCATGTCCTTTGCTATCTGATTTGCACAAACAATTACATCAGTCTATGTGTGCAAAATTTCACACCTGTAGGGGTTAATTAAAGGTGTAAATTCGTAGCAAAAAAGTCAGTTTTTTTTACAACGAATTTACACCTTTAATTAACCCCTACAGGTGTGAAATTTTGCACACATAGACTGATGTAATTGTTTGTGCAAATCAGATTGCAAACGACATGAAAAGACATGGTTAACCCTATGTACACCAAGTGTCATTTCATGTCGGGTGCTTCTGTCTTTTCACAGAAGCCGGCTTTAGCCGGCAATTGAATCAGAGGATATTTTACTATGTAGAAGTGTATAAACTATACATATATGTATATATATATGTCACAATGACATGTATATATATATATATATATGTATTCTATGTGTGTATATTTAGTGTTTACAAGGAAATAAAGGTTTTTTTTAGTTGCGATATTTTGTTCCCATAGACTTACATTGGACTTCCGGTATCGGAATCGGATATCGACGATATTTAGTGATATCGGCGATACCATTTCGATACGATATTTTTAGATATCGAGCAGTATCGCTCAACACTAGCTGTAGTACCTTGACTATACATAGCATAGTGGATTGACAAATTATATTTTCAATTTCGCAATTATTACAGATTATATTTTATCATTTTAGTTCATCTTTGTCAATGAATATATATTTTTTAATTCACTTTTAATCCCTCCACAAAGGGACTTGAACCCGTGATCACCTGCACTAAATACTGTAATATGATTGTGTTGCTGTGTTTGGTGTAAATAATGATACAAGTGCTTCTCACAAAATTAGAATATCATCAAAAAGTTAATTTATTTCAGTTCTTCAATACAAAAAAATAAACTCATATATTATATAGAGTCATTACACAGAGTGATCTGTTTCAAATGTTTATACCTGTTAATGTTGATGATTACGGCTTACAGCCAATGAAAATCCAAAAGTCATTATCTCAGTAAATTAGAATACTTTATAACACCAGCTTGAAAAATGGTTTTAAAATCCGAAATGTTGGCCTACTCAAATGTACGATCAGTAAATGCACTCAGTACTTGGTCGGGCTCCTTTGGCATCAATTACTACATCAATGCGGCGTGGAATGGAGGCGATCAGCCTGTGGCACTGCTGAGGGGTTATGGAAGCCCAGGTTGCTTTGATAGCAGCCTTCAGCTCGTCTGCATTGTTGGGTCTGGTGTCTTTATCTTCCTCTTGACAATACCACATAGCGTTAAGGTCAGACGAGTTTGCTGGCCAATCAAGCACAGAGATACTGTTGTTTATAAACCAGGTATTGGTACTTTTGGCAGTGTGGACAGGTGCCAAGTCCTGCTGGCGAATGAAATTAACGTTTCCAAAAAGCTTGTCGGCAGATTGAACCATGAAGTGCTCTAAAATGTCCTGGCAGATGGCTGCACTGACTTTGGTCTTGATAACCACAGTTGACCTACACCAGCAGATGACATGGCTCCCCAAACCATCACTGATTGTGGAAACTTCACTCTAGACCTCCAGCTGCTTGGATTGTGGCCTCTCCCACTCTTCCGACAGACTCTGGGACATTGATTTCCAAATGAAATGCAAAATTTACTTTCATCTGAAAACAACACCTTGGACCACTGACAACAGTCCAGTTCTTTTTCTCCTTGGCCCAGGTAAGAAGCATCTGGCGTTGTCTATTGGTCATGAGTGGCTGACACAAAGAATGTGACACTTGTAGCCCATGTCCTGGATATATCTGTGTGTTGTGGCTCTTGAAGCAATGACTCCAGCAGCAGTCCAATCCTTGTGAATCTCCCCAAAATTTTTGAATGATGAAGGAGAAAAAGGTTTAGCAGTCTTTAGAGCAATGAGATAAGGGATATATGTAGAGACAGCAATCTGTTAACAAACTTTTATGTACCCTTTGATCTCCACAACGCATTTCGATAGCATAACACTATCTTCATCAGGTGGTGCAAAATTTTGCCAATTCCATTGAGAAGCTTTAGGACCTGTGGTGTCCTTCCCAGTTTAAGGACCTTTGGTGACGCGTATCCTGTTCCCTGATCATGTGACCAGAACCCGGAAGTGCTGGCCAGCTGCGGCAGTGCAAGGCAGTCTCCAAAGGTCCTCAGGGATCATCCCTTCAAGCGCAAACTGGGATTGTGCAGGGGTGCACAACCCCATTAGGTGAGTGGCCACTTGGCCCCTGTTTGATAATCCAATATATCACCAGATTTCACACATTTTGCGCTCCTTGTTTATTGTTTTCATTACATGTTCTAAATTTTTGAATGGCCTTTTCTTAACAGTACTTTCAAGGCTGCAGTTATCCCGTTTGCTTGTGCACCTTTTTCTACCACATTTTTTCTTTCCACTCAACTTTCCATTAATATGCTTGGATACAGCACTCTGTGATCAGCCAGCTTCTTTAGCAATGACCATTTGTGGCTTACCCTCCTTGTGGAGTGTGTCAGTGACTGCCTTCTGAACACCTGTCATGTCAGTAGAGATAAGTGAATTTGATTGGGTCAGGGCTTATTGGGCAAACTATAGCGCTTACCGAATATGCTGCAGAGGGAAACCACCTTCCTGGATCGCACCTGCTGATCAGCTGTTCTGCTCCGCAGCTGCATGTGTCGCGTCTGTGTGACAGTCACGACACATGCATGGAGAGCCTGTTTGTTGGGTTCTCCATGGATCTATTGTGACTGTCACACAGCAGTGACATGTGCAGCTGTGGAGCCGAACAGCTGATCAGCCGGAGTGATCCAGGAAGGTGGGTTCCCTCTGCAGCTTATTCGGTAAGTACCATAGCTTGCCGAATAATCCCTGACCTGATCAAATTCGCTCATCTCTACAAGTCAGCAGTCTTCCCCATGATTGTGGAGCCTACTGAAACAGACTAAGATACCTTATTAAACACTTAAGAAGCCTCTGCAGGTGTGTTTTGTTAATTATTCTAATTTACTGAGATAATGACTTTTGGGTTTTCATTGGCTGTGAGCCAAAATCATCAACATTAACAGAAATAAACAAGTGAAATAGATCACTCTCTGTGTAATGACTCTATATAATATATGAGTTTCACTTTTTGTATTGAAGAACTGAAATAAATTAACTTTTTGATGATATTCTAATTTTGTGAGAAGCACTTGTATATAGTAATTAGAAGATGACTAAAACACTGATCCTGGCACTGCATCACGGGAGAGATAACCCGCTACATAGACACGCACTCAACATCTGCCACATATGTACAATAGATGGTGGAAAGGGTTTAGTAAGGACATATAACAATGTATCCCTAAAAACTTGTGCACCCACTTATCCATAAATTTTGTTAGGACCTCCAATTTCTAACTATTAGTGATGAGCGACTATACTCGTTGCTCAGGTTTTCCCGAGCATGTTCTGTTGGTCTCCGAGTATTTGGCGTGTTCGGAGATTTAGTTTGTGCCGCCGCAGCTGCATGATTTGCGGCTGATAGACAGCCTGAATACATGTGGGGATTGCCTGTTTGCTAGGGAATTCCTGCATGTATTCAGGCTGTCTAGCAACCACAAATCATGCAGCTACGGCAACACAAACTAAATCTCCGAGCACGCCCAAATACTCGAAGTACACCCGAGCATGCTCGGGAAAACCCAAGCAATGAGTATACTCGCTCATCACTACTAACTATACAAATCCAATTAATTATTTCAACATCCAAGCAAAATCTTCTACAGGCTGCAACTTATGTCACAAATAGTGATGATCAAACGTGCTGGAATAAGGTGTTATCCGAGCATGCTCAGATGCGGAGTGTCTTCGGCATGCTCGAATAATATGTTTGAGTTCCCGCTGCTGTGTGTCTCGCGGCTGTTAGGCAGCTGCAACACATACAGGGATTTCCTGTTTGTTAGGCAGTCCTTGCATGTGTTGTGGCTGTCGAACAACCGTGAGACATGTAGCCGCGGGAACTCGAACATATTATTCGAGCATGGTGCAGACACTCGGTTAGCACCCCAGCATGCTCGGATTACGACTTATCCGAACATGATCGCTCATCACTAATCACAACCAATTGGTTGGCATAAATAACTCTTGACAGAGTAACATTAATTTTTTTTCACTTATTTTTATAAGGAAATTGTGCATGTGCGTGCACCTGCTGCCCTCCGCTGAGTGACACCCTAGGAACTTGGTTCAGCCCTAACAGCACCATAAACACTAGTTCCACTTTACACACACTCTCTTATTAGGATAATGAGGTTCCAGCTTTTCTTTTTTGCAAATTTAAAAACATTTTGTCCTTTTTAATCAAGGCTCTTCATTAACATCTATGTGATCCATATTAGACCGATGCGTTTTTAGAAACTTTTGATTATTTTTGGACCTATAATATTAGAATCTTAGACGTGCCAATGCACTCTACATGTTGAAGTCCAAGAAGAGACAGTTATGACAGCTCCGAGTCCTCACATGTCTTAGGCAGTCTCTGCATAAACCTTTAGAAATATCGATAATGATTAACACAGCTTCTATATTCACTCACTTTTAATAACTCTACTCAATTATCAGATATTTTCGTCTACGTAATGTGACTGCAGGCAGCTTGACTGACAGCGCGGGACAGTATGATATCTTGTGTAGGAGGCATCGCTGGAGGGAGTAGTCAAGTGGTTTTATTTTTAACTTTCATCATATGACATTCACTAGATCGTCTGAATAAAGCTTCAACGAGAAGCTGTTAAAGATTTTTTTAAGTCAAAAGGTAAAATAGTCCAGTATTTATAAATATATACATGTATTTAAAAAAAATATATAACACTATAAAAATATAAAAAAATTTTAAAAATATATAAAAATATATAAAATATAAAACTATAAAAAAATATAAAAATATATAAAATATAAAACAATAAAAATATAAAAAATATATAAATATATATAAACTATATAAAAAAAATATTAAAAAATATACATCTATTGTCCAAAACTTTTGTATTTTGCATTAATAGAAACATTAACTATCAGGCGGATCTGTCACCTGAATTTGCAGTGCAAATTGAAAACGTTATTTATCATTAGACTTTTTTGATTAAGCGCTTTAGATTTTTCCTGCTGTTCTTTCAAGAACGATAACTTTTTTATCCCTTTGTCGATGCAGCCATACAATAGCTTATTTTTTACAGGATGAGTTGTACTTTTCAGTGACCTCATTCATTTTACCATGTAAAGTACCGAACAATGGGAAAAATTTTAAAGATGGGTGAAATAGTGAAAAAAAAAATTTAATCCGCCATTATTTTTTGGGTTCTATTTATGGCACTCATTGTCCGGTAAAAATAACCTGATAATAGGATTCTCCAGGTCAGTATGATACAATGATAACTAATCAGGTTTTTTATTATATTTTAGTGCTAAAGAAATTCTGAAATCTGTAAAAAAATAAAAAACAGTTTGTGTTGCCACTTTAATTTTTTTATTTTTCTATTGTTGTTTTTTGCACTCTGACCTGTAGTTTTTATTACTAATGTTATTGCAAAAAAATTATAATTTGATAGGTTTTTAGCTCATTTTTTGGTAAAGTGCGGCAATTTTATCATTTTAATATTTTTCCATTTTTAACATATGGTTTATGTAATATTATACTGTGCTAAATTAATGATAGTAAATATGCTTATTTTCTTACATTTTTTAAATGGGATAGGGCAGGGTAAGTTCACCTTTTACATGTTTTACATATTTTTTTTTTGCAATATACTTTCTTTAAATTGCATTGCATGGATTGGGAGCAATAGGAGTCAGTGATTGACAGAGCCATATAAATAGTTAAACAGCAGTGATCGGAGCTAGCTGCAGTTGCTTCTATTTGTAGCAGATACTGGCTGTGAAACACAGCCAACATCTGCCCTATATTGAACAGACTCAGTTCTTGAGCCTGTTCTATAAACCCTGCACACAACATGTGATGAAAATGTTCATCACCGGTTGTTAAAGGGTTAAATAGATTTCTTATTCCAGGAGAGCCTGGTATATTTACTTTGAAAATGGATGTCTGAATGATTGCATCATCCTGACACTATGTTGAGTATTTTTATGAATCCAGCTTTAGATCAAGTGTTTTCACCATCTGCCCACCCACCTGACTCACAGCTGCATACTGTACTGAGTAGTGTGAGATCTTAGCAGCAGCAGAGATGGGGGTACACTGAGGACCTATGATGCTCAGTGGGTGGGCGGAGGCTGAGTTTAAACTCTATTATGACATGGATTTTCATAGTTAAGTACAACAGCTACATCAGATTTAATAGATCTTTTTAGGGATGCATGCAGTTTGTATTATGGCATCTAGTCACACAGCCACTTTAATGTAATGTTGATAGAATTGAGCAAGAATATTGTCAAGACCCTGGTCTAGCACCCATATTGGTAATATGTGGCCACCAAACCAGAGCCCGGTGAACCTCCTCCCATCTGCCAGCATGCCCGACACATCTGATTAGTAGGCCCAGCATGAAATGTGTGTCGTGCTGCAACGATGATGCAGCCTACTAATGAGGAAGAGACTCCCAGGGTTTTGGTCCAGCAGCCATGAACTAGTGACGTGTCCACTGGACCAGGTTTCTGAAATTATTTTTGCTCAATGTCACGATCCATTTTTGGATTTGTGGCAGCTCTGGTTCCACTATGTTTTAAATGTAGCTTTTTTCCTTTGAGGATCAGTGGGGGTTAATGTCAGTTTCCCCTGCTGGCAATCTGATCCAACTACTGAGTTGTTAGGTCAGCTGGTGTAGGTGGTGATCACACCTACCATCCTTTAAATGGTCACCTGATTCATCAGCTGACTGTTGGTGGTAGATTTAATCTATGGAGACCAGCCGTGCAGTTGCAGCTCTCTGGTGTCAGCTACTTCTGGAGTTTGGAGTACTGTTTCCGTGTCATCTGCGGTGTGGAGCTTGGCAGCGGAGTCTGGAAGCTAAGTGTGTTTTTTTTCCTCGTCTGCCTCATGTTTATCATTGTCCCCTCACCATCTGCAGTGGTGAGGCTAGTGCCCTTGCCGGCCAGTGCACTAGCCAGGGCAGTGCTAAGTGACAGCAAGAGACGAGGTTCCTGATGGCAGTGGTGGGAAGGATCCACTTAGGGCGTTAGGGAAGTGCAGGGAAAGGCTCAGGTTTGAGCTCAGATGGTGACCATCTCTCATTTCCCTATCAATAGGGCCTTCCTCTCCCCATTTCCATCCCATTGTTGTGTGTTGTGCTATCCAATTACCGACCCTCCTTTGGGTAGCTTTATATTTCGTGACATTATCACCAACCATGTATTTTTTTTTCCGGGAACCAATGGCTCAAGCACAGGCTTTTGCTCAGTTGATCCAGACCCTCATAGATGAGGAGATGAGGTTAAGGAGCTGCGGTGTCAGGTGGTGCAGCAGTTTCAGCAGGTGTTGGGGTTCTGAGTCTCGGCTCATGTGCAGGCTCAACCGGAACCTGAAATATCTCTCACTGACAGGTTCTCTGGAGGGAGAGATAATTTTTGGTCTTTAACCCCTTCATGACCCAGCCTATTTTGACCTTAATGACCTGGCCATTTTTTGCAATTCTGAACCGGTGTCCCTTTATGAGGTAATAACTCAGGAACGCTTCAACAGATCCTAGCGATTCTGGGAATGTTTTTTCGTGACATACTGGGCTTCATGTTAATGGTAAATTAGGTCAATAATTTTTGCGTTCATTTGTGAAAAAATTTAAAATTTGGCGAAAATTTTGAAAATTTCGCCATTTTCAAAATTTGAATTTTTATTCTGTTAAACCGGAGAGTTATGTGACACAAAATAGTTAATAAATAACATTTTCCACATGTCTACTTTACATCAGCACAATTTTGTAAACAAAATATTTTTTTGTTAGGAAGTTATAAGGGTTAAAAGTTGACCAGCGATTTCTCGTTTTTACAACAAAATTAACAAAACCATTTTTTTTAGGGACCACCTCACATTTGAAGTCACTTTGAGGGTCTATATGGCTGAAAATGCCCAAACGTGACAGCATTCTAAAAACTGCATCCCTCAAGCTGATCGAAACCACATTCAAGAAATTTATTAACCCTTCAGGTGCTTCACAGGAGCTGAAGCAACGTGGAAGAAAAAAAGAACATTTAAATGTTTAGTCACAAAAATGATCTTTTACAAAAATGTTTTATTTTCACAAGGGTAAAAGGAGAAAATGGACAGATAAAGTTGTTTTCCAATTTCTCCTGAGTACACCGATACCCCATATGTGGGGGAAAACCACTGTCTGGGCGCATGGCAGGGCTCGGAAGTAGCGCCATTTGACTTTTTCAAACCAAAATTGGCTGGAATTGAGATTGGACGCCATGCTGCGTTTGGAGAGCCCCTGATGTGCCTAAATAGTGGAAACCCCCCACAAATGACACTTTTTTGGAAACTAGACCTGTCAAGGAACTTATCTAGATGTGTGGTGAGAACTTTGAACCCCCAGGTGTTTCACTAAAGTTTATAACGCCTGAGCGTGAAAATAAAAAAATCTTATTTTTTCCACAAACATGATCTTTTAGTCCCCAATTTTTTATTTTCCCAAGGGTAACGGGAGAAATTGGACCCAAAGTTTGTTGTCCAATTCATCCTGAGTGCGCTGATACCCCATATGTGGGAGAAAACTACTGTATGGGCACACGTCGGGGCTCGGAAGGGAAGTAGTGACATTTTGTAATGCAGACTATGATGGAATGGTCTGCCGGTGTCATGTCGCGTTTGGAGAGCCCCTGATGTGCCTAAACAGTGGAAACCACCCACAAATGACACTATTTTAGAAACTAGACCCGTCAAGGAACTTATCTAGATGTGTGGTGAGAACTTTGAACCCCCAGGTGTTTCACTAAAGTTTATAACGCCTGAGCGTGAAAATAAAAAAATCGTATTTTTTCCTCAAAAAATGATTGTTTAGCCTGCAATTTTTTATTTTCCCCAAGGTAACAGGAAAAATTAGACCCCCAAAGTTGTTGTGAAATTTTTCCTGAGTACGCTGATGCCTCATATGTTGAGGTAAACCACTGTTTGGGCACACTTCGGGGCTTGGAAGGGAGGGAGCACTGTTTAAATTTTTGAACACAAAATTGGCTGGAATCAATGGTGGCGACATGTCGCATTTGGGGAGCCCCTGATGTGCCTAAACAGTGGAAACCCCTCAATTCTAACTCCAACCCAAACCCCAAACCACAACCCTAACCCAAACACACCCTAACCCTAATCACTGACCCAACCACCCTGACCCAAACACACCCACCTACCAACCCTAACCATAACCCTAACCACAAGCCTAACCTTAATCCCAACCCTAACCCCAACACACCTCTAACCCTAATCTTAACCCTAATCCCAACCCTAACCCTAATTCCAACCCTAACCCTAATACCAACCTCAACCCTAATTGCAACCCTAACCCTAATTCCAACCCCAACTTAACTGCAACCCCAGCCCTAATTCCAGCCCTAACCCTAATTCCAACCCCAACCCGAATTCCAACCCTAACCCTAATTCCAACACTAACCCTATTTCCAACCCTAATTCTAACCATAATTCTAACCCTTTCCTTAACTCTAAGGGAAAAATAAAAATAAATATATTTTATTTATTTAATTATTTGTCCCTACCTATGAGGGTGATAAATGGGGGATATTTACTTTTTTTATGTTGATCGCTCTGATAGGGTCTATCACAGTGATCAAAATGTACCTGCGATGAATAAACAATCTGCCGGCTGGCGGATTCTGTGGGCGCACTGCGCATGCGGACGCCATTTTGGATGATGGCGGCGCCCATCACCGATGACGGCGGGACATCAGGAGGGACATCGGGCCTCGGAAAGTACTGGGGGGTGATAGGAAGGCGGGGGAGTGGAGGGAAGAGGAGGGGGAGCAGATAATGACAGCGGCGGCAGATAACATCAGATTTCACATTCAACAGCCAATCAGAGCGATCGTAGCCATGGGGGGCAAAGCCTCCCCCCTGGGGTGAAGCACAAAGCATCCTGTGCCTGTCGGTCGGTTGACCTTTCAGTGACCCCGGTCACCCAACCCGCAGAAACGCGATCCCACCATGACGCATATGCTGTGTCACAGGTTGGGAAAGCACAGGATTTCATGACGCATGCGCTGCGTCACAGGTCGGGAAGGCACAGGATTTCATGAAGCATATGCTGTGTCACAGGTCGGGAAGGAGTTAACCACTTAACCCCCAAGGGTGGTTTGCACGACAATGACTGGGCGAATTTTTACAATTCTGAGCACTGTTTCTTTATGAGGTTATAACTCTGGAATGCTTAAACGGATCTTGGTGATTCTGAGATTGTTTTCTCATGACATATTGTACTTCATGATAGTGGTAAAATTTCTTCAATATAACTTGCATTTATTTATGAAAAAAATGGAAATATAGCAAAAATTTTGAAAATGTAGCAATTTTCAAACTTTGAATTTTTATGCCCTTAAAACAGAGAGATATGTCACACAAAATATTTACTAAATAACATTTCCCACATGTCTACTTTACATCAGCACAATTTTGGTAACAAATTTTTATTGTTAGGAAGTTATAAGTGTTAAAAGTTGACCAGCAATTTCTCATTTTTACAACACCATTTTTTTGAGGGACCACATCACATTTGAAGTCACTTTAAGGGGTCTAAATGATAGAAAATACCCAAAGTGACATCATTCTAAAAACTGCACCCCTCAAGCTGCTCAAAACCACATTCAAGAATTTTATTAACCCTTCAGGTGCTTCACTGCAATTTTTGGAATATTTTTTAAAAAATGAACATTTAACTTTTTTCACAAAATATTTGCTTCAGATCCAATTTTTTATATTTTACCAAGGGTAGCAGAAGAAATTGGACCCCAAGAGTTATTGTGCAATTTGTCCTAAGTACGCTGATACCCCATATGTGGGGGTAAACCACTGTTTGGGCGCATGACAGAGCTCAGAAGGGAAGGAGCACCGTTTGACGTTTTCAACGCAGAATTGGTTAGAATTGAGATCAGATGCCATGTCACGTTTGGATGTGCCTAAACAGTGGAAACCTCCCATTTCTAAGTCCAACCCTAACCTCAACACACCCCTAACCCTAATCCCAACCCTAACCTTAACACTAACGGGAAAATGGAAATAAATACTTTTTTTTAATTTTACTTCTTTTCCCTAAGTAGGGGCTTGATTTACTATTTATAGCGGGTTTTTATGTTTGGCAGCTGTCACACACTAAAAGATGCTTTTTATTGCAAAAAATAGTTTTTGCATCACCACATTTTGAGAGCTATAATTTTTCCATATTTTGGCCCACAGAGTCATGTGAGGTTTTATTTTTTTGCGGGACGAGTTGACATTTTTATTGGTACCATTTTTGGGCACTTGACATTGATCACTTTTTATTACAATTTTTGGGAGGCAGAATGAACAAAAACTAGCAATTCATGAATTTCTTTTGGAGGGGTGTTTATACTGTTCCGCGTGTGGTAAAATTGATAAAGCAGTTTTATTCTTTGGGTTAGTACTATTACAGCGAAACCTCATTTGTATTTTTTTATGCTCTTTTATTTTTTCGCTGCTGATGCTGTATGGCAGCTCGTTTTTTGCAGGACAAGATGACATTTTCAGAGGTACCAAGATTATTTATATCCATATTTTTGATCGCGTGTTATTCCACTTTTTGTTCGGTGGTAGGATGATAAAGCATTGGTTTTTTGCCTTTTTTTTAAGGGGTTCACTAAAGGGGTTAACTAGTGGGACAGTTTTATAGGGCGGGTTGTTACGGACGCGGTGATACTAAATATGTGTACTTTTATTATTTTTTTTATTTACATAATAATGTGTTTATTCCACATATTTGTTTTGCTAGAGACTACTTGCAAAAAAAATAATTTGAAGTGACACAAACATTAGTTAATAAAAAACAAATTTTATTAATCATAAATAATGTGTTTATTGGGGAAATATTATTTATTTATTTAGGGATTTTTTAAAAATATTTTTATACATGTTTATTTTTATTTTTTTTTCATTTTTAAATTGTCCCATGGTGGGGCATCACTATATAGTGACAGATCGCTGATCTGACAGTTTGCAGAGCACTGTGTCAGATCAGCGATTTTACAGGCAGTGCAGGAGGCTTGCCGGCGCCTGCTCTCAGCAGTTGCTCTGAGGGTCTCAGGGAAGCCATATCCGGATTTATTGATTATATCAATTCTAATTCATTCAACATACATTTTACTCATAAATTTCATCATAATAAAATTTCTTTTTTGGATCTTGATTTATATGGGGTACATGACTCTGTTATTATTACTAAAACGTTCAGCAAACCTTGTGCTGGTAATTCTATCTTGCATGCAGCAAGCAGTCACCCCAAACATACTATTAAATCGATTCCTTTGGGTGAATATACCAGAATTTTGAGAAACTGCAGCGATCCTACAGCTTTGGAAACGGAATTTAATTGTGTGGATACAAAATTAAAAAACAGAAATTATCCTAAATGGTCATTAAAAAGAGCACGAACAATTGTAAGTAATAAAAACAGAGAGGATCTCATTAGTGGAGGGCGACAACAAAAAAATGATCTTGCAGTGAAACCAATATTTTTGTGCTCAATATAGTCCTCAATTTGGGGACATCAAAAAAATCATTTTGAGATCGCTGCCTATTTTATATGAAGATCCCTCTCTTGCTGACATTCTTTCATCAGGTATTAATGTTGTTTCAAGGAAAGCGCCATCTATTGGTAACAAAGTTTCTCCAAGCATGTTCAGTAATAATTTCTCTTCTCATAAAACATCGTGGTTAGAACATAAAGGTTTTTATAAATATGGCCTCAATAGATGTGCACTTTGCAAATATGTTTGTGTAACGAAAACCTTTGAAAATAATGACAGCACTGCGATTTATACCATTAACAAATATATCAATTGTAATTCATGCTATGTGGTATATAAAATTATGTGCACTACTTGCAATTTATCTTATATAGGCTGCACTACTAGGAAACTAAAAATCAGGATCGCTGAACATTTGCAGGATGTAAAGAATGTTTCTTCGAATCGCAATATTTCTGCTGCTGCTAAACATTTTATTTTTCAGCATGCTCGCAATGTTTCTTCCTTCCAAGTCACAGGTATTGAAAGTGTTAACCTGTCTGCCCGAGATGGAGATGCACGTCAGCGACTCTCACACGTGAAGCTTTCTGGATCTTTAATCTACATACCAGACATCCATTTGGTCTCAACAAAAGAAACGAATGATGTTCCATTATTAATTTTATTTCTTTGCATTGATTTTATTTGTGCAAATATTGTGGTTTTTTTTTTTTTTTTTTTTTTCCTTTATTCGTTATGTGAAAATTGTTAAAGGACTTGTCAAAAATCACATGACATTTTTTCTGATCGTGATTGGTCTTCCTTTGTCTTAAATATGTGCCCTTGTCTGAATATGTCAGCTGTGATAAAGATCCCTGTGATCGAAACGTGTAGCCTTGTCCTGAGCTTGTCCAGGAGCATGCCATTATTCATGTTTTTATGAATCAATAAAGATGAAGATTTTATTGAAGCTGGATCCCTTTTTCCTTCATTTTCTCAGGGAAGCACTCAGGGAGCCCCCTCCCTGCGCGATGCTTCCCTATGCCACTGGAACACTGCGATCATGTTTGATCGCAGTGTGTCAGGCGTTAAAGTGCTGGGAGCGGTCCGTGACCGCACCTGGCACTTAGTGTCGGGTGTCAGCTGTGAGAATCAGCTGACACCCGGCCGCGATCAGCTGTGCTAACCCGTGAGCGCGGCTGATCGCATATGACGTATTATTCCATCCATGGGAGTTAAGTCCCAGGGCACATGGAAGGAATAGTACAACTAATGGCAGAAAGGGGTTAAGGATTCCTGTAAATTATATTTCAGGCTCCGCCTCATTCTTCAGGGAGTGAGGAACAGCAGGTGGGCATTATAGTCTCCCTTCTCAAAGGTGATTCCCATTCCTGGGCCATCTTCCTGCCGACCGATTCACCATCTTTGCGGTTTGTGGTTGGTTCCTGATGGCAGTGGGGGGAAGGACCCCCTTAGGGCATCAGGGGAGTGTACGGAGTGCAGTACTATGTACAGGGCTTCTGTGTGTAATGACACTGGTGATCCCTGTATTACCTGTACACTGACACAATATACACAGCTCCTGTGTATAATGGCACTGGTGATCACTGTATTCCCTGTACACTATATACAGAGCTCCTGTGTATAATGATACTGATAATCCCTGTACGCTTGTACTATACACTAAATACAGAGCTCCTGTATATAATGTCACTGGTGATCACTGTATTACCTGTGCACTGTGTACTATGTACAGGGCTCCTGTGTATAAAGGCACTTATGTAACATTAGTGTTGTTGTTTTTTTATTAATGATCAGTATTGTAGTATTCAGTCACTAAGTGTTAGTAATATTTGGCCTGCTCATGGTGTGGTGGTATTTGTAACTTGTATGCAGTAGTATTCGGTCACTATGTGGTAGTAATATGTGGTCTGGTCATGGTGTTGTGGTATTTGTTCCTTGTCTGTGGTATTATTTTGTCACGGTGTGGTGGTAATATGTGGTCTGGTTATGGTGTGGTGGTATTTGTTCCTTCTATGTAGAATTAATCAGTCACTATGTGGTTGTAATGTGTGATCTGGTCATGGTGTGGTGGTATTTGCCCTATGTATGTGGTATTATTGGTCATTTTAAAAAATATATGTGACACATTCCCTTAAAGAAAAATAAATAAAAATATACCTAAAAAGAGTACTGGATATTTTAAGAAATTTATTATAGGTTAGAGTACAGTAGAGCGCTGCCAAAAGAGTCTACCTTGTCATGGTGGCAGGCTAAAAAAATCTTTTGCCCAAAACAAAAGCTAATGGTGTGTGATATGGTGTTCGATGTGAACTGTTAATGTGTGATTTTCTGTTTGCACACTAAGGTGCATACTAATCACTGACGGTCTCTATGAAGTTGTACACCTCTACTAACTCATGTAAAGTTAGTTCTAATATGTTCAAATCTATATACATAAGCCACAGAAATTATGGGATTTTGTTTTGTGGAGCGGTTAAACAAATCTGGAACTTTTTTAACCTCTGGATTAGCAGGATGTCTGGAGAAGGAACAATAAAGCATATGCTAAAAATAATATTCTGCCTACATTAAAACATGGCATTGGGTTGGTGATTAAGCTCATATGTCCAAAAGACAGTAACTGTTAGGCACTTCAAAATTCATAAATACACTCAGTTAGGTAGGGGATCACCCCAGCTAACAGGAGAGAATCCAAACAGAAATTATAATAAAACAAATATATTTTTATTAATTTACACAAAATTTAAAACAGTTAAAAAGACATGGCAGAAAAGCCATGAAAGAGGGGAAACGCTGCAGACAGTTACTAGAGATCTAAGTAAAGGTAAGGCGGCAGAGGGAAGAATAGGGGTGGAGGTCTTGGAGTTTACAAGGTACTATTTCAATGCAAGTAGAAAGCCAATGAAAAGTTAAAATGAAAAAAGAATTGGAAAGATATTGATGCTGCCCATGGTATCCACTGTAGTCCTTTCGTTGAATGTATAAGTCCTATTAACATACTTCAGTGCAGTCCATTCATAGGCTCTGCAGTACAGCTATAGGGGAGTGCATCACAGCAGAGAAGTTCCATATTAAACATGTAGCTTATAAACCCCCTACTATACCCCAAAATTCTATTAGACCAAATGTCCATGGTGTACCTACCAAGGTGTAGTCACAGTGCAAAGTGCTGCGTTCCACTCACACCCGACGCGCGCCGTTTCGCTGATAGCTTCTTCCGTCTCGCCTTTCTGCTCTGTCTTTTTAACTGTTTTAAATTTTGTCTATATTAATAAAAATATATTTGTTTTATTCTAATTTCTGTTTGGAATCTCTTCCTATTAGCTGGGGTGGTCCCCTACCAAATTGAGTGTTCATTTATTGGCTTGGTGATGCCTACAGTAAGGCAACCTACGATAAAGCATGCTGGTGTATCAGTTATGCCTACAATGAAGAATGGTGGTTGCTCTGTGATATCAACAGTGAAGCATGGTGGTGTTTCTATGATACCTACCATAAAACATGGCAGTGGCTCAGTAATACCTACAATGAAGCATGGCAATGGCTTAGTGATACCTACAGTGAAGCATGGCGGTGGCTCGATAATGTCTACAATGAAGCATGGTGGTGGTTGTGTGATACTTACAGTGCAGCATTGTGGTGGCTTGGTGATACCTAAAGTGAAGCATTTGGTGACTCAGTGATACCTACAATAAAGATGAATTATGGTGGTTGCTCTGTGATGCTCTGAGTATGATTTGCTTACACTGGCACTGCAAACCTGCAGCATGTGGAGAACAAGACTCATTCAATCAAGTATCAAGAAATCCTAAGAAAAAAAGTCAAACTTTCTACGAGGAAGCTCTAGCTTAGGCATCATTGACTTTCCAGTACGTCAATGACCTAAAGCTTACCGGAAACTATGCTAAGGGTTGGTTTCAAAAGAAGTCCTTGAAGGTTCTGGAGTGGCCTTCTACCTGATTTGAACACCATAGAAAATCTTGGTGGCAACCCAATAATTAGTAAACTGAAGGCAATATTCCATGAGGAGCACTGCCAGAAGCTGTTGTCTGGCTATGCATCACATTTACCTCAGGTTATAACAGTCAGAGGGTGTTCTAAGGACTAAAGATCCATATCATGAAAAGGTTTGAGTCTAAAGTTTAACGTTTCTCCTTGTGGAGAAGAAATATCGTCACTCCTTGCGGAGATCAACATGCTAAGCATGCAGATGAGGAGACTTAAAGCCGCAATGCTCCTCTAGGAAATATGCTAATTATGCAAATTGTCTCTTCAGAGAGGAAGAGAGCTAGAACTCTAGTGCCACCTTTCAAAAGGTGGCACTAGAGTTCTAGCTCTCTTCCTCTCTGAAGAGACAATTTGCATTCCTTGTGGAGAGTGACATACCAGCTCTGGCATGCCAAGGTAAGGAGGCTTATTGGCCATGCAATGCTCCTCTGGGAAATTTAATGTGCAAATTGCCTCTTCAGAGATAAAGAGGACTTGAACTTTTTAACGCCACCTGTTGGGAGCAGCAATCCTACAAGTCATTATTGACCCTTAAACAGGCCTTGAAATGTGACTTAAATTAAATGAAAATCTCACCTTGACAAATCAGTTCTCATACTTTGGGGCTATACCCTGAAACAACATTTCTGCAAATAGAGATTCTGATTCGACTATAATCCTAAGTCACATTTCAAGGCTCGTCAAAGGGCCGATACGGACTTATTGGATGGCTGCTTCCAACAGGTGGCGCTATAGAGTTCAAGTCTTCTTTCTGAAGAGACAATTTGCATATGAAGAGGCAGAATAAGTATAAGATTGCAATAGTCTTTAAAAGTTACATTTTGTGGTGAACTTGGAGAAACATTTCTTAAATTGTGTTGAGCTATTTTAATTGCTCTTGCTTTACTAGTTTATTGCAGAGATTGTAAATTTTGCTAAAACTCTCACAGTATTTTGCATTTAAGGTTACATAATTTTGATTGCAACTGTAAATGTTGAGAGGAGATTATGAACCCGTAGGACAATTACAACATTTTCCATCGGTATAAACAATGTTTGTCTCATTAGAGAAAACTTAAATTCTGCATTTTTGACAAATCTCTTTCTTGCTTTGTATAACATAACGAGATCTTTGGACCACGTATCCTCCTCTACTTCTACATAAATATTACAGAGTATACCCTCGCAAAGCAGAGCGCCTCATAGTCTGGCACCACATTAGCTGTCACATCACGTTTAGCAATATGTAAACCAACGGCATATTCCGATGTTATCAATTTCATCTAACGCTGTGCATGCAGTTCTGACATGCGAGAACGTATTACCTGACATAGATCCTGAAGCTTCTGAAATTATGGGTAGCCTTTCATTACTTGCACAAGCCACAACTTCTCCTGCATTAATTGCTTTTACCTTAGGACCTTTTGATAACAGCATGCTGATAGTATCCACCTCTACTTTATATAATGCTCCTCTTCGGTCAGTAATCAGAGACTTTGTACCATTGACATTTTTTATTTCAGTATCGGTACTGTTGATCGATCAGAGATCTACTATGTGGGACAACCCTGCTTCACGGTGGGAACCAGGCATGTAGAGTCCATCCATTCACCTTTTCTGCGTGCAAAGCAGTAATCAAAGCAAAAGGTGGCTACTTTGAAGAACCTAGAATATAAGACATATTTTCAGTTGTTTCACACTTTTTTGTAAAGTGTAATGTATAATTCCACATGGTTACTTCTTAGTTTTGATGCCTTCAGTGTGATTCTACAATTTTCATAGTTGTGAAAATACAGAAAAATCTTTGAATGAGAAGGTGTGTCCAAACTTTTGGTCTGTACTGTATATTTTTGCTTTACTAAACTGGGTTGTAAACTCAGCTTTCATTCTTCGACTTTGATTCATCTTGCCGATATGCTCTTTATTATATCCCTGTGACACATGTGATGGCAAGAATAGGAATGTTTTTTATTATTTACTAAGTATATTACTATTGCCATTTATCCTATTTGTGTATTGTGCTTCTGAGATTGTTGTGACTGCCTACCTGGAGGTAGGAGCTTCTGTGGCCCCTGAGAAATTTACCAACTCTTCCTGAAGTTTACAACGCCTTTTTCCCCAGTGACTTCTTGTTGGAATATGTTTGGTGCAACAACTCCATTCCTGTCTATAAGTGTTTAGTTGCTAGATTTGTATGCTGTTTATAAAGTAAGAACAAAAAAAATCTCCCAGAGGCTCACACAGGAAGAGCATGTGACTGTATTTCCTGTTTTCCTGTGTGTGTGTTTAAGAGAAGCAGTCTAATGTAGATGCTGCACATACCGGTACAAGATTTGCAAAAATGCACCCCCATAGTCATCCATAAAATATAATACACCCCATAGTCATCCATAAAGTATAATGCACCCCATAGTCATCCATAAAATATAATGCACCAGCGTAGTCCTCCATATAGTATAATGCACCCCTAGTCATCTATAAAATATAATGCACCCCATAGTCATCCATAAAGTATAATATACCCTATATTCATCCATAAAGTATAATGCACCCAATAGTCATCCATAAAGTATAATACACCCCATAGTCATCCATAAAATATAATGCATCCCATAGTCCTCCATAAAGTTTAATACACCCCCATAGTCATCCATAAAGCATAATGCACCCCATAGTAGTCTGTGCGATGCAATACACTTCAGTTGGATGTGCGTCTGTGGATGCAATTTATTTTTCTGCTGGCATCGGCAGAGCCCTGATTCGCCGGGCTGATCACAATGGTGACAGCTCCAACCGCAGTCATTATGTCCCAGATTAGTATTGTGATGTGACATGTTATATGACAATAAGGAGTAAGGTCGCATGTTTGCTGCACTGCAGATAGTGCAAGAGTTGTGCTGTGTCCTATTATAGAAAATGCATTAAATTGCTAGTGACTCAGCTGGATCTCGGTGTGCTGCCTGCTTGAAATCCGCCTGAAAAAGCGCTTAAAAAACACTAAAAAGAACAAATATATTCACTGCAATGTCAAAGCAACTTGCTGTGTATATGTTCAGTCTTTTTGAGCTTCTTTTAACCTTTTAAGGCTTCAAAGTGTTAAAAAAAAATGACCTGACTATTTTTCAGGTGGCTTCCTTTTCAAAGCTTCTCATTAGGTAATATATACAGTGGCTTGCGAAAGTATTCACCCCCTTTGCATTTTTCGTGTTTTGTTACCTCACAACCTGAAATTTAACTGTTTTTTTATGGTTTGTATCAGTATGTGTTGTGGCATGGCGACTGGACATGTGATGGATGGACGGTATGTATCGCAGAGGTGGGTGGCCCTGTGATGGAAGCCTGGGCGTGTTTTGCTCAGCAGATCTACTGCTGAAGGTTTTTGCTATACATTGGGAGGCTTCCAGGTGACTTACAGAGATGGGTGGGTCCAGTCACCTACAAACCCACCCAAGGGGTGTGTCTTAATACCCGAGATGAAGCCTGTATGTGGTTGTGAGTTGGAGAACCTGTGATGAGGTCATGACCATGTGACCAGACCATCTGATCCATACCTCACCTGGGGGTGGGGTTACAGCTATGTAACGGAGGTGTGTTTGGCACATGGGAGAGAGTGTTTTGGGAGTCTGCCAGTGTGGACAGACTTCCATGTGTCCAGGCAGGACACTACAGAGAGGTCTCTGTGTTTCAAGAGAGGAAGAAGCCTTTCTATGTCTGTGGCTTCAGATAGAGCCTGAGTACTGGACATTGCACAAGCCTGTGTGCCCACAGGACTAGGAGAGCAGAGCTCTGATATGGACATTGTTACTGTGTCTGCATGATATAAAGACTGTTTACTTTTCTTTTGCTGATTTGATGGTTTATTAAGCCAATAAACACACATGGACGTTAAAGAGAATGTGCCTCCTGTCTCCTCCTACGCAGCCAAGTGAGTACGATCCTTACAATTGGTGCTAGACTGCGGGCAACGGTCCAAAGGAGCACATGTTGCAGTACTGGTTATCAGGAGCCAGAGGAGGAATGGATGGTCTTGAAAACCGTGAGTGTTATGCTGACCGGGGTCATTGAGAAATGAGCAGTGCTGATAGGATACCTCTGAGGTCAATAGGGACCTGGGAACCTGTGTGGCCAACAGGTAACGGAAGAGAGTCTGTGTTGTACTGAGCGGGGTCAAGAATAGACTGTATATTCACGTTTGTGGGATGCCTCTGAAGAGAAGAGGTGTCCGGGAACCTGTGTGGCCGAGAGTGTAGCAGACAGGAGTCTGTGTTGTGCTGATCTGGATCAGTGAGAGACTGTTTTTTTTTTCTTATAAGACACGTGTGAGGTGTTTGCTGTGGGTCACAAAGTTTTTTTTTTTGTCTCAACTTGCTGTGGCTCGGCGGGGCCACGAAGGGAACAAGCGGCTGGCTGTGGATCGGTGGGTCCATAAAGTCTGCGGTGCGGAGCTGTGCAGGGACTTGCGGCAGTGGGAGCTGCAGTGGCAAGTTACAGCAAGAGGTTCTGCAGCAGCAGGAGCTGCAGTGGTAGCAGCGGCTTGTGAGCGGCAGCCGAAGGTGCTGGCGGTTGTGGCTACAGCAGGAGTTGTGGCAGTGCCAGTAGGAGCTGGTGAGGTGCCATAAGGACATCAGAGGTCCAGAGTGGGTGACCTCTTAAAGGAACAGTACCAGCCCCAAAGAGACATAAGGGTCTGTGCGAACTGGGGACTGGGAGAGCCGTGGGGGAGTCCACGGTGTGTACCCCAGTGAAGGGTGGTATCCCTAAAAGGGGTGGAGTCCCAAAAGGTGCGGTGACCCAAAACAGGGATGATTGCCCAAAAGGGGTGGAGTCCCAAAAGTGGGTGGTATCCCAAATCGGAACAGTTGCCCAAACGGGGGCGGAGTCCCAAAAGGGGGCAGTAACCCAAATTGGGGTGGTGGCAAATAAAGGCGACTGCGAATAAGCCAATGGACTGTTGCCGGGTTCAGTGTTCGAACAGAGCATGTCCAGGATGTTGAACTGACTTCCATCTGACAAGATGTCACAGAGCTGTTCTGTAGAAGTCAATGGAGAGTGTGTGATTGGACTTCTAGACTCAGGGAGCCTGGTGACCCTGGTGAGCGCCACACTCCCTGTCTATCTGATTCCAGGAAGGAAGATGGAAGTCCACTGCGTTCATGGGGTCGCTAGGGATTATCCGGTGTCCAGGTTAATCATTGAGATGCCTGCTATTATTTCCAGCCATGATGTCCCTGTAATCCCAGACTTGCCATACCCTGTAATAATAGGCCAGGACTTTGAACAGTTTTGGGATTTGTGGGAGGAAATGGGAGTGTCTGATTGCTCAGAAGGGAGCTGGAATGACCCTAAGGGAGCCCCACCACAGCAGGTGGCTGTAGTGGTTCCTGGTGGGGTGATGTCTAAAAAGGAGGTAACACCATCGAAGGTCGAGGGTCCAGAGTTCCGGGTGACTGGAAGAAAGTGTGAGTCTGACCAACTTGGGGACTTAGCTGGGTTGACCAAACGTGGGACCATGAGAAACGGGGTTGCTCCAGAAAAGGGGTCAGACACCTGTCTAAATGGGTACGTGCTGTTCCAGGATGACAGAGGGAGTGGGAGAGACTCCTATGCAGACTGTGACTCAAACGCAAAGGAAAGTGAGTGCAGTAAGGTGGAGCTGAGTAAAAATGTCAGATCTTCCTCTCGCCGAAGGGGCCGCGGAAAGGCGGGACAGGCTACACCCTCTAACAAGAGAAATTATGTGGGGGAGTCAGGGTCAGGTACAGATCAGGTTAGTGTCCTTGATAAGGAGTCCACTTTATCGCTGACAAATCCCAGCCCAGAGGTAGGGCTGGAATTAGAACAGACCTGTAGTAGACCCTCATCTGCAATGCCCGGAAAGGGTGAAATGACTCAGTATGATGAAGGCTCCAGAGTACCAAATGCTGAAGAGCTGGAGTTCTCTGAAGTTACCAGGGGTCATGAGACAGTTGAACCTGCGGATGCAGGAACAAACGGAACTCTGAAGAGGCAGAGTGTGGGTGGGCAGGAGAGCCCAGCTGAAAATTTTATTAAAGAAGTGATGGTGCGACATGTGCTGGCTAAAAGAGAGCAGGACCATGAGATAGAGCTGCTTAAAGAGACAGTCGAGCGAGAAAGGGTCCTAAGACAAATGATTAAGCACAGAGTGGTGGAGCTGGAGAAGGAAGTCTCTAAGCTCAGAGGTCTTCTGTCAGCGTGTCAGACTATGAACAAGGCTCTATTGAAAGATACGGAGGTGCTCAGAGAGGCCCAAGAGAAGCATCAGCAGGAGCTTCTCCAGAGAGAAGATGAGTGTCGCTGCTTGCCAGAGGAGCTAGATAAAGTTCTCCAAGAGCTCAAGATAGAGAAGGAGACTAATTCCCATCTCCAGAAATCCACTGGTGACCAGGAAATCGAACTGTTGCACTCTCACGATCTGATCGCAATGAAGGAAAGTGAGCTGGAGAGGTTGACCAAAGAAGGGGCCTCGGCGGAGAAAGAAATCCAGCAGAGGAAGTGCCACGCAGATGGCCACACAAGGGAGATCGATGTCTTGGAAAACTGCACTGACTCTCAGGAAGAGAAAACCAAGAAGGTGAGACTTCGGTTTTCAAGTGCGTAATAGAGATACCCGAAGACATGCGAGAAGTGTGTGCCAGTGAGGATGTGCATGAGGCCTTTAGAAAGGCGGTAGAAGCATGTAGTGTGAACAGGGCACCAGAGACGAAACAGATGGTCATACTGTCGACTAGGGAAGTCACAATGAAGCGGGTGGCTGTCCTGAGAGACATGCATCTACAATGCCTCCGAATGAAACAGATGATCATGTTGAGAAATAAGGAAGCCGCTCGACATCTGGAGCAAGCAAGAAAAGCTCAAAGTCGGCTTGTATTGGTGGAAGACGTAGTTCAAGTGCCCAGAGGTCTGGTGTGGAAAGTAATTTGAAGACTTGGGAAAGTGATGCAGGAGATGGTGAATAGGTCCGGTGTGATGAGAGTGAGGCTGATGACGAAGCCCAGGTCATGGGTGAAGATGGGATGGTTCCATTCCTCATTGTCGGATCCATGGAGAGCCTTGGGAATATACGGATGCTCTTGGAGTATCGCGTGGCATACCTGAAAGAAGTAGAGTAACTAAGACTTGAGAAGGAGCAGGTCTACAGAGAGCTGCAGGAAATGGGAAGAAGATGTCTGCCACCTTCAACTCGTGGTATAGAGAGGCGAAGAGGTTCGCTTAAGACTGGAAGTCCTCAAGCTGGAGCTAATAGAGGAAATAGGGACAGAGTGAAGGACTGCTCTCTGGGCAATAAAGACCATGGGAGAAATAGCCAGCAGAGAGATAACAGGAGGTGGCCTGATGGAAGAGGTAGAAGCAGTGTTGCCTCAGTTAGCTCAGGGCTGAGTGGCCTAAGTGGGAGACCCTGTAGTGGACGAAATGACAACGAGTCAGACCAGACAGGACGCATGGGTGCAAGGGAATTGTGACGCCGTACTGACCGCTGGGATGCGGGTGGTCTGACAAGGGGGCATCCCTATCAGAGGATGTGACTGAGTCGAATAACGGACGGCTTCAAAACAGTTCAGAAGCAGGACCCGACTGTGACAGACCGTTTAACTGTGAGAGACGACCGAGAAGAGTCTCTGGTCAGGTAATAGAAAGTGTCAAGCCCCACGGCTTTAGGCAGAGGGGGGAATATGTGGCATGGCGACTGGTCATGTGATGGATGGGCGTTATATATCGCAGAGGTGGGTGGCCCTGTGATGGAAACCTGGGCGTGTTTTGCTCAGCAGATCTACTGCTGAGGGTTTTTGCTATACATTGGGAGGCTTCCAGGTGACTTGGAGAGATGGGTGGGTCCAGTCACCTACAAACCCACCCAAGGGGTGTGTCTCTTAATACCCAAGATGAAGCCTGTATGTGGTTGTGAGTTGGAGGACCTGTGATGAGGTCATGACCATGTGACCAGACCATCTGATCCATACCTCACCTGGGGGTGGGGTTACAGCTATGTAACGGAGGTGTGTTTGGCACATGGGAGAGAGTGTTTTGGGAGTCTGCCAGTGTGGACAGACTTCCATGTGTCCAGGCTGGACACTACAGAGAGGTCTCAGTGTTTCAAGAGAGGAAGAAGCCTTTCTGTGTCTGTGGCTTCAGATAGAGCCTGAGTGCTGGACATTGCACAAGCCTGTATGCCACAGGACTAGGAGAGCAGAGCTCTGATATGGACATTGTTACTGTGTCTGCATGATATAAAGACTGTTTACCTTTCTTTTGCTGATTTGATGGTTTATGAAGCCAATAAACCCACATGGACACTGAACAGAATATGCCTCCTGTCTCCTCCTACGCAGCCAAGTGAGTATGATCCTTACAGTGTAAAGAACATGCCTACAACTGTGAACAATTGTTTTTCTTTTTATTGTGAAACAAACAGCAAATAGAACAAAATAACTGAAAACGTCAGTGTCCATATTTATTCACCCCCCTAAAGTCAGTACTTTTTAGAGACTACTTTTGTGGAAATTACAGCTGCAAGTCACTTTGGATAAGTCTCTATGAGCTTTCCACATCTTGCCACTGGGATTTTTGCCCATTCCTCAACGCAGCACTGCTCCAACTCCTTCAAGTTAGATGGCTTCCTCTGATAAACAGCAATCTTCAACTCTGACCACAGGTTCTCAATTGTATAAGGTCCATGTCATGGTCCAGTCCAGGGTTTATTTTCTGCTGTCCTCTCTCTGGACTGGTCAAGCGGGGGTTAATCTCCTCTGCCTCATTCTGGTGCTAGCTGTGCTATTTTAGTCCATCATGGCCTGCTGACCCGTGTTAGTCATAGCTCAAGCTTCCAGTTTAGAGCCTCTGACCCTTGTACCTTGGTGATCCTCCTGCCTTTGACTTGTATCCATGTGTATGAACCTGACTGATCGCTAACCCTGTCTCTTGGTATCCGTCTCTGCTGCGGCGTTCTCTGTCTGGCTTTTGATTCCCGGCTTGTACCACGACCACGTCTTCCGTTTCATGTTTTTGGACCCCGCGCTCATGTTTGGCTCTTTGACCCTCGGCTTGGTATTTTGACTACGTGTATTGCTGCTCCTTCTGGTACTTCTGCTCTTGATCGTTTCTGGTTCGGTTCGTCTGACCACTCTCTCATTACCTGTGACACCTGTGCTGTTGCTCTGTGTTGCTATGCTTAGTGTGTAACCTCTCTTCCCTCACCAGCTCCCCTGGTGGAGGTTTCACTCCATTATCACTAACCATACATTTAACCTGGGTTTTGCATTTTTTTTTCTCTGGTCATGGATCCGCTGCATAACTTTGCGGATCAAGTGTCCAGTTTGACGAAGATGGTGGGGGATTTTTTGAAACATCGGTCCCTTGTCACGTCTCATACCCACTTGCAGAAAAAACTGACTGAAACTATTAAGACTGTGCAGGGAAACTCCTCTCATATTGTTAGTCTACCTGGTGACTCTGTAGATGTTGTTTTGCTCTCTCCCGAAACCTCGGTTAAACTTCCTGACACGTTTTCTGGCGAAAAAGATAAATTTCGCATATTCAGGGAGAGTTGTAAATTATGTTTTTTTCTTAGACCCCGATCGTCTAGGGATGAGACTCAGCGGGTGAGGATTACTATCTCCTTATTTTGGGAAGGTCCCCAATCCTGGACTTTCTTGCTGCCCCCTACCGCCCCTGAATGGAGGTCAGTAGATAGGTTCTTTGATGCCCTATGACTTTTCTATGATGACTCGGACCGTGTTAGGGTGGCAGAGGACACCATTATGAGTCTTGTTCAGGGGAAGCACTCACCCGAATGGTACAGATGCAAGTTCCGTCAATGGTCCACTGAGGTGTCTTGGGATGACTCCGCACTGAGATGTCTATTCGGGAGGGACTGTCGGATTGCTTGAAGGACGCTCTGGCTCTCCATCCACCTCCCAGCTCTTTGAAGAAGGCTATGACTCAGGCTATCCGTATCGATCGGAGGCTACGGGAGTGAGGTGTTACACAACGAGGGATTCCGTTGTTCCCTGCTAACCCTGATGTTTTGCTTCCGTCTGAATCTATGGAGGTGGGAGCCACCGATCTACAGGAGAAAGAGAGGAAACGGCGGCATGATGGAAAGCTGTGTTTTCACTCCGGAGATCCCAGACATTGGAAAAAGGACTGCCCCTCCTGTCCACCAACTAACAAGCGGATGAGTCTGGGTGATCATCAGGGAGGTCACTCAGACTCTCAGGTACCTTTTTCTTCATTTGCAAAGATACTGTTAAAGGTGGAACTTGGTGTTGAGAACGGCTTTTGTAGACTGTGGGTCATCCCTGAACCTGATTGACTCTAAGCTGGTGGCCCGCTGTAGATTAGGGACAGTTAGGTTGGAGATTTCCTTAAAAATTGTGGCTATTGACTCTACACCTCTCACAAAGGATGGTCTCCATTTCATTTCTAAAGAATTCACCCTCAGGGTGGGGGCCCTGCACCAGGAGCGCATGTCATGCTTTGTTTCGGATAACTGCTGGCCTGGTGTTAGGGTTTCCCTGGTTGCAACGGCATAACCCGGTTATTGACTAGGGTTCCCTTGATATTGTCAAATGGGGACCTAGTTATTCTGAAAATTGTCTTGCTACTGTGTCTACAGTCATGGCCAAAAGTTTTGAGAATGACACAAATATTATATTTTCACATGATCTGCTGCCCTCTGGTTTTTATGTGTGTGTTTGACAGATGTTTTTATCACAGACAGAAATATAATTGCAAACATATGAGTAACAAAAGCTTATATTGACAGTTAGAATGAGTTAATGCAGCAAGTCAATATTTGCAGTGTTGACCCTTCTTCTTCAGGACCTCTGCAATTCTCCCTGGCATGCTCTCAATCAACTTCTGGACCAAATCCTGACTGATAGCAGTCCATTCTTGCACAATCAATGCTTTCATTTTGTCAGAATTTTTAGGTTTTTGTTTGTCCACCCGTCTCTTGATGATTGACCACAAGTTCTCAATGGGATTAAGATCTGGGGAGTTTCCAGGCCATGGACCCAAAATCTCTATGTTTTGTTCCCTGAGCCATTTAGTTATCACCTTTGCTTTATGGCAAGGTGCTCCATCATGCTGGAAAAGGCATTGTTGATCGCCAAACTGCTCTTGGAGGGTTGGGAGAAGTTGCTCTTGGAGAACATTCTGGTACCATTCTTTATTCATGGCTGTGTTTTTAGGCAAGACTGTGAGAGAGCCAATTCCCTTGGCTGAGAAGCAACCCCACACATGAATGCTTTCAGGATGCTTAACAGTTGGCATGAGACAAGACTGGTGGTAGCGCTCACCTTGTCTTCTCCGAATGAGGCATTTTCCTGATGTCCCAAACAATCGAAAAGGGGATTCATCAGAGAAAATAACTTTACCCCAGTCCTCAGCAGTCCACTGCCTGTACCTTTTGCAGAATATCAGTCTGTCCATGATGTTTTTTTTCTGGAGAGAAGTTGCTTCTTTGCTGCCCTCCTTGAGACCAGGCCTTGCTCCAAGAGTCTCCGCCTCACAGTGCGTGCAGATGCACTCACACCTGCCTGCTGCCATTCCTGAGCAAGCTCTGCACTGCTGGTAGCCCGATACCGCAGCTGAAACACTTTTAAGAGACGGTCCTGGCGCTTGCTGGTCTTTCTTGGGTTCCCTGGAGCCTTTTTGGCAAGAATGGAACCTCTCTCCTTGAAGTTCTTGATGATGCGATAGATTGTTGATTGTTGATCTTTCTAGCTGCAATACTCTTCCCTGTTAGGCCATTTTTGTTCATTGCAATGATGACTGCACGTGTTTCTTTAGAGATAACCATGGTTAACAGAAGAGAAACAATGATGCCAAGCACCAGCCTCCTTTTAAAGTGCCCAGTGGTCTCATTCTTACTTAATCATGACAGATTGATCTCCAGCCATGTCCTCATAATGGAGCAATCACTGAAAAGAGGTTAGCTGGTCCTTTTAAGGCAGGGCTGCAATGATGTTGAAATGTGTTTTGGGGATAAAGTTCATTTTCTAGCCAAATATTGACTTTGCAAGTAATTGCTGTTAAGCTGATCACTTTTTATAACATTCTGGAGTATATGCAAATTGCCATTAGAAAAAGTGAAGCAGTAGACTTTGTAAAAATTAATATTTGTGTCATTCTCAAAACTTTTGGCCATGACTGTATGTCATTCATCAGTCTGGAGGGTATTCCGGAGTACCTGAAGGACTTTGAGGATGTGTTCTCCAAAAGGGAGGCTGAGGTTCTACCACCACACCGCCCATTCGCTTGTGCCATTGATCTTGTTCCTGGTGCCAAATTGCCCAAAGCCCGTCTGTACAATCGCTCCGGCCCTGAGCGGGCTGCTATGAAGGAGTATATCTCTGAAAGCCTCCGTAAAGGGCATATTCGGCCATCTGTCTCTCCTGTGGTGGCGGGGTTCTTTTTTGGAAAAAAAAAAGATGGTGGTTTACGCCCATGCCTCGATTTTCAAGAACTGAATTAGATCAGCATAAGAAACACTTATCCTCTCCCACTCATACCTGATTTGTACAATCAATTGTCAGGGGCCAGGTGGTTTTCTAAGTTGGACCTCAGGGGAGCATACAATCTCATCCGTATGCGGGAGGGGATGAGTGGAAAACTGCATTTCTCACCTCTGAGGGTCTGTTTGAAAATTTGGTCATGCCGTTCGGGTTGACTAACGCACCAGCGGTATTCCAGAATTTCATTAGCCATGTTTTTTCTGACTTTATTGAACGCTTTGTGGTAGTTTATCTTGATGATATACTCATATATTCTTCTGATAGACAAAGTCACATGGGTCATCTTCGTGCGGTTCTCCAGAGGCTCAGGGAGAACTCACTCTTTGCCAAACTGGAGAAGTGTTCATTTTTTACTCAAGAATTGTCCTTTCTGGGGGTCATTTTGTGTCACGAGCGCTTCAGAGGTGACAGGCTATCACCCTGCGTCAGGTCTCAGAAGGTCTGAGCGCCTGTCCATACAGACTGCTCCCTAATCCATCTGCTTCTAGGACCCAGCGTCTACCTCCTCCTGCTCAGAGAAGTTTGGATCTATATAGTTAGTGGCTCAGCTGTGACCCAGTGCGGGTAATAGCTTCATTTCCACTTGTGCCTGCTAGAGTGTTGGACCTTTTCAGAGTGCTCCAGTTTGGTGTCTGGAATCTCCCATCAGGTATCTGGCGATTCAGCTAAGTGTTCCCCTGTTTGTCTCACCTTACCGTCTTTAGTTTAGCCGAGACTGCCTAGCGCGCATCTCCCTCCTGTTCCCTATTCAGGACTTAGGCCTCAGGGAGAATCAGGGCCTGAGGTTCCGGCTCGGCGATTGGCGAGGAACTAGCATAGGGACACAGTAGGAGTTCTAGGGAGAGATGAGATCTAGCCTAGGGGTCTCCAAATCCCTTCCTTAGTGTCTGGGCCCCCCTTCCCCATTTCCTTTTCTGTTACACTTGGTTTTCCCACACTGTGCGTGACATTTTGTCAGCTGAGGGGTTTCGTATGGACCCTAGGAAGGTACAGGCCATTGTGGATTGGGTGCAACCCAGAGGTCTCAAGGGTCTTCAGCGATTTCTGGGTTTTGCCAATTACTATAGGAAATTCATCAAGGGGTTTTCTCAAGTGGTCAACCCCTCACTGATCTCACTCGAAAGGCGGCTAATCTCAAAAACTTGTCAGCTCCAGCTGTGGTGGCGTTTTCTTCATTAAAAAAAATGTTTCATGACTGCCCCTGTACTGGTCCAACCTGATTTGTCTAAACCATTTATCATAGAGGTGGTTGCCTCTGAAGTGGGAGTGGGGGCTGTGTTGTCCCAGGGGCCCACGACATTTACTAACTTAAGACCCCGTGCCTTCTTTTAAAAAAAAAATTTCATCTGCTAAGAGGAATTATGATGTGGGTAACTGGGAGTTGTTGGTCATTAAATTGGCGTTTAAAGAATGGAGGCATTTTTTGGAGGGGGCAGTCCATCGTATTACTGTCATTACAGTTCACAAGAACCTGTCTTACATCGAGTCGCCAAACGTTTAACTCCAAGACAGGCAAGGTGGTTACTTTTTTTTTTCCCGATTTCAGTTTTCCACCACTTTCAGACCACGGTCAAAGAATATGAAGGTGGATGCCTTGTCTAGATCCAGTATCACCTCCTGAGCCTCCTTCCTCCATTCTTCAGCGTGGGGTGGTGGTGGCTGTGGTGTCCACGAGATTGAAACCGGAGATTTGAGAGGCCCAATCTCTTGCTCCATCGTCCATATCTGAAAATAAGCTTTGTGCCTGTCCAGTATCGGTTAAGGGTCCTTCGGGAGTTCCACGACTCTGCTCTGAGTGGGCATCCTGGAATCAAGGCCACTCATAAACCCATCACTAGGCTGTTCTGGTGGCCCTCGTTGACTTCTGACATCACTGGGTTTGTATCCTCCTGTGAAACTTGTGCCTGTGCAAAAACCTCCTGCAACCGGCAGGCCGGGGGAATTGGTGCCACTGCCAATTCCTGATAGACCGTGGACTCATCTGTCCATGGATTTTATCACCGATCTTCCTCCCTCTAATGGCAAACCGTGATCTGGGTAGTTCTTGATAGGTTCAGTAAACAAGCACATTTTGTACCATTAGCGGGCCTCCCTAATGCTGAGACTCTATTTAAACTATTCATTGAACATGTGATCCGGTTGCATGGTGTGCCTGTCAGTGTGGTGTCTGATAGAGGGGTGCAATTCGTGGCAACATTCTGGAGGGCTTTTTGTAAAAGGCTGGGCATCAGTCTGACCTTTTCATCGGCCTACCATCCTGAGACCAACGGTCAGACTGAAGAACCAATCAGTCTTTGGAGCAGATTTTACAGTGTCTTGTCACTTCGAGACAGGATGATTGGTGCTCTGCGATACCTATAGTGCAATTCACTTTCAATAATCATGTCAATCAGTCCACTGGTACTTCTCCATTCTTCTGCAACTACGGGTTTCACCCTCATTTTGGTGAGTTTTCCCAGTTGGATTCGGGGTGTCCAGGGGCTGCTTCGGCCTTTCTGCTGTTGGGGGAGGTCTGGAGGGAGGTTCAGAGAAACATTGGGGAGACTCAGGGCAAATATAATTTTTTTTGCGGATAAACAACGTTCTGTGGGGCCGGCTTATCAGGTGGGGATAAGGTATGGTTATCCACCAAAAATATAAGGCTGAGAATTCCCTCGGCTAAGTTGGGTCCCAAGTATATTGGTCCGTATGAAATTTTAGAGGTGATTAATCCTGTGGCCTGTTGCCTGCTTTTGTCTCCATCATTGCGGATCCCCAATGTTTTCCATAAGGCTCTTCTGAAGCCGTCGGTGCCTTCCTCTGGTGAGTCTCTCTCACACCCGCCGCCTGTTGTGGTAGATGGACAGACCGAGTACGAGGTGGAACAGGTGGTGGATTCTCATATGCGCCGCCGTTTACTTCAGTACTTGGTCCATTGGAAAGAGTACGGTCCTGAGGACCGGCCATGGGTGCCGGCGCGTTCGGTCCATGCTGATAGGTTGGTCCGGGCCTTTCACGCTCATCATCCAGGGAAGCTTGGAGGTCCTGTGGCTCCCCCATTGAGTGGGGGGTACTGTCATGGTCCAGTCCGGAGTTTATTTTCTGCTGTCCTCTCTCAGGACTGGTCATGCTGGGGTTAATTTCCTTAGCCTCGTTCTGGAGCTAGCTGGGCTATTTCAGTCCGTCACAGCCTGCTGACCAGTGTTAGTGATAGCTCAAGCTTCCAGTTTAGAGCCTCTGACCCTTGTACCTTGGTGATCCTCCTGCCTTTGACTTGTATTAACGTGTATGACCCGGACTGATCTCTGACCCTGTCTCTTGGTATCTGTAGCTGCTGCTACATTCTCTGTCTGGCTTTTGATTCCCTGGCTTACACCCCGACCACATCTTCCGTCTCATGTTTATGGACCCCGCGCTCATGTTTGGCTTTTTGACCCTCGGCTTAGTATTTTGACTATGTGTATTGCTGCTCCTTCTGGTACTTCTGCTCCTGATTGTTTCTGACTCTCTCTTTACCCGTGCTGTTGCTCTGTGTTGCTACGCTTAGTGTATAACCTCTCTTCCCTCACCAGCTCCCCCTGGTGGAGATTTCACTACAGTCCATGCTTTGAATAGGGAACTCCAAAACATTCACACGTTTCACCTTAAACCACTGGAGTGTTGCTTTAGCAGTATGCTTTTGGGTCATTGTCTTGTTGGAAGGTGAACAAGGTCTCAAATAACTGACAGACTGAAACAGGTTTTGCTCAAGAATATCCCTGTATTTTGCACCATCAATTTTCCTCTTGACAAGGATAATTTTCCCTGTCCCTGATGCCAAAAAATATCCCCACAGCATGTTGCTGCCTCCACCATGTTTCACTGTGGGTACAGTGTTCTTAGGGTTATGAGCTGTGTTGGTTTGGTGCCCCGTCATTGCGTTTACTTTCGTTGCCAAAAAGTTCAATTTTTGTCTCTACTGATATGGGCTGCACCTTCCTCCATACACTTGGGAAGTCTCACTTAGTCATTTGGCAAAGTCCAAATGAGCCTAACAATTTGTTTGTGTAAGTAAAGGGTTTTTTCTGCCCACTCTTCCATAAAGGCCATATGAGGTCGTATGAGCAGATACTCCAGTCTCTGCTTACAAACTCAGCAGCTCCTTCAGAGTTACCTTTTGGTCTCTGTGCTGCCTCTCTGATTAATGCCCTCCTTGTCTGGGCTGAGAGTTTTGTTGGGCGCCCTCTCTTGGAAGGTTTGTTGTGGTACCATGTTCTCTCATTTGATGATAATGGATTTGATGGTGCTCTGGTTATCATTAGAGATTGGGATATTTTTAAAAACCCAACCCTGACTTGTACTCCTCAGCAACTTTTTCCCTGACTTATTTAGAGATCTACTTAGTCTTCATGGTGGTGTTTGGAGACCTCCTTTGTCTTCATGGAGGTGTTTGGAGATCTTCTTGGTCTTCATGATGTTTGGTTAGTGGTGCCTCTTGTTAATGGTGTTACAGCCTCTGTGGCCTTTCAGAAAAGGTAAAGTGTACATTCTGACTGACATGTGACACTTAGATTTCACACAGGTGGACTTCCTTTCACCAAGCATGAGACTTATGAAGGTAATTGCTTGCACCAGTTTTTAGGGGCTTCGTATGGAGTGAATAAAAATTGGCATGCCCATATGTAGTTATTTAATCCCATAAATTTAATATATGCCTATATTTTTTTTACTTCACTTCAGCAACTATTTAGTGCTGATGCATCACACACAAATCGGCTTACAAAAATATTTAAACACAGGTTGTAAAGTAACAAACTGCCTAAATTACACAAGAATCCCGAAGACCCACCAGGTCGCCCAATTGTTTCGGGAAATGGTGGCTTATGTGAAATCATTTAGGATATTATTATTTTTTTAAACCAATTGTGGCAACTTTGCCGTCTTTTATCAAGGACACAACATCAGCCCTGCGCAAGATGGACCAACTACATTTGGATGATGATATGTTAATGGTCACAGCGGACATCGAGTCGCTTTAAACTTAAATCAAACATGAGGATGGTATTAGGGCAACTGCTTGGTTTTTGGAGACAAGTAATATTGATAAATCCCTTGCTAATCTCATTGTAGTTCTTTTGGACTTTTTGTTACACCACAATGCTTTTACATTTAATGGGAAAGTTTTTTTTGCAGATACAAGGTACTCCAATGGGGGCATCTTGCGCCCCCTCTTATGCTAACCTTTTCCTAGGAGCATGGGAACGTCAAATCTTCCAAGTGGAAAGTATTCCAGAAATGGAGAGGGTTCACGACTGGATAAGATACATCGACGATGTATTCTTCATTTGGCAAGGGTCAGAGATTGAATTGCAAAATCTAATGCAGAGACTCAACTCTAATGATGTAAATATTAAACTTACCTATAAATATGGACGAACTCTTGAATTTTTGGATATCAAAATAACTGCTTTAACAAATGGGACACTTGATACTGATATTTATCGTAAACCAACCTCTACTAATTCTTTTCTTCAAGCGGACTCAGCACATCCTAAGTCCCTTATACGTGGCTGGCATTCCGGTTGACCAATTTTTGAGGGCAAGAAGAATCTGCTCTAATGATATTACGTTTGAACAACAGTCTCGAGTTTTGACGTATAGATTTAAACAAAGGGGCTATAGCAACAGAACGATTAGACGTGGTTACCATCGAGCATTAAAGTCCAATCAAAATAATCTTCTATATAATGATAGGGACAAGAAGAAAAATCAAGATGCTGAACAGACTAGATTCATCTCCACATATTGTAATGAGTGGAGTGAGCTAACAGATATCATAAAAAAACATTGGAAAGTCTTGGAAATGGATCCCACTCTAAAACAGATTGTACCATCTGTGCCACGTTTTACAGCACGCCGTTCGGCTAACCTTAGGGATCTTCTCTTCCATAGTCATTATGACCCCAAAAATTCTTATCGAACAACTAAAGAGGACAATAATGGCTTTTTTCCATGTGGGATGTGTAAGGCCTGTTTCAACTATGATGGTTCCAGAACATATCAAATTAGAAAGCATCTCACCTGTTCATCTAAAGCTGTTATCTATAACGCAACCTGCCCTTGTGAGAAAATCTATATAGGACTGACTACCAGGGAACTTAAGCTTAGAGTGAGAGAGCATGTGCTGGATATTGAGAAAGCAAGTGTGGTGTTGGACAACTCTACACTAAAAACAATCCCACGCCACTTTAAAACATATCATGGCTGTAACTCCAGGGGACTTAAGATTAAAGCCACTGATCAAGTGAACCTGGGAATTCGAGGTGGTAATTTAGCAAAAATCCTGGCGCAAACGGAAAGTAAGTGGATATATAGATTGGGCACCCTTGGTCCTTTTGGTCTCAATGAAAGATTTGGATTTGCCGCTTTTTTATAAAAAGTATTTATTCCATATCAATTCCTTAATTAACTAACTAACTGTTTTGTATATCTCTTTTAGGGGTTGGGTATTTATTTATATTCATTTTTGTTTTTTTGTATGTTGTGTCTATGGTTTTAATTGTATTTTAACTCTTACTATTTGTGTTCCTCTAGTTATTCCTGACTTTGATTGTCCTCCATTGTGTGTATATCCTGTTATGTTTGAAGCTATTTATCTATCACCATAACCTTCTGTGGAGGATTTACTTCATGGCTACTATCAAGTTGGAACCATATATATTTTTTTCCCATGGCGATGGACTGTGTCATTTTTCTATTCTTCCTGAATAATTTTGTTGTTTCATAATATTAGTGCCCCCTCCTTTTGGTATTAAATTGGGACTTTATTACTAATGTATATGTATTTATTGATTTATTTTGCACTTTAACCCCTTCACCCCCAAGGGTGGTTTGCACGTTAATGACCGGGCCAATTTTTACAATTTTGACCACTGTCTCTTTACGAGGTTATAACTCTGGAACGCTTCAACGGATCTTGGTGATTCGGAAATTGTTTTCTCATGACATATTGTACTTCACGTTAGTGGTAAAAATTTTTCGATATAACTTGCGTTTATTTTTGAAAAAAATGCAAATATGGCAAAAATTGTGAAAATTTTGCAATTTTCATACTTTGAATTTTTATTCCCTTTAAACAGAAATATGTCACACAAAATAGTTAAGAAATAACATTTCCCAAATGTCTACATCAGCACAATTTTGGAACCAAAATTTTTTTTTGTTAGGAAATTATAAGGGTTAAAAATTGACCAGCGATTTCTCATTTTTACAACAAAATTTAGAAAGCCATTTTTTTTAGGGACCACCTCACATTTGAAGTCACTTTGAGGGGTCTATATGGCAGAAAATGCCCAAAGTGACACCATTATAAAAACTGCACCCCTCAAGGTACTCAAAACCACATTCAAGAAGTTTATTAACCCTTCAGGTGCTTCACAGGAGCTGAAGCAACGTGGAAGGAAAAAATGAATATTTAACTTTTTAGTCACAAAAATGAACTTTTACAAACTTTTTTTTATTTTCACAAGGGTAAAAGGAGAAAATGGACAGAAAAAGTTGTTGTGCAATTTCTCTTGAGTACGCTGATACCCCATATGTTGGGGAAAACCACTGTTTGGGCACACGGCAGAGCTCGTAAGGGAAGGAGCGCCGTTTGACTTTTTCAGACCAAAATTGGCTGGAATTGAGATTGGACGCCATGTCGCGTTTGGAGAGCCTCTGATGCGCCTAAACAGTGGAAACCTCCCACAAGTGACACCATTTTGGAAACTAGACCCCCTATGGAACTTATCTAGATCTGTTGTGAGCACTTTGAACCCCCAAGTGTTTCACAAAAGTTTATAATGCCTGAGTGTGAAAAAAAAAACAATTTTCCACAAAAATGATTTTTTAGTCCCAAATTTTTGATTTTTCCCAAGGAAATTGGACCCCAAAAGTTGTCTAATTTGTCCTGAGTACGCTGATACCCCATATATGGGGGGGAAACTGTTTGGGCGCATGGCAGGGCTTGGAAAGGAAGTAATAACGTTTTGGAATGCAGACGTTGATGGGGTCATGTTCCGTTTGTAGTGCCCCAGATGAGCCTAAACAGTGGAAACCCCCCACAATTGACCCCATTTTGGAAACTAGACCCCCTAAGGAACTTATCTAGATCTGTGGTGAGCACTTTGAACGCCCAAGTGCTTCACACAAGTTTATAATGCCCGGGTATGAAAAATAAAAAATCTTATTTTTTTCCCACAAAAATTATCTATTAGTCACCAATTTTTTATTTTCCCAAGGGTAACAGGAGAAATTGGACCACAAAATTTGTTGTACAATTTGTCCTAAGTACTCTGATACCCCATATGTGGGGGGGAACCACTGTTTGGGCGCACGGCAGAGCTCTGAATGGAAGGAGCACCATTTGACTTTTTCAAACCAAAATTGGCTGGAATTGAAATTGGATGCCATGTTGCATTTGGAGAGCCCCTGATGTGCCTAAACAGTGGAAACCCCCCACAAGTGACCCCATTTTGGAAACTAGATCCTCTAAGGAACTTATCTAGATCTGTGGTGAGCAATTTGAACCCCCAAGTGCTTCATACAAGTTTATAACGTAGAGCCGTATAATTAAAAAATCATACTTTTTCCAAAAAAATTATCTTTTCACCCCAATTTTTATTTTCCCAATGGTAACAAGACTTCAAAAGTTATTGTGCAATTTGTCCTGAGTACGCTGATACTCCATATGTGGGGGTAAACCACTGTTTGGGTGCATGGCAGAGCTTGGAAGGAAAGGAGCACCATTTGACTTTTTCAACGCAGAATTCGCTGGACGCCATGTCGTGTTTGGAGAGCTCCTGATCTGCCTAAACAGTGGAAACCCCTGACAAATGACACCATTTTGGAAACTAGACCCCTCAAAGAACTTATCTAGATGTGTGGTGAGAACTTTGAACCCCCAGGTGTTTCACTAAAATTTATAACGCCCGAGCATGAGAATAAAAAAAATCATATTTTTTCCACAAACATGATCTCTTAGTCCCCAACTTTTTATTTTCCCAAGGGTAACAGGAGAAACTGGACCCCAAAAGTTGTTGTCCAATTTGTCCTGAGTATGCTGATACCCAATATGTGGGAGAAAACTACTGTATGGGCACACGTCGGGGCTCGGAAGGGAAGTAGTGACGTTTTGGATTGCAGACTTTGATGGAATGGTCTGCGGGCGTCATGTCGCGCTGTTCTGAAGGTCTCAGGGGAGTGCGCAGGGAGCCCCCTCCCTGCGCGATGCTCCCCTGTGCCCCTGGTACACCGCGATCATGTTTGATCGCGGTGTGCCAGGGGTTAATGTACCGGGACCGCTCCGTGACCACTCGTGGCACATAGTGCCAGTTGTCTACTGTGATAATCAGCTGATCGCCTTGGACGTACTATCCCGTCCATGGGCAGATTGGCACGGGTTTTATGGACGGGATAGTATGTCCGATGGCAGAGAGGGGTTAATATACTTAATATATCCCATATCTTAATCATTATGAGTTATATTTAATTGTTATTTTTGCACTCTTTTATTGCATATCATGATGTCTATAATGTATTTATATATTGCACTATATATTCATATGTCTATTATGTGCTTATTTATTGCACTTTATGCACCTTATTACTCTAATTATTCAGGAATTGCATTAACACCATTATCACTGTACTAATTTGCACTTTATTAAATTGTTATTTGCACAGATTATCTCTATTCTGGGTCGGACTGGCCCACCGGAGAACCGGAGGATTCTCCGGTGGGCCCTGGCATCTGGGGGGCCTGGCACCTGCTGGCATACCGGGGCCACCTGTCCCCGCTGCTAAAGCGAAATGAATATTCACTGCTTCCCATGCCCACATGGGCGTGGGAAGCAGTGAATATCATTACTTACCTGTCACCCGCTCCAACCGCTGAGTGCCGCTGTGTCCTCGCGTCCTCTCTTGCTGCGATGTTCAGGCAGAGGGCTCGATGACGTCATTAGTGAGCGCCGCTCCCTCTGCCTGAGCATTCACTGCCGGAGGACCGAAGACAGCGGCGCTCAGCAGTGGACCCCGGTGACAGGTAAATATCGCAGGTGCTGGGGCCCTGAGCCAGTGGTGACACCGGCACCTGTCACCCATAGCGCGCCGGTGTCCCTGCCTGCTTAGGACACCAGCACCTGGCCCCCAGTGACGAGAGGTGAGTATGTCTTTTTTTTTTTTTTTTGCAGCATCTATGGGGGCACAGTCTGTGGAGCATCTATGGGGGCATAATCTATGGGGGCATAATCTGTGGAGCATTTATGGGGGCATAATCTGTGGAGCATTTATGGGGGCATAATCTATGGGGGCATAATCTGGAGCATTTATGGGGGCATAATCTGTGGAGCATTTATGGGGGCATAATCTATGGGGCCATAATCTGTGGAGCATTTATGGGGGCATAATGTCATGTGTGCATTGCCACGAAGATCGTCGCGGTTGCACATTTTGACTTCTCACAGCTGAGCTGCTGTTTCTTTGTGTTTGGCAGCTAGGGAGTTAATTCTGTCTGTGCTCGGTGCTGGGACTGGGTGCAGTTTCTCCCGGCTGCAATTGATTATTTGTTGATTGGTTTCCTTTAAATTCCTGGTTGTCTGCTTGGGGAGTTGCCAGTGAAACCTTCATGCAGACCACAGATAGGAATGAATCTGTATAGACTTTAGTTGTGAGCTCCTTAGTTGTTCTGGGCTCAACTTGGTTAGAGTTTATTTCCCAGACCATTTATGTTCCTTTGGTGTTTGAGTGTGTATGCAAGCGAGTGTTATCCTGTCTGTCTTATATGTCTAATCTGTGTATTTAGCTAAGATCAGCCCATATCCCTTTGGTGGTAGTCAGGATCCTTCTTAGGACTGATTACAGGGTTCAGGGTCTGATAGGAGACAGGGTTAGGTTGGTGACTTGGACCTCTGAACCATTATCAGTACCTCCAAGGTGAGGGATTAGTTAGGACCCCAGTTTAGGGTCAGGTTAGATCCCGGTCCACCTCTTTCCTGTTTCAGCTCATCAAGTCCTCAAGATTAACCCTGAGTTCAGCAGATATCGTGTCAGGTAAATCTATTCTATACTTACATGCTGATGTTGCTATACTAGTTGTTGTATAGAGTGTTGTTCCTGTATTAATAGTTTACTGACATTGTATACATATCATTAGACAGCGTGACATTTTCACTGGCCATAAAAATTATCTCCAGTTACCATGGATCCAGTAGCCCAGCTGGCTCTGCAGTTGCAGGGATTATCCATGGAGCTGACGGACATTAAGTCCAAAGTTTTGTCTCCCCTGGAGCAAACCAGAGTTGAACCTAAGGTTGCTCTCCCGGACAGGTTCACTGGTGGGCGAGACAAATTTTTCACCTTCCGGGAGGCATGTAAATTGTATTTTCGGCTTCGGCCTCGATCATCAGGGAGTGAGGAGCAGAGAGTGGGAATTGTTATCTCACTTCTGCAAGGGGACCCTCAATCCTGGGCATTTTCCCTTCCTCCGGGATCCCCGGCTCTACTGTCTGTAGATCAATTTTTTACTGCCCTGGGATTGGTATATGATGACCCAGATCGGGTCTCTCTTGCTGAGACAAAATTACGTAAGATACAGCAGGGAGATCGTCCGGCAGAGGAATTTGCTTCTGAGTTTCGTAGATGGGCCACAGATACTCAGTGGAATGACCCAGCTCTTAGGAGCCAGTTTTGTCATGGGCTTTCTGATAAATTAAAAGACGTTTTGGCTCAGTATGAGTCTCCTCCTTCTCTGGAGGCTGCTATGGCCTTAGCTATCCGTACTGATAGACGGCTTCGGGAGAGGGGTGAGGTAACCCCACTCCCTGTTGTTTCTCCACCTACCACTAAAGTCCCTTATGTTGAGGTTCCCCTTGTCTGTTCGGATGAGCCTATGCAGTTGGGAGGGACATCATTTCGTAGGAGGGGATTGGCGGTACGCCGCAGGACTAGAAGATGTTTTTTCTGCGGGAAAGAGGGACATTTTGTTGGAGAATGTCCATCCCATGCCTTGTTGAGCCAAAAGTCGCCGGAAAACTGTTAATCCCAGGTTGTGTGGTGGACGACAACCTGGGAGTATGTATTTCATCCGCCAGTTCTTCTCAGTTCCTTGTACCAGTGGAGGTGGTAGTTGGTACGAGAGTGGAGAGATTTTCTGTTCTTCTTGATAGTGGTTCCGGGGCTAATCTGGTTGACGCTCAGTTTGCTCAGGCTCAAGGTATGCATCTGAGTGTATTGGTCAAACCGATCCCTATATTCTCCATTGACGCCAGGCCTCTCGGCCAAGGTAGCTTTGTTCATGAGGTTCATAACATTGACCTTCGGGTAGGGGCAATACATAGGGAACAATTATCTTGTTATGTGTTGGAGGGTCTACCTACTCCCATTGTGTTGGGACTTCCTTGGTTGGTTAAACATAACCCTGTGATTAATTGGCAGTCCAGAGAAATAAGCCAATGGGGTGAGTTTTGCAAAAGCAACTGCATGAACACAGTCATCAGTGCGGTCGTGCCTAGTACATTGCCTCCTTTTTTGGAGGATTTTGGGGATGTTTTCTCTGAGGAGGGGTGTCAGGAGTTGCCTCCTCATCGCGTGTATGACTGCTCTATTAATCTCCTTCCTGATGCTAAGTTGCCTAAAGCTAGGTTGTATAATCTTTCTGGTCCTGAGAGGCAGGCTATGAAAGATTATATTTCTGAAAGTCTGGCCAAAGGGCATATTAGACCTTCATCTTCCCCAGTAGCCGCGGGGTTCTTCTTTGTGAAGAAGAAAGATGGAGGCCTACGCCCTTGCTTGGATTTCCGCGAACTTAATCGGATTACTGTTCAAGATCCGTATCCACTCCCTCTTATTCCTGATCTCTTCAACCAAATTGTTGGTGCCAAATGGTTTTCTAAATTGGATCTCAGGGGGGCGTATAATCTGATTAGGATAAAAGAGGGGGATGAGTGGAAAACGGCGTTTAACACGCCGGAGGGACATTATGAGAACCTAGTCATGCCTTTTGGTCTGACTACTGCACCAGCAGTATTCCAACATTTTGTTAATGACATTTTTCGTCACCTTGTGGGGCTGTTTGTGGTTGTATATTTGGACGACATTTTAATTACTCGCCAGATCTTGTGTCTCATCAGGAGCATGTGAGACAGGTGTTGCAGATCTTGCGAGACAATAAATTATACGCCAAACTGGAGAAGTGTGTATTTGCCGTACAGGAACTTCAGTTTTTGGGTTTTTTGGTGTCAGCCTCCGGTTTCCGTATGGAACCTGAAAAGGTGAGAGCAGTGCTTGAATGGGATCAGCCAGGGGATCTTAAGGCTCTGCAGCGTTTTTTGGGGTTTGCTAACTACTACCGGAAATTTATTTGTAATTTCTCATCTGTCGTCAAACCTCTCACTGACATGACAAGAAAAGGGACGTATTTTTCTAAATGGTCGGACAAAGCTTGCCAAGCCTTTTCCTCTTTGAAGAAATGTTTTGCTTCGGCACCCGTTCTCATCCAACCAGATGCATCTCAGCCGTTCATTGTGGAGGTGGATGCGTCTGACGTAGGGGTGGGTGCTATATTGTCCCAGGGTCCGTCCCCTGGTAAATGGCATCCGTGCGCTTTCTTTTCTAAGAAATTGTCGTCCGCCGAAAGGAATTATGATATCGGCAATAGGGAACTTTTGGCCATTAAGTTAGCTTTTGAAGAATGGCGTCACTTTTTGGAGGGGGCAGTCCACCCGGTTACCGTTATTACTGATCACAAGAACCTGTTGTATTTGGAATCCGCTAAGCGTCTGAATTCCAGACAAGCTCGATGGTCGTTGTTTTTTACCAGGTTTAATTTTGTCGTCACTTATCGCCCGGGGTCTAAGAATGTAAAGGCTGATGCCTTGTCTCGCAGTTTCCCAGGGGCCGGGAAAACGGATGACCCGAGTCCTATCCTTCAGGAGGGGGTGGTAGTGTCGGCTGTATTTTCTGAGCTTGAGGAGGAGGTGTTAGAGGCTCAGGGAGACGCCCCTGCAGGACCTCCAGGGAGACTGTTTGTCCCAAATCTGTTGAGACAAAAGGGTATTGAGGCACATCATAATTCTGCTCTAGCAGGACATCCAGGGAGTAAGGCTACTTTAGATCTCCTTTCTCGCCGGTTTTGGTGGCCTAATGCTAATAAAGATGTTATAACTTTTGTCTCGTCATGTGGGGTGTGTGCTCGCTCTAAAACCCCTCATACCCGTCCGTCTGGACCCTTTTACCCTTGAAACTTCCGGAGCGTCCATGGACTCATTTATCTATGGACTTCATTACGGACCTTCCTCCGTCGTCAGGGAATACTGTCATACTGGTGGTTGTTGACAGGTTCAGTAAGATGGCACATTTCGTTGCTCTTCCTGCACTCCCTAATGCTAAAACTCTGGCGCAGGTGTTCATTAGGGAGATCGTTAGACTTCATGGGTTGCCTTCTGATGTGGTGTCAGATAGGGGGTCTCAGTTTGTGTCCAAATTTTGGAGGGCATTTTGTTTACGTCGGGGGATGCAATTGTCATTTTCCTCGGCTTTTCATCCGCAGACCAATGGTCAGACAGAGCGTCTGAATCAGAGCTTAGGCTACTTTCACATTTGCACTCGGGCGACCTGCGCCTATCTGCGCACGGCCGCCGCTAAGCTCCGCCCCGGCCGCGCCTCCTCCCGGCGGCTCCGCCTATGGGCGCATGACGGCGCATGCGACCTGTGTACCCTATCTTTATCATTGGGTACGCAGGCCGTGCGCAGTATGCGTTTGACTGCGCATGCGTCCTTTTTTATGGTGCGCCGAGCGCACTAAAATGCAACATTGTGCGCTTTGGTGCGCTCGGCGCAGCGTCAAAAGGACGCATACTGCGCATGGCCTGCGTACCCAATGATAAAGATAGGGTACACAGGTCGCATGCGCCGTCATGCGCCCATAGGCGGAGCCGCCGGGAGGAGGCGCGGCCGGGGGCGGAGCTTAGCGGCGGCCGTGCGCAGATAGGCGCAGGTCGCCCGAGCGCAAATGTGAAAGTAGCCTTAGAGACATATCTCCGGTGTTTTGTCTCAGAGAACCAAGAGGACTGGTCTTCTTTCTTGCCTCTGGCAGAGTTCGCTCTTAACAACAGGCGGAGCGAGTCCACTGGTAAGTCCCCGTTTTTTGGGGCATATGGTTTTCATCCCCAGTTTTGTACTTTCAATGGGGGGGGCCCTTCTGGGGTTCCTGAGGAGGAGCGTTTCTCGTCGTCACTTGCTTCTGTGTGGAGAGGTGTATTGAATAATCTGAGTGCGATGGGGAACCGTTACAAACGTATGGCTGATAGGAGGAGAGTTTCTGGTCCAGATCTGAATGTGAACGATCTGGTATGGTTGTCTACCAGGAATATAAAACTTAAAGTGCCCTCCTGGAAACTGGGTCCCAGATTCATCGGGCCGTACAGGATCAGTTCCATAATTAATCCTGTGGCATTTCGTCTGGACCTCCCTCCTACGTTTAAAATTCATAATGTGTTCCACAAGTCATTACTTAAAAGGTATGTGGCACCAGTCATACCGTCACCTCTACCTCCTCCTCCTGTGTTGGTCAATGGTAACTTGGAATTTCAAGTATCAAAGATCATTGACTCACGTCTGAATCGCCGGTCCCTTCAGTACTTGGTGCATTGGAAGGGGTATGGTCCAGAGGAGAGGACGTGGGTCCCTGCGTCTGATGTTAACGCAGATCGTTTGGTTCGGACCTTCCACAGAACTCACCCGGGCAGGCCTGGCCCTGAGGGTCCGGAGGCCCCTCGTAGAAGGGGGGGTACTGTCATGTGTGCATTGCCACGAAGATCGTCGCGGTTGCACATTTTGACTTCTCACAGCTGAGCTGCTGTTTCTTTGTGTTTGGCAGCTAGGGAGTTAATTCTGTCTGTGCTCGGTGCTGGGACTGGGTGCAGTTTCTCCCGGCTGCAATTGATTATTTGTTGATTGGTTTCCTTTAAATTCCTGGTTGTCTGCTTGGGGAGTTGCCAGTGAAACCTTCATGCAGACCACAGATAGGAATGAATCTGTATAGACTTTAGTTGTGAGCTCCTTAGTTGTTCTGGGCTCAACTTGGTTAGAGTTTATTTCCCAGACCATTTATGTTCCTTTGGTGTTTGAGTGTGTATGCAAGCGAGTGTTATCCTGTCTGTCTTATATGTCTAATCTGTGTATTTAGCTAAGATCAGCCCATATCCCTTTGGTGGTAGTCAGGATCCTTCTTAGGACTGATTACAGGGTTCAGGGTCTGATAGGAGACAGGGTTAGGTTGGTGACTTTGACCTCTGAACCATTATCAGTACCTCCAAGGTGAGGGATTAGTTAGGACCCCAGTTTAGGGTCAGGTTAGATCCCGGTCCACCTCTTTCCTGTTTCAGCTCATCAAGTCCTCAAGATTAACCCTGAGTTCAGCAGATATCGTGTCAGGTAAATCTATTCTATACTTACATGCTGATGTTGCTATACTAGTTGTTGTATAGAGTGTTGTTCCTGTATTAATAGTTTACTGACATTGTATACATATCATTAGACAGCGTGACACATAATCTATGGGGGCATAATCTGTGGAGCATTTATGGGGGCATAATCTATGGAGCATCTATGGGGGCATAATCTAAGGAGCATTTATGGGGGCACAATCTATGGAGCTTCTATGGGGCATAATCTAAGGAGCATCTATGGGGGCATAATCTAAGGAGCATCTATGGGGGCACAATCTATGGGGGCACAATCTATGGGGGCACAATCTATGGGGGCACACTCTATGGGGGCATAATCTATGGAGCATCTATGGGGCATAATCTATGGAGCGTCTATGGGGGCATAATCTATGGAGCATCTATGGGGGCATAATCTATGGAGCATCTATGGGGGCATAATCTATGGAGCATCTATGGGGGCATAATCTATGGAGCATCTATGGGGGCATAATCTATGGAGCTTCTATGGGGCATAATCTATGGGGGCATAATCTATGGAGCTTCTATGGGGCATAATCTAAGGAGCATCTATGGGGGCATAATCTATGGGGGCATAATCTATGGGGGCATAATCTAAGGAGCATTTATGGGGGCATAATCTATGGAGCATCTATAGGGGCATAATCTATGGGGGCACAATCTATGGAGCTTCTATGGGGGCATAATCTAAGGAGCATCTATGGGGTCACAATCTATGGAGCATCTATGGGGGCATAATCTATGGGGGCATAATCTATGGAGCTTCTATGGGGCATAATCTATGGGGGCATAATCTATGGAGCTTCTATGGGCATAATCTAAGGAGCATCTATGGGGGCATAATCTATGGGGGCATAATCTATGGGGGCATAATCTATGGGGGCATAATATAAGGAGCATTTATGGGGCATAATCTATGGAGCATCTATAGGGGCATAATCTATGGGGGGCACAATCTATGGAGCTTCTATGGGGGCATAATCTAAGGAGCATCTATGGGGGCACAATCTATGGAGCATCTATGGGGCATAATCTATGGGGGCATAATCTATGGAGCTTCTATGGGGCATAATCTATGGGGGCATAATCTATGGAGCTTCTATGGGGCATAATCTAAGGAGCATCTATGGGGGCATAATCTATGGGGGCATAATCTATGGGGGCATAATCTAGGGGGCATAATCTATGGGGGCATAATCTAAGGAGCATTTATGGGGGCATAATCTATGGAGCATCTATAGGGGCATAATCTATGGGGGCACAATCTATGGAGCTTCTATGGGGGCATAATCTATGGGGGCACAATCTATGGAGCTTCTATGGGGGCATAATCTAAGGAGCATCTATGGGGGCACAATCTATGGAGCTTCTATGGGGGCATAATCTAAGGAGCATCTATGGGGGAATAATCTATGGAGCATCTATGGGGGCATAATCTATGGAGCATCCATGAGGGCACAATCTATGGAGCATCTATGGGGGCATAATCTAAGGAGCATCTATGGGGGCACAATCTATGGAGCGTCATGGGGGCATAATCTAAGGAGCATCTATGGGGGAATAATCTATGGAGCATCTATGGGGGCATAATCTATGGAGCATCTATGAGGGCACAATCTATGGAGCATCTATGGGGGCATAATACATGGGCAGCATATGGGGCACAATCTATGGAGCATCTTGTGGGGCATAATACATGGGGCAGCATATGGGGCATAATCTCATTTTCCACCCTAGGCTTATACTCGAGTTGATAAGTTTTCCCAGTTTTTTGTGGCAAAATTAGGGGGGTCGGCTTATACTCGAGTATATATGGTATCTATCTATTATCTATCTATATATATATATATATATATATATATATATATAGCATTATACCCTATGAGGGGTGTCAGCATTATACCCTATGAGGGGGGGCAGCATTATCCTCTATGAGGGGGGCAGCATTATCCCCTATGAGGGGGCTGCTTTATCCATGAGGGAGGCTACCCCAACTCCTGCTACATAATTAAGACATGTACTACCTTATATTATACCCTGATATTAGTGTGTTTTACTGCACAATTTGTGGTCTTGTATTTATTTCTATGTAGCTACATAGTGGGCCCCAAGAATGATTTTCTCTGGTGGGCCCAAGGTATTCCAGTCCGACGCTGTCTCTATTCATTCCTTCTGCCTCGCACTTCGGCACTTTGTCTCTGTGAATCGCAGGGTTGCAGTATGCATGCGCTGGTTTTCCCTGACCCAGGCAGACTCCTGGATGCGCTCTGTATGTGACCGTTTGCGTTCCATGCATGCAGTTCACTGAGCGGTATCCAGGAAGTCAAGCTGTACCATGGGCTGTGGCATCAGCGCACATGCGTCGACATGCCCCCAAAGCGTCACATATGTTGACACGCCCCCAAATTTCACAGCACACTGCCATTGGCCATTTGGGTTGTTAAATACTCCTCTATCCCTCACTAAACCACGCCCCTGGAAGAAGCAGACGAAACGCGCGTTGGGGTGAGTGGACGTCACCACCGCACTGTGCCAGGTATATCTTGCTATATGCAATCTTTCTTTTCCACTATGGATAATATTATGGCTGTATTTAATAGCACTCTATTGGGTTGTCTTATTTGAGGCTGTCTTGGTAGTACAAATTCCATGATTCTCTGAACACACTGCTGTCAGTAGTATATATATGGATTTCCAGAGTACTTATCTGGTTGTTTTTTAGTGCTCCTTTAATTTATCCCTATATAGTGTGCCTATGAATCGTGGATATACTGATCCTTAATTATCATCCTTGTTGTTATGGCAATATTATAATTTCAATATATATATATTTCTACCTGGTATATTTATACAATTATAACTGTGGATTTTTGGTGTGATATTAGTCTGGAATAATGTTTTCATGAATTTATTCTGACCTTGTTACTTCATTTTATAAGCTTTGTCTAGCATTTTTTCTATTTATTAGACACACTGATGTTCTTAATTTTGATGCTGACTTCCAATTTTGGTGCTTATTCATTATAATCTGACTCATTATCTATACCTATTATTAATAACTTTTACGGTGGCGTCCTCTTTTGGGACATTCTGGTTTTGATGTTTTTCATGTGATTTTAAATTTGTGAAATAAAAATTTAATTTTAATTGGATCGCTTCTTCTCTGGTGTGAATACACACACCATTGTGGTTTTTCTAGTTAGTTTTGAAGTGCCTACAATATTTTTTGGACAATTTTTCTGATTAACGTAACAAAATAAGTAAAGAGCAAAGGGGATGAATACTTTCACAAGCCACTGTACATTTAAAAAAAAAAGCCGGTACCAAAGCCGCCACAATACACAAAAAGAAGCAAAGGAAGACAATTCATGTGGGTAGTTCCTACCCTTCCTTCCTGCTGATCTCTGCCATCACAGACAATTCATCATCTTCGGCTGATGTCATCTCGACAGAGCAGCGGCTTCTCTTCTGCTCTGCTCTCTTGACAAGGTGTGACTGCTGAGGTCATGCTGATTGACAGCCGGCTCCCCACTGCATAAATGCAGGGAGCCAATCGGCAGTTAGCCCTGTTGACAGAGCAGCCCGGAAATGGAAGAGTTGCTTTGTTGATGTTAAGCAACTGAATCGACAGCAGGTGGGGTCAATGACTGCTCTGTATCAGAGCCTGGTAGAACAGGCAAGCAGTTAAATCCCTGTTGTTGTTTTTAGGCCCGTAGCAAAAAATAAATAGTCCTGGATAAAACCTTTGAAATGCAAGTTCACGCTCCTAGTAACATGACTAGAATATAACATGAAAAGAATATCAAAAGTTCCAGTTACTAACCAGCAGATGTCAAAACACAGTCAGACAACGCTGAGAAAAGGTGTGAGAGCTATGAAGACCATCTGAAAGTATATTTCTGCATCATTATTAGCTAGCCCTAGTGCAGTGCTAGTTACCTCTGGTGAGAATGTTTCTAACCACCAGGCTCGTTGCATCTTATGAGACCCTGTAACCATCAAGCTTGTTGCATCTTCATTAGTTATGTTGTTCCTCGACCTTCTCACCTTCTCTTGACATGATGCAGGAGCCGGAGAGCAAAAAAGCGCAATAAGGTCTTACCCGGTATAAATTGCTTAATTTTTAAAAGTTGTGCTAAACTGATAAAGTTGTGTACAGTGGGTATGGAAAGAATTCAGACCCCTTTAAATTTTTCACTTTGCTTCATTGCAGCCATTTGGTAAATTCAAAAAAGTTGATTTTTTTTCTCATTAATGTACTCTGCACCCCATCTTGACTGAAAAAATCAGAAATGTAGAAATTTTTGCAAATTTATTGAAAAAGAAAAACTGAAATCTCACATGGTCATAAGTATTCAGACCCTGTGCTCAGTATTGAGTAGAAGCGCCTTTTGAGCTAGTACAGCCATGAGTCTTCTTGGGAATGATGCAACAGGTTTTTCACACCTGGATTTGGGGATCCTCTGCCATTCTTCCTTGCAGATCCTCTCCAGTTCCGTCAGGTTGGATGGTGAACGTTGGTGGACAGCCATTTTCAGGTCTCTCCACAGATGCTCAATTGGGTTCAGGTCAGGGCTCTGGCTGGGTCAGTCAAGATTGGTCACAGAGTTGTTCTGAAGCCACTCCTTTGTTATTTTAGCTTTGTGCATAGGGTCTTTGTCTTGTTGGAAGGTGAACCTTCGGGCAAGTCAGAGATCCAGAGCACTCTGGAAGAGGTTTTCATCCAGGATATCTCTGTACTTGGCCACATTCATGATTCCTTCAATTGCAACCAGTCGTCCTGTCCCTGCAGCTGAAAAACACCCCCCATAGCATGATGCTGCCACCACCATGTTTCACTGTTGGGATTGTATTGGGCAGGTGATGAGCAGTGTCTGGATTTTTTCTATCATACCGCTTAGAATTATCACCAAAAAGTTCTATCTTCATGTCATCAGACCAGAGGATCTTATTTCTCATAGTCTGGGAGTTCTTTATGTGTTTTTTAGCAAACTCTATGCAGGCTTTCATATGTCTGGCACTGAGGAGAGGTTTCCTTCTGGCCACTCTTCCATAAAGGCCCAACTGGTGGAGGGCTGCATTGATAGTTGACTTTGTGGAACTTTCTCCCATCTCCCTACTGCATCTGTGGAGCTCAGCCACAGTGATCTTGGGGTTCTACTTTATCTCCCTCACCAAAGCTCTTCTCCCACGATTGCTCAGTCTGGCTGGATGGCCAGGTCTAGGAAAACTTCTGGTGGTCCCAAACTTCTTCCATTTAAGGATTATGGAGGCCACTGTGCTCTTAAGAACCTTGAGTACTGCAGAAATTCTTTTGTAACCTTGGCCAGATCTGTGCCTTGCCACAATTCTGTCTCTGAGCTCCTTGGCCAGTTCCTTTGACCTCATGATTCTCATTTGGTCTGACATGCACTGTGAGCTGTGAGGTCTTATATAGACAGGTGTGCGCCTTTACAAATCAAGTCCTATCAGTTTAATTAAACACAGCTGGACTCAAATGAAGGAGTAGAACCATCTCAAGGAGGATCACAAGGAAATGGACATCATGTGACGTAAATATGAGTGTCTGAGCAAAGGGTCTGAATACTTATGGCCATGTGATATTTCAGTTTTTCTTTTTAATAAATTTGCAAAAATTTCTACATTTCTGTTTTTTTCAGGTAAGATGGGGTGCAGAGTGTACATTAATGAGAAAAAAAATGAATGTTTATGTACTAACCAAATGGCTGCAATGAAGCAAAGAGTGAAAAATTTAAAGTGGTCTGAATACTTTCCGTACCCATTGTATACACAACAATTTGAAGGCATAGGTATAGAGCTGCTGGAAATGCACAGGTCGTCCAACCGATTCACAATTTGCTGCTGATTAATAGCAATAAAATCTAGGATACACATAATGTAATGAATGCTGTTTTATTATCGACGCGTTTGAAGTTTGCACACTTCTTCCTCTGGATATAACCAGATCAAAAATATATATATTTTTAACAGTGCTATAAAGAGTATCAACCAGGGTAAGAATTAAACAATAGCTAATGACATACGGAAAGAAATGTACTGGAATCTGTCACGTACACACTTCTCAACACATGACGCGTGGTGCTCCTCTTTCCTCACTATGCAGGCGCCACATTCCCAGCCCCGTGGTGTGAATACATCATAACACACTGCGGGGCGGGATCTGGGGCCGCCGATACACGCAGCGCCGGTGACGTCGCAAGAAGGAGAGGAGGCGGGGCCAGAAACAAGAGGGGGATGACTGACACCTCTGAGGGCGTTGACACAGGGGGAGAAGACATACCTCCCTGACACCATAGCGGTATGTCTGACAAATTATAAAAGTCTGTATTTCAGTGTACCTAGCGATCAGAAACCTAAGAGCCACCTTCACAGAATGCAGCCTTAGTGCTGCTGAAGGAGGCTCTTTACTTATAAAGGCCCTGGGGGGTGACAGGTTCCCTTTAACATAAAAGATTAAAACTTAATTTCTCAACAACTACACCGCAGCTATGAGGCATACAGGTAAGACTACTTTAACCATTCCATTAGCTGTATGCCCATAGTATTAGCTTAAAAGCATCCCGGGTGACAGATTACCTTTTAAACACCGTGTTTCCAGTGTTTTAGCTTAATCCTCTTTCAGTGCTTTTGGACACTAGGAAACACGTTGCCTTTCACAACATGCAGGAAAGTGGGTAATGATAGAGTAGTGGAGTTTGCAGAGTGCATGTCATCAGAGCAGATACTAATTATCTCAATTTTAGTGTCAATTTTTTTTTTCGCTTTGCAAAACATTTCTTTCAAAAATCATTTTTATTTTTCTCGCAAGATCTTTCTTCTGATTAAATGATTGTTCATAATTTTTAACAGTATTAACTGCCATATGGAGGAGCAGATCAGCACGTATTAGTGCCAGAAATCAGAGATTACAGAAAGTAGCTTGGGCTGTGGAGAGTATATTGTAAAGAATGATCTGCAATATAAATTGTACACATGCTGTAGATGTAAGTTTAGCATGGATACAAAGAAAGAAGCATTGAATAGTTACTAAAGTTACTTTCTGGAAAAGTAAAAAATACATAGCTATAACGTTAAAGAGTATCTCTAGTTTTGATCTTTTTTTTTTTTCATAAATCAATAGTTTGTGAAAATAAGAAACCTTGTAATATCTTATTAAAGAAATCCAATTCTTTATCCTAGTGGACTGATCATTCACTGACAATTTTCAATTTAAGAGAAAAACCTGATTTTCTCATTATTGGAATAGGAGATGACAGTTGGTGCTCATAAAATTCTATGGAGAACCATAATTGTCATTTAGGGACAACTTGCAACTAAAGATGAGCAACTTTGCCTCCGGGAGGGTCGAGTTGGGTTTCGGTCGGCTTGACTTTTCCAAAAGTCGAGTCGAACGAACTCCGCCAACTATCGGCCGGGTTTCGTCAACAGTCGGAGACCCGACCCCACTGCAAGTCAATGGGGAATAAAAGTCGGCAGTGAGTGGAGGACAGTAAACACACCTACAGTGCCCATTTCACTGCCAACAACATCAATTCTTATTACTTAAGCTCGTCAACCTTAATTTACTTTATAATAATAGTTACGCATTGAAAACTGGGGTTATTTGGCTAAAGTTGTGGGGGGGCAGGGCTGGCTCCAGGTTTTCGTGGGCCCCGGGCGACAGAGTATCAGTGGGCCCCTTTAACACATACCACAATTCATGATGCTCCGATACGGCAGAGAAATATAGATATAGTACAATGCCAAATACTTCACTTCTTACATCACATGACTGATATCTATTGTAAATTCTACAATAGCTCAAAACCCGGACAGTATATTCCTTCCATACAGTATTATGGCCACCACATAGTGCGCCATACAGAATAATGAGCCCCATATATTGCTCCATATAGAATAGGCCCCATATGTGCTCCATATGATGCTCCATATATAAAGGACCCTATATGATGCCCCATAAATAATGAACCCCATATGATGCTCCATATACAGGTCCTTCTCAAAAAATTAGCATATAGTGCTAAATTTCATTATTTTCCATAATGTAATGATTAAAATTAAACTTTCATATATTTTAGATTCATTACACACCAACTGAAATTTTTCAGGTCTTTTATTGTTTTAATACTGATGATTTTGGCATACAGCTCATGAAAACCCAAAAATCCTGTCTCAAAAAATTAGCATATCAAGAAAAGGTTCTCTAAACGAGCTATTACCCTAATCTTCTGAATCAACTAATTAACTCTAAACACATGCAAAAGATTCCTGAGGCTTTTAAAAACTCCCTGCCTGGTTCATTACTCAAAACCGCCATCATAGGTAAGACTGCCGACCTGACTGATGTCAAGAAGGCCATCATTGACACCCTCAAGCAAGAGGGTAAGACCCAGAAAGAAATTTCTGAACAAATAGGCTGTTCCCAGAGTGCTGTATCAAGGCACCTCAATGGGAAGTCTGTTGGAAGGAAACAATGTGGCAGAAAACGCTGTACAACGAGAAGAGGTGACCGGACCCTGAGGAAGATTGTGGAGAAGGACCGATTCCAGACCTTGGGGACCTGCGGAAGCAGTGGACTGAGTCTGGAGTAGAAACATCCAGAGCCACCGTGCACAGGCGTGTGCAGGAAATGGGCTACAGGTGCCGCATTCCCCAGGTAAAGCCACTTTTGAACCAGAAACAGAGAAGCAGCACTGGGCTACAGAGAAGCAGCACTGGACTGTTGCTAAGTGGTCCCAAGTACTTTTTTCTGATGAAAGCAAATTTTGCATGTCATTCAGAAATCAAGGTGCCAGAGTCTGGAGGAAGACTGGGGAGAAGGAAATGCCAAAATGCCTGAAGTCCAGTGTCAAGTACCCACAGTCAGTGATGGTGTGGGGTGCCATGTCAGCTGCTGGTGTTGGTCAACTGTGTTTCATCAAGGGCAGGGTCAATGCAGCTAGCTATCAGGAGATTTTGGAGCACTTCATGCTTCCATCGGCTGAAATGCTTTATGGAGATGAAGATTTCATTTTTCAGCACAACCTGGCACCTGCTCACAGTGCCAAAACCACTGGTAAATGGTTTACTGACCATGGTATTACTGTGCTCAATTGGCCTGCCAACTCTCCTGACCTGAACCCCATAGAGAATCTGTGGGATATTGTGAAGAGAAAGTTGAGAGACGCAAGACCCAACACTCTGGATGAGCTTAAGGCCGCTATCGAAGCATCCTGGGCTCCATAACACCTCAGCAGTGCCACAGGCTGATTGCCTCCATGCCACGCCGCATTGAAGCAGTCATTTCTGCAAAAGGATTCCCGACCAAGTATTGAGTGCATAACTGAACATTATTATTTGTTGTTTTTTTTTTTATTTTGTTTTAAACACTTTTATTTTATTGGACGGATGAAATATGCTAATTTTTTGAGACAGGATTTTTGGGTTTTCATGAGCTGTATGCCAAAATCATCAGTATTAAAACAATAAAAGACCTGAAAAATTTCAGTTGGTGTGTAATGAATCTAAAATATATGAAAGTTTAATTTTAATCATTACATTATGGAAAATAATGAAATTTAGCACTATATGCTAATTTTTTGAGAAGGACCTGTATAATGGGCCTCATATGATGCTCCAGTGTATGATGGGCCCCATATATAATGCTCAAGTGTATGATGGGCCCCATATATAATTCTCTAGTGTATAAAGCTCCCCATATATTGCTCCAAACATTAAAAAAAATGAAATACCTCTCCTCGCTGGGCATTGGTCTACTCTGGACTCCTCAGCACCGCCATCTTCCAGCTCTCTGCATTGTGATTGTTCAGGCAGAGGGCGCACAGACGTGACGTGATCGCGCTCTCTGACCTGAATGTCACTGTCAGGAAACGCGGAAGACGTCACAGCGGTGGAGCAGGGAGAGGTAAGTATTGTAAGTGCTGGGGCCCTGAGCAAACAGGGGGGCACACTCGTGGGCGCCGACACTGGCACAGGGCCCCTCATAGTACGCTGGTGACTCTGACGGCGAGTGGGCCCCCCACCTGCTCAGGGCCCCGGCACTTGCCCGGGTGCGCCAGGTGCTGATGTCGGCCCTGGTGGAGGGGGGTACAGCCCAGTTAGGGAGGTGGAAAAACTGGCATATGTTGAGGTGTAGGCTGGATGTTCAGCAGCTGCAAATGGAGGAATTGGAGAAGTCGGAGGAAGAGGAGGACAAAGCGAGCCATTTTGCTGGCAACCTATGTGTCATCAGGGAAGGTGGTACAAAATCCTTTGAAACCCAGGCATGGTTCATTTTAATGAAGGTGAGATCACCATCATTTTAGGTCGACAGCCGGGTCCTTCTTTCTGTCAGGATTGATCCAGCAGCACTGAAGACTCTTTCTGATAGCACACTACCAGCAGGGCAAGCGAGCTCCTGTAAGGCATATTGTGCCAATTCAGGCCAGGTGTCCAGTTTACAAGCCCAGTAGTCAAAGGGGAATGAACTGTGAGGGAGAACATCGATAGGGAGGAGAGGTAATTTTGAACCATAGTTGACAACTGCTGTCTCCTGTCTGTTGCAATCGATTCAGTATTAACAGTCGTGTGAGCGGTACGCGAGAAATCAGTCCACAACATGGTCATGAAACCCCTGAATCCAACGCCACGTCTTCCATGTTGCCCAGTACAGCTCGTGGTAGAACCTGCACCGCTGCTGTGTGCTGGGAATGCCTCTAACAAACGGTTTACCAGAGTTGCTTGTTTGTTCGCCAATATTAGCTCTAGGTTCTCCTGTGGCATGATGTTCTTTAATTTGCCTTTATAGCGTGGATCGAGGATGCTGGCCAACCAGTAGTCATCTTTCATAATTTTGGCAATGCGGGGTCCCTTTTTAGGATCCGCAAGACATAATCACACAAGTGGGCCAATGTTCCAGGTGTCAATGATGCACTGCCAGTGGTGGGTGGAGGAGCACTTTCTGCCAAATCCACATCCCTCCAGTCACGCACAAACAGTGTACCTGACCTTGGCAAGCCAACATTTTCTCTTGCCCCCTGAGAAGCATCCTCCTCCCCAAAATAATCATCCCCCTCATCCTCCTCTTCCTCCTCTACCTCGTCCAGGACAGTTCCCTGAGCAGACAATGCCTGACTGTCATCAAGGGTTCCCTCCTCCTCTGCTGCAGACGCCTGATCCTTAATGTGCATCAAAGTTTGCATGAGCAGACCCATAAGTGGGATGCTCATGCTTATGATGGTGTCGTCTGCGCTCAGGGCCGGCTCCAGGATTTTATGGGCCCCGGGCAAAAGAGCCTCAGTGGGCCCCTTTAACACAGACCACGATTCATGATGAACAGATACAGCAGAGAAATATGGGTACAGTACAATGCCAAATACTTCACTTCTTCCATTACATGAGTGATATCTATTGTAAATTGTACAATAGCTCAAAAACCGCCAAATCCTCACAGCGCACAGAACAGACTGGACAGTACAGTCCTCCATACAATATTATGGGCACCACAGTCTCCCCCTCATCACCCATATAATACCCCATGCAGGATGTCACCCCCCATATAATGCTCCATACAGAATACTGGACCCATAATAATGCTCCATACAGAATACTGGACCCAATATAATGCTCCATACAGGATACTGGTCCCCATATAATGCTCCATACAGGATACTGGTCCCCATATAATGCTCCATACAAAATATGAAGCTCTCCTCTGCGCTGTACTGCGTTCTGCACTGTTACGGCTCAGGAAAGGGCGCTGTGGAAAGACTCCCCATTATCATCATGATTGCCTCCTTATCATCATCATTTCCTCCCCATCATCATCATGGCCTCCCCATTATCATCAATGCCTGCCCATCATCATCATCTCCTCCCCATCATCATCTTCTCCCCATCATCAATGCCTGCCCATTATCATCAATGCCTGCCCATTATCATCTTCTCCCCATCATCATCAATGCCTCCCCATTATCAGCAATGCCTGCCCATCATCATCTCCTCCACATCATCATCAATGCCTGCCCATCATCATCTTCTCCCCATCATCAATGCCTGCCCATTATCATCAATGCCTGCCCATTATCATCATCTTCTCCCCATCATCATCAATGCCTCCCCATTATCAGCAATGCCTTCCCATCATCATCTTCTCCCCATCATCAATGCCTGCCCATTATCATCAATGCCTGCCCATTATCATCATCTTCTCCCCATCATCATCATCAATGTCTCCCCATTATCAGCAATGCCTGCCCATCATCACACACAGACAGCACACAAGCACTCTCTCACATACATACACACACACATACACACACACACACATACACACACAAAGCACCGCACTACATACACACAGACACACACAGAGACACACACACGTCTTACCTGTCCGGCGTCCCCGCGCTCTCTGCCACAGCCGGCCGCTGAATGATGACGTCATTCAGCGGCGCTGCTGTGAGAGGAAGCGCCGGCGCCCCCTTGAGCCCGGAGCTGCGGCAGCGGAGAAACGGGAGAGGTAAGTATTGTGCCAGCTGATGCCGGGGCCCTGAGCAAGGGGGGGGGGCCAGTGGCGCGCTGACACTGCTCTCCTCTGCTAACGGGCGCGGGGGTGCCAGACTGTGAGTGGGCCCCCCCGCCTGCTCAGGGCCCCGGCACTTGCCCGGGTGTGCCGGGTGCTGACGCCGGCCCTGTCTGCGCTTACCAGCCATGTGCATTCCTCAAAACACTGAAGTACTTTACAGAGGTCTTACAGCTTTGACCACTACACACCCGACAACTCCATGTCTACCCTCAAACTGCCTGCCCATGTATCCTCCCACAAATGCATTACAGACTGCCTCTGTTCGCACAGCCTCTCAACCATGTGCATAATGGAGTTCCACCTTGTTGCAACGTCTTTGTGGATTAGGCGGTGCTTGGGGAGGTGGAGCGATCGCTGCAGCCTCTGCATACGACTGGAGTCTACGGCCGAGCAACGGATGTGTGAGCACAGTCTTCGAACCTTATGGACATGGCTGGTAACTCCGGATAATTATTTATGAAGCACTGCACCACCAGGTTCAAGGTGTGAGCCAGGCAAGGTATGTGTCTGCGTTTTGCCAGGGCTATGGCCGCCACAAAATTACGGCAGTTATCACTGACTACCGTCCCTGGCTCAAGATGTAGACTGCCCAGCCATGACTCAGTTTCTCACTGCAAGTAGTCGGCCAGTGCCTCCGCGTGTGTCTGTTATCGCCCAAAGACATCATCTTTAAAACAGCAGCTGACGCTTACACTAGATGATTTGATAGTGGGACACCTCGTGTGCACACTGGCAGCTGCGGATGGAGTGCTCGTGTGACTGCGCTCTGTCGACAAGCTTTCACTTCTGGCAGAGGAGGAGGGTCGAACGCCTACAGCCAACTGTTGCCTATACCGTGGGCTAGGCAGCACTGTCCCCCCGCCGCTGTCCCCTGTGAACTTTGCATCCACCACATTAACCCAGTGCGCAGTGCTGAACACATAACAGCCCTGGCCATGCCTACTGGCCCATGCATCTGTTGTGAGGTGCACCTTTCTACTCACTGATTGTTTGTGGTCTTTCTCATGCAGGTGGAGGGCAGGGATGGCTTTTCTAGAAAAGAAGTGCAGACTGGGTAGGTCATAGCCTGGGACAGCGTAGGCCATGAGCTCTCGGAACACTGCGCTTTCAACCAAACGGTAGGGCATCATCTCTAATGAGATCAGTTTGGCAATGTAGGCGTTGAAAGCCAGTGAGGTTTTGTAGTCCGTCCACGCTTGCAAGTACATGGTGTTTACTTGTCTAAGCATGCAACTGGTATTCAAATGTCCGAGATTTTTCCCTCGGCTAAAGGTCCTTCCGCACTTCTTACAGATAACCTTTGCCTCATCAATTGGATTTTGGTCAAAAAAGTGCCACACTGCACTCTTCCTACTATGGGGAAACTTTTTAGGGCTTGCACGCTGTGCTAATTTGACCATCTGGCCTAGCTGTCCTGCAACCCTTCTTGTTTTTTTAACACGTTTTTGGACTGCTACGAGCCTGCCAGATAACTGCAGCTGCGATGTCGATGCCTGCTGTGGATCCTCCTGCTCTTCTGAGCTATTGCAAGCAGCACCCTCTTCCCCCAATGGATGCCAATCCGGGTCAACAACTGGGTCATCCACCACCTTCTCTTCAATTTCATCTGCACCTTTCTCTCTGTCACCGTGTAAGGTGTTAGAGTATGCGGGAAGGGGCACCTGAGTTTCATCAGGGTCAGAATCTGTCTCAGTAGACTGCGAGGGCAGTGTAAGTTTCATCAGGGTCAGAATCTGTCTCAGTAGACTGCGAGGGCAGTGTAGTGTTCTGGGTGAATGTACCAGCAGAATCATCTAGCAGTGGCTGTGCATCAGTGCACTCCATGTCAGATTCATCTTGGACTGGGGAATTCAGGATTTCACTTGATAAATTAGGCATGGTATGTGAAAAGAGCTCCAGGGAGTAATCTGAAGTGTGGCCTGCTGCATCCTTCACTTTTGGTGGGGGTGAAGGACACAAGGAAAGGTATTGTTCCCAACCAGGAGCCTGCACTGACGACTCAGTGCTTGCATTTTTTTGAAACTTCAGAAGAGGAGGCGATAGAGCTGAAGCTGTCTTCGGCAATGTAAGCCAAAACCTGTTCCTGATGCTCCCGCTTTAAAAGCGGTTTACCTACTTTCAGAAAAGGGAGCCTTCCAGGCTTTCTGGAGCCAGACGATGATGCAGGCTCAACACCTCCTGCCTTAGGTGCTATTGTGATTTTGGCACTACCAGCAGATGCACCACCACCACCATCAGTACCAGCTGCCCCCCCCGCCCACATCCGCGGCCTCTTTCACCATATTCCTCACGTTTGGGAAAATGTACCAAAAACATCAGCAGATATATGGTACTGTATGAGAAGCGTACAGCTGTATATGGTGTAGGGAAAAATTTAAATCTCCCTATATATTTCTGGAGTCACACACAGACGCTCTCTCCGTATGGATTTGACCATAATACAAAGAGCAGATATATGGTACTGTATCAGAAGCGGACAGCTGTATACGGTGAAGGGGAAAATTTCAATCTCTCTATATATTTCCGGAGTCAGACACAGATGCTCACTCAGTATGGATTTGACCGTAATACCAGCAGATATACGGTACTGTATGAAGAGCGTACAGCTGTATGCGGTGTAGGGGAAAATTTAAATCTCCGTATTTATTTCCGGAGTCACACACAGACGCTCTCTCAGTATGGATTTAACCGTAATACAAACAGCAGATATATGGTACTGTATCAGAAGATGCCAGGTGTATATAATGTAGGGGAAAATTGAAATCTCTGTATTTATTTCCGGAGTCACACACAGATAGTCAGCATGTATTTGTCCGTGATTTCAGCCGGTACACGGTAGTGTGTGAGGAGTGTACAGCTCTATACGGTGTGGGAAAAAATGAACGATCGGTAACTGTGCAGAAAAAAAGAATAAAATTATTAGTGCTGTGTAAAAAGCAGTCTGCACAGCAGTGTACACACAGCAATACAGCTATCAGGCAGCCTAATAACCAGTGCTGCTGCACACAAGAAAATCCTCCCCTGTCACTGCACACTAACTGTACAGCACAATCGCTATCAGCACAAGCACATAACGAACTTCTCTTTCCAGCCCTAACTCTCTCCCTACTGATAAACAGCATCAGCAGCCTCTCCCTACTGTTAAGATCAGCAGAAGTAAAATGGAGGTCCTCGGTGAGGGCTTTTATAGACACTATGACGCCCCCCAAAGCATGCCAATCACTGCAATGCTCTTCTCTACAATGGTGGTGGACGCTGCACATGTCATCTCATTGCTCACAGTGTACATCCTTGCTCATTGGCTGAAAGAAGGCACCAGCAAGCATTCTGGGAAATATGACTTTGGTGCTCGTTTCGAGACCGCATGGCCGACCTCACGCTATGGTCGGGTTTCGGTTGACGAAACTCGACTTTGGCTAAAGTCGGCGACTTTTGAATCTGACCGACCTGTTTCGCTCAACTCTACTTGCAACCAAATATCTGTGTCTGCCTCTGGCTCTTCTCTCCTGAGTCCTGACATCTGACTTGGTAATGAATGAATCTGTCTTCAATGAATACTGACTATTCCTTGAAATGTGAATGCAATCTAACGTATAGTAGCAGAAGTTTTATCTATTTTTTTTTTCTTTCAATACATTGCTTATAACTAGAGTTGAGCGTTTTTTTTTGTTTTTTTTATTTTCTTCAACATTCGGTTCCCATTATGGTCGGCGGCAAATATTGTTTTTGCAACATTCGTCAAACACAGCCAAACGTCATTGAAGTCAATGGGAGTAGAAATGAACGAATATGTTCCGAACCGATCATCAAATATAAATTCGGCACAAATAGGGTGACAATATGGCATGAATATGGCAAATTCAGATTTGGCGACTAATTCCGAACATATTCGCTCAACTCTAATTATAACTCCATTTACAATCCCACAATAATACAGGGTGATTCATTCGCTGCTTTACCTTGGAATATTGCTGTAACTTCTAAAAGAGATGATCTATCGTACTGAAATTTGGAATGTGCTTTGGTTCATGAAAAGCGAGAGTGCAATGAACGTCAGCGACAGCAAGGAGAGACCTCTTCACACCGAGTGGTCTCGCCCACTTGTGCCGTAGGTTGTCTCCACTATGAGATAGACTTGCTGCACGCCTTTCTGCACGTCGGTAGTTTGTGTACTGATTGCTTTTCATTCCTTCATTTGATAACAATGTACAGATACAGTTTGCAGGAGCATGTTTTCATTATAGTAACTTATTGGAAAACTGAGTCCTGAAAGAGGTGTAAAAGTGAGTTTCTAAAGAAGTTTGGAGGTCGAAATCTGCTGTCTAAAGCATGTATTGAAGCATTCTTTGACAATTGAGTAATCTGTAAGGGACTGTGGTCACCAAAATCGCCTGATTTAACACCACCAGATACCACCAGTTACCCCAGATGGTGGAGATGCCGGGCTCTCGTACCTTGCTATGCTCCTATAAAAACTCTTCTCTGTTCCCTCTCCCACCCAGGGAGGGATGGGACATAAGTGTATATGATAACACAGATCAGGCAAATGGGAGCAAACAGATATAAAAGAAAACTACAATCATACAAATATACTCACAAATCAACTTAGTGAGAATCAGGGGAGGAATAGAAGGGACAAACCAAATGGGTAGAGGATAGGGAGATAAACACACAAACCAACTCCACACTGAAATCTCATGAAGACTAGAGCACTCCAACCGCCTACCCCAAACATTGAACTTCTCCTTCAACTCCAAACCAGGTAGTTGTAAACTATCACTGGCAACTCCCAAGGGCCAGTGGCAAGCATATATACCAGAAGGGAGTGGCCAACACAGAACAGCAGAGGCAATTTAGGATGGAGAGCTCCAGGAGATAAACAGAACTGATTAACCCTTGCAATAAGAGAGCAAGGAAAACCTGCAAAGCTAATAGCAATCTGAAGCAATTCTAATCAGTGCAGGGGTTCGTGTAACCAAACAAAGCAATCTTCTGCCCTCTCTATGCCGCGGTATACTAGGAACGTTTCGCCTTGTGAAGAGTGCTTTCTCTCTGTATAGCCTATATTCATATAAACAGAGATTCAAAAGATAGGGGATGAAATACCCTTGTAATCATCGAAGCTTTCTTTACACTGTCATACTATCATGACTGAACATTCTCACACTGCTGCGGGTCACTTGACGAACGAGCAGCCCATGCCCACTCAATGATAATAGTACAGATCATCCGTGTGAATAGGTTAATAGTTAACCGCCAATCAAACAGACCTTTAGAGTAAGTCTGTAAAGTGCACATGATATACCATAATAACAGGTGGATGCTGAGCGTTAAAATGCAGCAAAACTTGAATTTACTTATTACACACACTTGGGCACATGGAGCATAGCGCCAGCAGCAATAAATGTATTTACAGCATCCATAAGCATGTGATTTCAGGACTTGGATGTGAGGGCACACAATACTTTTCAGTGTGTAAAGCCCCGTCACACTAAGCGAGATTGCTAGCGAGATCGCTGCTGAGTCACAAGTTTTGTGACGCAACAGTGACCTCAGCAGCAATCTCGCTACATTTGACATGTAGCAGTGGTCAGGCCCCTGCTGTGAGATCGCTGGTCATGTCGGAATAGCCTGGACCTTTTTTTGATCATTGAGGTCCCGCTGGGTAGCATGCATCGGTGTGTTTGACACCTTACCAACGACCTCATTGGCGACTCAAAACCAAGACACATAGGCGTGGCACATCGTTACACAGGTCGCCATATCGTTGTGGGAGACCTTTGCCAGCCAATGACAAATGGGAGAATAAGCTTTAGTGTTAAAATAAATTCATAAGATTCTAATGGAAAGCAACTTTGTCTGGCATTTGCTAGTGAGTGTATGGCACCAAAGCCCAACATTACCGTCATGTGGCATGTAGCCTTGTTACAACTTTTAATAACACACTTCGTGATTAATATGTCCAATGTTTTGGGATAGCTAGAGAAAAACATTTAGTTTTAAAGATTTTGTCTTCTCTTACCTAATTTTAGCCCCATAACCTGAGCGATGTGTAAAAAAATAAAACCCCAAACAACTGCCGAGCTTAGTGGTTGGCTGCATCGCTATCAAGGGGAACTCAACACTGCACTTCATTGAGCAAAGATTGTGGAAACACAGGGTTGGACCCAAGGAAGTGTGAGAAATGCTCAGTTTGTTGTTATTTGTTTTGCTGTTTTTTTGCAAATGGGCTAAGTTTAGTTGAATATGGACAACCCCTTTAGATGAAGATTTAAGCTCTTCTCTTGAAGATCTTCCCTTGAATCCACATGTCCAATAGCTTGCATTAGTTTGTGGTGTTGTTCACTACTCTTCTGTTTACGACTTCTGGATGTATTTTATGCAGTCAAAAAATAGCTATACTGTAGAGAAACAAGAGCGGTAAGGGGTAGGGCTCGCAGCACTATCATAAGATGTCATCTTATTAAATATTTCTTTTTTGAAGTTTACAAAATGCTGGAATCATCTGTGTTGAGTGTGTGCTTTAGTTGTGAAGTGGAAAATTCTAGGAGGAAAGCCAGCTAAGTGAAGAGATCGTCCACTACCAGACCTCTCCCCATTTCTTACTGTTACTGATAATGCATAGCTGTAGAAGCTGGTTGGGCATGAGCAACCGCCCGGTGCCATGTTGTGCATAAACAAAGCAACTCTGCCTTGGTTAAGGATGGATGATCCATTAGTTCTGGAGAGACAAAAAAATATTTAAGATAAACTGCACATGTAGCTGAATTCTTTGTCTTTTCATCGCAAGTTAGTGGCTTTTTTTGCCACTAGATATTTGTGTTACCTACATAATTGAGAATCTTATATTGCATTCACACATTTCACTGTGGTTAGCATTTATCTGGTCATTTTTATACCAATTGCGTTTTTATTTGACATTTGAATGCTGCGATAATTTTGAAAAATGAAAATTTCCAAAGGAATGCCACAAACCAAAATACAGTGTGTGCTACAGAGGTTCTCCAAAACTTAGATATTCATAAATAACTCCATAAATATAAGGTCCAACACCTAGGATCCCAACCGATTATCGGTACTCAAGCATATTAAAGCTGCGCTGGGGTTATTGAGGTCAGCCACTACACAGTATATGGAGCCACTCTGTTCAGGTTTAATTTACTATTTATTTACATCTGATTGTCCCCCAACAAACTAATATAGATGACCTGTCCAAAGGATAGTTCATAAAAGTCCAAGTAGTGAACAACCCCTTTTAAAACTTCATATATTGCTATTAACTAGGTAAACATCTGGCCAATGTATGCTGAGAAAACGGGAAAAAAAAACTGCCCAAAAAATGAAATGTCAAGGTCAACTTAGGGATGTTTTTATAGTTTACCAACCGTGTCTGAAAAGGGCCCTAGAGTTCCTTCTCTAAAATCTGCAGCAAATAGCATTTGCAATTTTTCAAGGTCAGAAAGAAAGTACGGTACGTGAAAACATTATTACATTGCAATGTACCTATAATACATATTTTGTGTCATGCTGGGTATGCTGGGACAAAATTCATTATGTCTTTTCTGCTTATAGATCCAGCAGGGTACATGAAATCAGAAGAAAATTCTGGATCAGAAACGGGTGATGAGGCACAGTTGACAATTCGAGGACGACAGCATGAGAACCACCAGAGGAGCAAAGGTATCAGTTTACGTGCTTGTGAAACTGGTTTACTAATTTTGCAATTCTTAAAAAAAGGTTCTAAAGTCAAGATAATGGCTTTTATTTAATGTAAATGTATAGTATTCTGTAAACCTAACTACTTTAGAATATATAGATGTAGCATTTTCAAACAGGACACTCATACCACATGGATTTCGATTAGAGATGAGCGGCTTTGCCTTTTTTAGGGTCGAGTCGGGTTTCGTGATGCCCGACTTTCTCAAAAGTCGAGTCGAATGAAGTCGGCCGACTAACGGAAATGGTCGGATCGGAGTCGAAAATCCGACCCCAATGCAAGTCAATGGGGAATAAAAGTCGGCAGGGAGTGGAGGACAGTAAACACACCTACAGTGCCCATTTCAATGCCAACAACATCAATTCTTATTACTTAAGCTTGTCAACCTTAATTTACTTTATAACAATAGCAACGCATTGAAAACAGGGGGTTATTTGGCTAAAGTTGTGGGGGGGGGCAGGGCTGGCTCCAGGTTTTCGTGGGCCCCAGGCCAAAGAGTCTCAGTGGGCCCCTTTAACACATACCACAATTCATGATGCTCCGATACAGCAGAGAAATATAGGTATAGTACAATGCCAAATACTTCACTTCTTACATTACATGACTGATATCTATTGTAAATTCTACAATAGCTCAAAAACCGGACAGTATATTCCTCCATACAGTATTATGGCCACCACATAGTGCGCCATACAGAATAATGAGCCCCATATATTGCTCTGTACAGAATAATGAGCCCCATATATTGCTCCATTCAGAATGGGCTTTGTTGTGAATGTTTTAGAAATGAATTCTGAGCAGAAGCTCCCTCTGGTGGTTACAAACAGTACTGAACCATTCAATGAGGATTGGCAATCAGGAATCACAGACTGGCTGGATATAAGGGAGGTTCCCTCCCATCATGATTGCCGGTGATCAATTGTTCTTGTCTCAACGTTGTTTCCTGGTTCACTTGGAAGCTTGCTGAGTCTTGCCTCTTCTCCTGCTCTCAGATAAGATATTTTCTGTTTTTTGTTTTTGTGCTTACCGTTTGCATATTTCTCTGCATTTCTGTGAGGTTAGCCAGGTTCCCCTCCCCGGGGGGCTTGGGCTCCTCTCATTTCCTCTGGAGCCACTGTTATTTGTTCATTTGCCTTATCCAGTTTTTTCAGTGGCTGCGGCTTAGTTTTGTTACACCAGAGAACTAATTTAGGTGGTAGAGGTCATGTGATCTCAGGTGTTTTTGCAATTAGTAGCATTGGCATTTTTTAGGGTTTTTTTGGATTGCAGTAAGTATCCTTCCTATCCTTTTCTGTCTAGGCAGATTGAGCCCCTAAGTTTGCTCATACTATTTTCTGTCTGTGTCTGTATTTCCTCTTGTGTAACCGCCATTACATGTTTGGGGGCTTCCTATGTTCTTTGGGGATCTGCTCCGGGGCAGATAGCTTTCCTCTTTCTATCTTTAGGTGTAGTTAACCTCTCAGGCTGTGACGAGGCGTCTAGGACCAACGTAGGAACGCTCCACGGCTCCCTTTAGTTGTGGTGGTTAGTCAGGGTACTGCAATCCAGTAGATTCCAACCTCTCTGGTGTATTGTCGTTTTTGCCTGCCCTCCTCAGCTACCAAATCATAAAAGTATCACCGGCCCAAACTGAAAATTATATGGTACTCACAGAAGGGAAAAATAGTAAAAAGGAAAAAAAAAGGGGAATTGTCAGAATTTTTTTTTTCTCTGTTTGTTGCATTTTTTCCCTCTTTTTCTCTGGGTAATGAGGAGGAATTTTTTTTTTCTCTCAATGGAGTTTGCACAGTTGTCTGGCCGTGTGGATCAGCTTGCCACTGAGGTTCGGAGTATTGCTACCTATTTTGCAGGGTTGCCGGTTGTGGAACCTAGGATCCCTATGCCAGATTTGTTTTTGGGGGATCGAGCTAAATTTTTGAATTTCAAAAATAACTGTAAGTTGTTTTTTGCCTTAAAACCTAAGTCCTCAGGTAACGCAGCACAGCAGGTTCAAATTGTCATCTCTCTCCTGCGCGGCGATCCTCAGGATTGGGCTTTTTCCCTGACACCTGGGGACCCTGTTTTGAGTAATGTTGATGCATTTTTTCTGGCTCTGGGGTTATTGTACGATGAACCTAATGTCACTGATCAAGCTGAAAAAACCTTGTTGGCATTAAATCAGGGGATTGAGTACGCTGAGTTGTACTGTCAGAAATTCCGAAAGTGGGCAGTCCTGACCAAATGGAATGATGATGCTTTGGCAGCCCTTTTTCGGAAGGGTCTGTCAGAGATTGTAAAAGATGTTATGGTGGGTTTCCCTGCTCCCTCTGGTCTCAATGATTCTATGTCATTAGCGTTTCGAAAACGCAATGGGTTATGTTTCTACTGTGGTGATGCCTCTCATGCTATTTCAGTCTGCCCTAAGCGGGGAAGACGTTTTGCACGCTCAGTTGTCTTGGGTAGTATTCAGACTAAATTTCTGTTGACTGTTACCCTCATTTGCTCCCTGTCCACATTTTCTGCTCAGGCTTTTGTTGATTCGGGAGCAGCTATTAATCTGATGGATTTTGATTTTGCTAAACGTTGTGGGTTTCCCTTGATACCCCTACGGAAGTCTATTCCCCTACTGGGGATTGATTCTACCCTTTGGCTGAGAATAAACCCCAGTTCTCTACTCAGGTGATAATGAGGGTTGAACCTGATCATCAGGAGAGTTGCAAATTTTGGTGCTGTATAATCTGCATGACATTATTGTACTAGGTTTCCCTTGGTTACAGTCTCATAATCCTGTTTTGGATTGGAACTCTGTGTCTGTAACCAGTTGGGGCTGCCGATGTGTTAATGCCAACACTCCTGTTTTTTCTGCCTCTCCCCAGGCTCAGGATGTTCCTGACTTTTTCACTGATTTTTCTGATGTGTTTAGCGAAAGTAAATCTGCATCCTTGCCCTCCCATAGGAGCTATGACTGCGCTATTGAATTAGTGCCTGGTAGTAAATTCCCTAAAGGTCGCCTTTTTAACTTGTCTGTACCTGAACATGATGCTATGCAGTCTTATATCAAGGAGTCATTGGAGAAGGGTCATATCAGACCATCCTCTTCACCCTTGGGTGCTGGTTTTTTCTTTGTGGCCAAAAAGGATGGTTCATTAAGGCCGTGTATTGATTATCGTCTCTTGAACAATATCAATGTGAAATATCAATATCCGTTACCCTTGATTTCTGACCTGTTTTCCAGGGTGAAAAGTGCTACTTGGTTTACCAAGCTTGACCTCAGGGGGGCATATAACCTTATTCGCATTAAGCACGGGGATGAATGGAAGACGGCATTTAATACCCAGAGGGGCATTTTGAGTACCTAGTGATGCCCTTTGGGCTCACTAATGCTCCTTCCATCTTCCAGTCCTTCATGAATGACATTTTCAGGGAGTTTGTGGATAAATTTCTGATTGTTTATTTGGATGATATCTTGATTTTTTCCAATGACTGGGACTCTCATGTGAAACATGTTCGGACTGTCTTCCAGATTTTGAGAGAGAATGCTCTGTATGTGAAGGGATCAAAGTGTCTTTTTGGCGTACAGAAGATCTCATTTCTGGGATTCATTTTGTCTCCATCTGTTATTGAAATGGACCCGGTCAAGGTTCAGGACATCTGTGATTGGGTCCAACCTACTTTATTAAAGGCTCTTCAGAGATTCTTGGGTTTTGCCAATTTTTATCATAAATTTATTGGTAATTTCTCTGTTATTGTTAAACCATTGACTGATTTGACCAAAAAGGGTTCTGATGTGGTGAATTGGCCTCCTGAGGCAGTCACTGCGTTTCAGGAACTTAAGCAGAGATTCACTTCTGCTCCTGTTCTACGGCAGCCTGATGTTTCTCTGCCATATCAGGTGGAGGTTGATGCCTCTGAAATTGGGGCAGGTGCCGTTTTGTCCCAAAGAGATCCTGAGACCTCTAAAAGTAACCCTTGTGCCTTTTTCTCTCGAAAATTTTCTCCAACTGAACGTAATTATGACGTGGGCAATCGGGAGTTATTGGCCATGAAGTGGGCTTTTGAAGAGTGGAGACATTGGCTGGAGGGAGCCAAACATCAGGTGGTGGTCCTCACAGACCATAAGAATCTGGTTTATCTGGAATCAGCCAAGCGACTTAATCCTAGACAGGCCAGGTGGGCCTTGTTTTCACACGTTTTAATTTTGTGGTTTCCTTTCTTCCTGGCACTAAGAATGTTAAGGCGGATGCCCTCTCGAGGAGTTTCCTTGCGGACTCTCCTGAGTTATCTGATCCTGCTGTTATTTTGAAAGAGGGTGTAGTTCTTTCTGCCATCTCGCCCAATTTGAGACTGGCTCTGGAAGGGTATCAGGAGGATAAACCCGAGCGCAGCCCTATTGGGAAATTGTTTGTCCCAGACCGGTGGAAAAAGAGTGTGATGTCTGAGATTCATTGTTCCGTGTTGGACGGTCATCCCGGAATTTTTGGTACCAGAGACTTGGTGAGTCGGTCCTTTTGGTGGCCTACTTTGTCTCGTGACATCAGGGAATTTGTGCAGTCCTGCGGGACTTGCTCTCACTCCAAGCCTTGCTCTCGCTCTAGTGGTTTGTTGATGCCTTTGCCTGTGCCCAAGAGACCATGTACCCATATCTCTATGGATTTTATTTCCGACCTCCCTGTTTCTCAGAGAATGACCGTTATCTGGGTGATTTGTGATAGGTTTTCCAAAATGATACATCTTGTGCCGTTACCTAAGTTGCCTTCCTCCTCCGAATTGGTGCCTTTGTTCCTTCAGCACGTGGTTCGGTTACACGGCATTCCTGAGAACATTGTGTCTGACAGAGGAGTCCAGTTTGTTTCCAGATTTTGGAGGACTTTTTGTTCTAAACTTGGTGTTCAATTGTCTTTCTCCTCGGCTTTTCATCCTCAGACCAATGGACAAACTGAGAGAACAAACCAGACATTGGAGACTTATCTGAGATGCTTTGTGTCTGTTGATTAAGATGACTGGGTCTCTTTTTTGCCTTTGGCTGAGTTTGCTCTTAATAATAGGGCTAGCTCTGCCACTTTGATGTCTCCATTTTTCTGCAATTTTGGGTTTCACCCTTGATTTTCTTCGGGACAGACGGAGGCTTCTGTCTGTCCAGGTGTTGACTCTGTTGTGGAGCGTATGCAGCAGATTTGGGACCAGGTAGTGGAGAGGTTGTCCCACTCTTAGGAGAGGGCCCAGCGGTTTGCCAACCGGCATAGGACTGATGGTCCTCGGTTTGAAGTGGGGGACTTGGTCTGGTTGTCCTCAAGAAATATCCCTATGAGAGTTGCATCTCCTAAGTTTAAGCCTAGGTTCATTGGACCTTATAAGATCATGGAGATTCTTAATCCTGTTTTCTTTCGTTTACTTCTTCCAGGGACATTTAAGATCCATAACCTGTTCCTCAAGTCCTTATTGAAGAGGTTTGTCGAGCCAGTGGTTCCTATGGCTGTTCCTCCTGACCCTGTTTTGGTTGAGGGCAATCTGGAGTATGTGGTTGAGAAATATTGGATTCTCGTTTTTCTAGACGGAAACTCCAGTATTTGGTTAAGTGGAGAGGTTATGGTCCGGAGGACAATTCTTGGGTGTTTGCTTCGGACATCCATGCTAGGAGACTGATCCGTGTGTTTCACAGAGCTCATCCTGACTGACCTGGTTGCACAAATGAGGGTTCGGTGACCCCTCTTCAAGGGGGGTACTGTTGTGAATGTTTTAGAAATGAATTCTGAGCAGAAGCTCCCTCTGGTGGTTACAAACAGTACTGAACCATTCAATGAGGATTGGCAATCAGGAATCACAGACTGGCTGGATATAAGGGAGGTTCCCTCCCATCATGGTTGCCGGTGATCAATTGTTCTTGTCCCAACGTTGTTTCCTGGTTCACTTGGAAGCTTGCTGAGTCTTGCCTCTTCTCCTGCTCTCAGATAAGATATTTTCTGTTTTTTGTTTTTGTGCTTACCATTTGCATATTTCTCTGCATTTCTGTGAGGTTAGCCAGGTTCCCCTCCCCGGGGGGCTTGGGCTCCTCTCATTTCCTCTGGAGCCACTGTTATTTGTTCATTTGCCTTTTCCAGTTTTTTCAGTGGCTGCGGCTTAGTTTTGTTACACCAGAGAACTAATTTAGGTGGTAAAGGTCGTGTGATCTCAGGTGTTTTTGCAATTAGTAGCGTTGGCATTTTTTAGATTTTTTTTGGATTGCAGTAAGTATCCTTCCTATCCTTTTCTGTCTAGGCAGATTGGGCCCCAAAGTTTGCTCATACTATTTTCTGTCTGTGTCTGTATTTCCTCTTGTCTAACCGCCATTACATGTTTGGAGGCTTCCTATGTTCTTTGGGGATCTGCCCTGGGGCAGATAGCTTTCCTCTTTCTATCTTTAGGTGTAGTTAACCTCTCAGGCTGTGACGAGGTGTCTAGGACCAACGTAGGAACGCTCCACGGCTGCCTTTAGTTGTGGTGGTTAGTCAGGGTACTGCAATCCAGTAGATTTCAACCTCTCTGGTGTATTGCCGTTTTTGCCTGCCCTCCTCAGCTACCAAATCATAACAGGGCTTCATATAATGCTCCATACAGAATAGGCCCCATATGTGCTCCATATGATGGTCCATAAATAATGAACCCCATATGATGCTCTAGTATATGATGGGCCCCATATATGATGCTCCAGTGTATGATGAACCCCATTTAATGCTCCAAATATATAAGTCCCCATATATAATGCTCCATATATAATGGGCTCCATGTGATGCTCCATATATAATATGCCCCATATGATGTGCCATATATAATGGGCCCCATATGATGCTCCAGTATATGATGTGCCCCATGGATGATGCTCCAGTGTATAATGGGCCCTATCTATGATGCTGAAGTGTATGATGGGCCCCATATATAATTCTCCAGTGTTTAATGCTCCCCATATATTGCTCCAACCATTAAAAAAATGAAATACCTCTCCTCGCTGGGCACTGCTCTACTCTGTACTCTTCAGCGTAGCCAACTTCCAGCTCTCTGCACTGTGATTGTTCAGGCAGAGGGCGCACAGACGTGACATCATCGCGCTCTCTGACCTGAATGTCACTGTCAGGAAACGCGGAAGACGTCACAGCGGTGGAGCAGGGAGAGGTAAGTATTGCAAGTGCTGAGGCCCTGAGCTAGCAGGGGGGGCACACTCGTGGGCGCCGGGAACTGGCACAGGGCCCCTCATAGTATGCCGGTGTCTCTGACGGCGAGTGGGCCCCCCCACCTGCTCAGGGCCCCGACACTTGCCCTGGTGCGCCACATGCTGACGCCGGCCCGGGGGGGACAGCCCAGTTAGGGAGGTGGAAAAAGTGGCATATGTTGAGGTGTAGGCTGGACGTTCAGCAGCTGAAAATGGAGGAATTGGAGAAGTCGGAGGAAGAGGAGGACAAAGCGAGCCATTTTGCTGGCAACCTATGTGTCATCAGGGGAAGGTGGTACAAAATCATTTGAAACCCAGGCATGGTTCATTTTAATTAAGGTGAGATCACCTACATTTTGGGTCGACAGCCAGGTCCTTCTTTCTGTCAGGACTGATCCAGCAGCACTGAAGACTCTTTCTGATAGCACACTACCAGCAGGGCAAGCGAGCTCCTGTAAGGCATATTGTGCCAATTCAGGTCAGGTGTCCAGTTTACAGGCCCAGTAGTCAAAGGGGAATGAACTGTGAGGGAGAACATCGATAGGGGAGGAGAGGTAATTTTGAACCATAGTTGACAACTGCTGTCTCCTGTCTGTTGCAATCGATTCAGTATTACCAGTCGTGTGAGCATTACTCGAGAAATCAGACCACAACATGGTCATGAAACCCCTGTCTCCAACGCCTCTTCGGCTGTGTGCACCACGAACACCTCTTCCATTTGGCCCAGTATGGGTCGTGGTAGAACCTGCACTGCTGCTGTGTGCTGGGAATGCCTCTAACAAACGGTTTACCAGAGTTGCTTGTTTGTTCGCCAATATTAGCTCTAGGTTCTCCTGTGGCATGATGTTCTGTAATTTGCCTTTATAGTGTGGATCGAGGATGCTGGCCAACCAGTAGTCATCATCCTTCATAATTTTGGCAATGCGGGGGTCCCTTTTTAGGACCCGCAAGACATAATCACACATGTGGGCCAATGTTCCAGGTGTTAATGATGCACTGCCAGTGGTTGGTGGAGGAGCACTTTCTGCCAAATCCACATCCCTCCATTCATGCACAAACCTGTACCTGACCTTGGCAAGCCAACATTTTCTCTTGCCCCCTGAGAAGCATCATCCTCCCCAAAATTATCATCCCTCTCATCCTCATCCTCCTCCTCTTCCTCTTCTTCCTCCACCTCGTCCAGGACAGTTCTCTGAGCAGACAATGCCTGACTGTCATGAAGTCTTTCCTCCTCCTACTCCTCCTCCTCCTCCGCTGCAGACGCCTGATCCTTAATGTGCATCAAAGTTTGCATGAGCAGACGCATAAGTGGGATGCTCATGCTTATTATTGTGTCATCTGCGCTTACCAGCCGTGTGCATTCCTCAAACCTCTGAAGGACTTTACAGAGGTCTTTCAGCTTTGACCATTGCACACCCGACAACTCCATGTCTGCCCTCAAACTGCCTGCCTGTGGATCCTCCCACAAATGCATTACAACCTGCCTCTGGTCGCACAGCCTCTCAACCATGTGCATGGTGGAGTTCCACCTTGTTGTAACGTCTATGATTAGGCGGTGCTTGGGGAGGTGGAGCGATCGCTGCAGCGTCTGCATACGACTGGAGTCTACGGACGAGTGATGGATGTGCGAGCACAGTCTTTGCACCTTATGGAGCAGGGCTGGTAACTCCGGATAATTATTTATGAAGCACTGCACCACCAGATTCAAGGTGTGAGCCAGGCAAGGTATGTGTCTGAGTTTTGCCAGGGCTATGGATCCACAAAATTACGGCCGTTATCACTGACTACCTTGCCTGGCTTAAGATGTAGACTGCCCAGCCATGACTCAGTTTCTCGCTGCAAGTAGTCGGCCAGTACCTCCGCGGTGTGTCTGTTGTCGCCCAAAGACATCATCTTTAAAACAGCCTGCTGACGCTTAACACTAGATGATCGATAGTGGGACACCTCGTGTGCAACACTGGCAGCTGCCGACGGAGTACTCGTGCGACTGTGTTTTGTCAACGAGCTTTTGCTTCTGGAGGAGGAGGAGGGTCGAACGCCTACAGCCAACTGTTGCCTATACCTTGGGCTAGGCAGCACTGTCCCCTGTGGACCCTGCATCCACCACATTAACCCAGTGCGCAGTGATAGACATGTAACGGCCCTGGCCATGCCTACTGGCCCATGCATCTGTTGTGAGGTGCACCTTTCCACTCACTGATTGTTTGAGTGCATGGACAATGCGGTCTTTCACATGCAGGTGGAGGGCAGGGATGGCTTTTCTAGAAAAGAAGTGCCGACTGGGTAGGTCATAGCGTGGGACAGCGTAGGCCATGAGCTCTCGGAACGCTTTCAACCAAACGGAAGGGCATCGTCTCTAATGAGATCAGTTTGGCAATGTAGTCCTTCAAAGCCAGTGAGGTTTTGTAGTCCGTCCACGCTTGCAAATGCATGGTGTTTAAATGTTTAAGCATTCAATATTTGGAGATTTTTCCCTCGGCTAAAGGTCCTTCCGCACTTCTTACAGATAACCTTTGCCTCATCAATAGGATTTTGGTCAAAAAAGTGCCACACTGCACTCTTCCTACTATGGGATAAATTTTCAGGGCTTGCACGCAGTGCTAATTTGACAGTCTGGCCAAGCTGTCCTGCAACTCTTTTTGTTTTTTTAACACGTTTTTGGACTTCTACGGGCCTGCCAGTTAACTTCAGCTGCGATGTCGATGCCTGCCGCGGATCCTCCTCCTCTTCTGAGCTATTGCCAGTGGCATCCTCTTCCCCAATGGATGCCAATCCGGGTCAACAACTGGGTCATCCATCACCTCCTCTTCAATTTCATCTGCACCTTCCTCTGTGTCACCGTGGAAGGTGTTAGAGTATGCGGGAAGTGTCAGATTCTGGCTCAGTAGACTGCGAGGGCACTGTTGTCCTCTGGGTGAATGTACCAGCAGAATCATCTAGCAGTGGCTGTGCATCAGTGCACTCCATGCCATATTCATCTTGGACTGGGGAATTCAGGATTTGACTTGATAACCCAGGCATGGTATGTGAAAAGAGCTCCAGGGAGTAATCTGAAGTGTGGCCTGCCGCATTCTTCACTTTGGTGGGGGTGAAGGACACAAGGAAAATGTCGTTCCTGACCAGGAGCCTGCACTGACGACTCAGTGCTTGCATTTTTTGAAAGTTCAGAAGAGGAGGCGATAGAGCTGGAGGCTGTTTCGGCAATGTAAGCCAAAACCTGTTCCTGATGCTCCCTCTTTAAAAGCGGTTTACCTACTCCCAGAAAAGAGAGCCTTCCAGGCCTTCTGGAGCCAGACGATGACGCAGGCTCAACACCTCCTGCCTTAGGTGCTATTGTGCTTTTGACACTACCAGCAGATGCACCACCACCACCATCATTCCCAGCTGGCTTCCCACGTCCGAGGCCTCTTCCACCACACTTCCTCATGTTTGGTAAAATGTACCAAAAATACCAGCAGATATATGGTACTGTATGAGGAGCATACAGCTGTATATGGCGTAGGGGAAAATTTAAATCTCCTTATATATTTCTGGAGTCACACACAGACGCTCACTCAGTATGGATTTGACCATAATACAAAGAGCAGATATACGTTACTGTCTCAGAAGCGTACAGCTGTATACGGTGTAGGGGAAAATTGCAATCTCCGTATATATTTCCGGAGTCACACACAGGCGCTCACTCAGTATGGATTTGACCATAATACAAAGAGCAGATATATGTTACTGTCTCAGAAGCGTACAGCTGTATACGGTGTAGGGGAAAATTGCAATCTCCGTATATATTTCCGGAGTCACACACAGACGCTCACTCAGTATGGATTTGACCGTAATACAAAGAGCAGAGGCACCACATGGCTTTAGTATACTATTAAAATGCAGCTTAACCTCTTATCTGCAGGTTTATAGCATTTTGGGACATGACAGGTCCCGTTTATGCTAAAAATCAGCCCCCCCAGCACAGCAAGAAATAGCACTAACTACCAGGAATTAACACGCAATCTTCCAGACTTAGCGGTACCACAAATCTGAAGAGTAAAATAGGGCCAATGCATAGCCGTCCTGTGTCACCACACAACAGAGGTGGAAACCAATGTCCAATTACAGCTTTCAGTATTATTATTTATTTCTTCATCAAGGTATAATTAACTTGGGTAAAGACATGCTAATTCTATAGGCAATATTAAGGTACTATCACACTAAGCGAGATCGCTTAAGCGTCAGCGATTTTATGACGCAGCAGCGACCTCGTTAGCGACGTCGCTGTGTGTGACATGTAGCAGCGATGTGGCACCCGCTGCGATGTCACTGATCCATCATAAACATTCTGAGCCGTTTTTTGGTCGTTGGTGTCCCGCTGATGAGCCTGAATCACTGAGTGTGACACCCTTTTTGAACGACTTTACCAGCGGCGCAGGCGGGACTAGGTTTTCCCAACAACCGCAGAGGTCGTTATACAGATCGCTGACCGCTGATGAGATCTTTGTGTTTGGAAGCTAACTAGCGACCATATAGGGATCGCACCAATGATCTCGCCAGGTCGTGTCATTGTCGTGATCGCTGGTGCGATCGCTAAGTGTGACAGTGCCTTTAAGGGAATTTGTCAGTAGGATTTGACCCTGCTAAACAATTTACAGTTGTCTGAAAAAGTGTTTGCCCCTTCTTAATTTCCTATTCTTTCGCATGTTTGTGACACTTAAATGTTTCAGATCACCAAACAAATTTAAATATTGGACAAAGATAACACAAGTAATCACAAAATGAAGTTTTTAAATTAAGGTCTTTATTATTAAGGGAAAAAGAAATCCAAACCTACAGGGCTCTGTGTGAAAAAGTGATTGGCCCCTAAACCTAATAACTGGTTGGGCCGCCCTTAGCAGCAACAATTGCAATCAAGCATTTGCAATAACTAGCAATGAGTCATTTACAATGCTACAGAGGAATTTTGGCGCACTCACTTTGCAGAATTGTTGTAACTCAGCCACATTGGAGAGTTTCCAAGCATGAATCGCCTTTTTAAGGTCATGCCACAGCATTTCAAATTGGATTAAGATCAGGACTTTGATTAAGCTACTCCAAAGTTTTAAGTTTTTTTTTTTCTTAAGCCATTCAGAGGTGGACTTGCTGGTGTCTTTTGGATAATTGTCCTGTTGCATGTCCAAAATAAGCTTCAGCTTGAGGTCATGAACAGATGGCCGGACATTCTCTTTCAAGATTTTTTGTAGACAGCAGAATTCATGGTTTCATTTACCCCAGCAAGTCTTCTAGGTCCTGAAGCCGCCAAGCAGCCCCAGAAGATCACACTACTACCACCATATTTTAATGTTGGCATGATGTTCCTTTTTGGAAATTCTGTGTTACTTCTACGCCAGATGTAATGGAACATATACCTTCCAAAAAGTTCAACTTTTGTCTCGTCAGTCCACAGAGTATTCTCCCAAAAGTGTTGGTGATCATCAAGATGTTTTCTGGCACAACTGAGACGAGAATTTATGTTCTTATTGCTCAGCTGTGGTTTTCATTTTGGAACTCTGCCCTGCAGGCCATTTTTGCCCAGTCTATTTATTATGGTGGAGTCATGAAAACTGACCTTAACTTAGGCAAGTGACACCTGCAGCTATTTGTATGTTGTTGTGGTGTCTTATGTGACCTCTTGGATGAGTCGCTCTTGGGGTGTTTTTGGTTGGCTGGCCATTCCTAGGAAGGTTCACCACTGTTCCATGTTTCACCTTTTTGGATAATGGCTCTTACTGTGGTTTCCTGGAGTCCCAAAGCTTGATAAATGGCTTTATAACTAGAGATGAGCGAATTTGATCGGGTCAGGGCTTATATGGCAAGCTATAGTGCTTTCCAAATAAGCTGCAGAAGGAACCCGGCTTCCTGGATCGCTCTGGCTGATCAGCTGTTCGTGACACATGCATGGAGAGCTTGTTTGTTGGGGACTAAAGCATTAAGTATAAATTTAAAGAAGATGTCCACTATTTAGACAACTTCTTCTCTTGCCCCTCACTTGGCCCTGATATAACAATAAAGCTTATACTCACCTCCCATGCCTTTCCCGTGGTGCCGGCACTCGCTCTCCCCGTTGCTCTTGTGCGGTGTTCTCACACTTGATCCTGGCACCCAATCAGCTCTGGTGTCACTGTCTCCACCTCCTGTTGAATTAGGTATGAAGAGGAAGTCAGAGATCAGCTGCTGCCTGGACTTCCTCTTCAGGTTATATTTGTCTGAAGGCAGAAACAGTGACGGCAGCGCTGATTGGGTGCTGGCGTCACGTGTCACAACACCGCACAAGAGCCCCGGGAGAGCAAGTGCCGACACTATGGGAATTGTGCCGGCACAGGAGGTAAGCATAGGTTTATTATTTATCAGGGTTAAATACACTACTCAAAAAATAAAGGGAACACTCAAATAACACATCCTAGATCTGAATGAATGAAATATTCTCATTGAATACTTTGTTCTGTACAAAGTTGAATGTGATGACAACAAAATCACACAAAAATCATCAATGGAAATCAAATTTATTAACCAATGGAGGCCTGAATTTCGAGTCACACACAAAATTAAAGTGGAATGTAATGTCCTTAAAACAAGTCAAAATAATGCTTAGTAGTGTGTGGCCTCCACGTGCCTGTATGACCTCCCTGTGCCTGTATGACCTCCCTACAATGCCTGGCCATGCTCCTGTTGAGGCGGCGGATAGTCTCCTGAGGGATCTCCTCCCAGACCTGAACTAAAGCATCCACCAACTCCTGAACAGTCTGTGGTGCAACGTGACATTGTTGGATGGAGCGAGACATGATGTCCCAGATGTGCGCAATCGGATTCAGGTCTGGGGAACGGGCGGGCCAGTCCATAGCTTCAATGCCTTCAACTTGCAGGAACTGCTGACACACTCCAGCCACATGAGGTCTGGCATTGTCTTGCATTAGGAGGAACACAGGGCCAACCACACCAGCATATGGTCTCACAAGGGGTCTGAGGATCTCATCGCGGTACCTAATGGCAGTCAGGCTACCTCTGGCGAGCACATGGAGGGCTGTGCGACCCTCAAAAGGAATGCCACACCACACCATTACTGACCCACTGCCAAACCGGTCATGCTGAAGGATGTTGCAGGCAGCAAATCGCTCTCCACAGCATCTCCAGACTCTGTCACATCTGTCACATGTGCTCAATGTCAACCTGCTTTCATCTGTGAAGAGCACAGGGTGCCAGTGGTGAATTTGCCAATCCTGGTGTTCTGTGGTAAATGCCAAGCATCCTTCATGTTGTTGGGCTGTGAGCACAATCCCCATCTGTGGACGTCGGGAACTCAAACCATCCTCATGGAGTCAGTTTCTAACCGTTTGTGCAGACACATGCACATTTGTGGCCTGCTGGAGGTCATTTTGCAGGGCTCCGGCAGTGCTCCTCCTGGTCCTCCTTGCACAAAGGCGGAGGCAGCGGTCCTGCTGCTGGGTTATTGCCAGGGCTGCCACTAGGAATTTCGGGGCCCCATACTGGCAAAATTTATGGGGCCCCCCCTTGAGATTCCACCCAGGCTCCACCCCCAGTTCCGCCTCCACCCTAGCTCCTCCTCCACCACGCGAACCATCCAAAATCCCTCCGCCTTTTCTTGGAAAAACTCCACTTCTGCACCACGCCTCACCAATGACACATTAACATCAAATCACATGCATAGACATCAGCTTTTGTTTTGACCAAAAGATTTTTTTAAGCCTGCCACCACGACAAGGAAATATGGGTGAAATGGTGTGCACTCAAGTCTAGTGTACAGGAGATGCTGGTGAATTGGTCCTAAGCGGCACCAACAAATATAGGAAGAGCAAAATTCACCGCACACTACAATTGATTACTATGCAGAAAAATATTTTTATTTGAAAAATTATCCAATCCAAGAGAAGAAAGTGCCAGTGCCGTAATAATAATATGTACAATATACACAACGTTTCGACCCTCCCGGATCTTAATCATGGGGTACTAGAGAAAAATAGAAGAAACATAGTGTGAGGCAATTTACAATATACAGTGATTACATATATAACATATATACAGATATGGGCTGGATCATATATAATTGATTGCAAAAAATGTCATGTAGATAATAATCCAGAAAGTAGAATATATCGTTAAAGAACATAAGGAGCCTCACTATACAATCTCAACATGGAGATATATAGAGTAACGATTTATATAATCATAGTAGAGCAAAAGCACAATGATATAAGAAACAAAGAAGTAGCGCATTTCTACCTTGTAAAATTAGTACAACAGAGATATGGCACATAGTAGAGGCAATAAATTCCTTGTAAATTCCCTTATAGCAGAGCCAGATGCTGCAGATAATATCAAAATGATTAAATAAATAAATATAGGGAAATAGGGGTCACCATCATTGAAATGTCAGAGATTACCTGCTGTGTACAAAGAGCAGGAGTTAAATGTATCCAGAATAGGGTAAAGTCTGTCCTGAGTGGCGTCCTGATAGCCTGTACAGGGAAAATGGAACACAAATTATAGCCCATTACAGTGGCAGATGGAGTGGACTATTTACATGAAAACATACCTTTGGAGGTGGATGAAATGAGAATATAGGCGGCGCACCTGCACCCTGCCGTGTACAGAAAGTAGGGGTTAAATGTGCCCTGGACGGGGTTAAAACATGTCCCGGATGGCGTCCACAGAGCCTACATGGGGTAAATGTGGCATAAGTTGCAGCCCAGAGTGATGGCAGATGGGGGGAACCGCTTTGAATCAAAGACATACCTTAAGAAGCGAATGTACAGGTTTACAGGCGGCGCTCCTGCGCCCTGCCTTGTCTGCTGGGTGACCAGGTGTATGGGACGGGAGTAAATGGGGGTTTAAATGCGGCGCCGTGTACCGCCGGACCGGAAGTGACACAGTGCCACATGCAGGCCTCTAGTCTCCTCCCCCTAGATTTTGTCTCCTATACAGATTAGTGTCTCTCATAGTCCTACTTATATTTGCCTTTTCCCACCGAAAACATGGCGGCCGCTACCGCTATCGCGCATGCGCGATTACATCAGATCATGTTGCGCCGTGTCACTTCCGGTCCGGCGGTACACGGCGCCGCACTTAAACCCACATTTGCTCCCGTCCCATACACCTGGTCACCCAGCAGACAAGGCAGGGCGCAGGAGCGCCGCCTGTAAACCTGTACATTCGCTTCTTAAGGTATGTCTTTGATTCAAAGCGGTTCCCCCCATCTGCCATCACTCTGGGCTGCAACTTATGCCACATTTACCCCATGTAGGCTCTGTGGACGCCATCCAGGACATGTTTTAACCCCGTCCAGGGCACATTTAACCCCTACTTTCTGTACACGGCAGGGAGCAGGTGCGCCGCCTATATTCTCATTTCATCCACCTCCAAAGGTATGTTTTCATGTAAATAGTCCACTCCATCTGCCACTATAATGGGCTATAATTTGTGTTCCATTTGCCCTGTACAGGCTATCAGGACGCCACTCAGGACAGACTTTACCCTATTCTGGATACATTTAACTCCTGCTCTTTGTAGTTTGTACACAGCAGGTAATCTCTGACATTTCAATGATGGTGACCCTATTTCCCTATATTTATTTAATTAATCATTTTGATATTATCTGCAGCATCTGGCTCTGCTATAAGGGAATTTACAAGGAATTTATTGCCTCTACTATGTGCCATATCTCTGTTGTACTAATTTTACAAGGTAGAAATGCTCTACTTCTTTGTTTCTTATATCATTGTGCTTTTGTTCTACTATGATTATATAAATCGTTACTCTATGTATCTCCATGTTGAGATTGTATAATGAGGCTCCTTATGTTCTTTAACGATATATTCTACTTTCTGGATTATTATCTACATGACATTTTTCGCAATCAATTATATATGATCCAGCCCATATCTGTATATATGTTATATATGTATATGTAATCACTGTATATAATTGCCTCACACTATGTTTCTTCTATTTTTCTCTAGTACCCCATGATTAAGATCCGGGAGGGTCGAAACGTTGGGTATCTGTATATTGTACATATTATTATTCTTCTTTTGGATTGGATAATTTTTCAAATAAAAATATTTTTCTGCATAGTAATCAATTGTAGTGTGCGGTGAATTTTGCTCTTCCTACCACGACAAGGTAGACTCTATTGGCAGGGCCCTACTCTACGCTAACCTCTTAAACATTTGGTAACTTTTTTTTTGTATATTTTAATTATCTTTCTTCAAGGGAATGTGTCACATACATTTTTTTAAACTAATTGAAATCATATATTATATATATATTATATATATATACACACATACTGTATTTCTGATTGCAGATTATTGTATTCAGTTAATGATGGGCCCCATAAGATGCTCCATACAAAATACTCCCCATATAATGCTTCATAAAAGTTATGCCCCCATAAGATGCTCCATATATTTTATGCCCCATATGATGCCCCATAGATTTTATACCCCCATATGATGCTCCAAAGATTATGCCGCCATATGATGCCACACAGATTATGCCGCCATATGATGCTCCAAAGATTATGCCGCCATATGATGCCCCATAGATTATGCCCCCATATGATGCTCCATAGATTATGCCCCATAATATGCTCCATAGATTTATGTCCCATATGATGCGCACAGATTATTTCCGCCATATGATGCTCCAAAGATTATGCCGCCATATGATGCTCAAAGATTATGCCGCCATATGATGCTCCAAAGATATGCCACCATAGATGCTCCAAAGATTATGCCGCCATTTGATGCTCCAAAAATTATGCCACCATATGATGCTCCATATGATTATGCCCCCATATGATGCTCCATAGATTATGCCCCATATGATGCTCCAAAGATTATGCCGCCATATGATGCCCCACAGATTATGCCGCCATATGATGCTCCAAAGATTATGCCGCCATATGATGCCCCGTAGATTATGCTGCAATATGATGCTCCATAGATTTTATGCCGCCATATGATGCCCCATAGATGTATATGCCCCCATATGATGCTCCATAGATTTTATGCCCCATATGATGAGCAGGCGGGGGGTGGCCACATGCAGCAATCCAACAGGGCCCCAGCCCAGGGCAGGCAGGAGGGGCCCGCAGCATCCACCAACAGGGTCCCCAGGGCCCCTGTTGCTGGATGCTGCGCCTGCGGGCCCCCCACGCCTGCCCTGGGGGCCCTTTTGGTGGATGCTGGGCCCCCCCCGCCTGCCCTGGGGGCCCTTTTGGTGGATGCTGGGCCCCCCTTCCTGCCCTGGGCCCTGTTGGTGGATGCTGGCGCTGCGGCTGTCCTGGCCGGGTTCCCCCTGCGACAGACTACTCACCCTGCTGAGCTTTCCTGCTGCCTGCACCCGGTCCGGTCCGCCGCTCCCAGCCAGGTGGCAGTGTGTGTTTGGCACAGCACACCGACGTGACACGCTGCTCACTCTGCTTCAGATTGAGGAAGTGGAGCAGAGCAGCGTGTGACATCACGGCTGGACCATGATGCATCAGGGCAGGCTGTAGCTTAAAGCTACAGTGCCTGCCCATTTAATTTGCCAGCCAGGAGGTCAGGACTGGGGACAGTGGGGAGTATAAAGCAGCGAAGTGCTGCACCTGCTGCCGTACCATGCTGCCAGCGTGCTCGGGCGGCGGGCCCCCCTAAAGCAACGGGCCCCATACATTAGTAAGGGCTGTAATGCCCTGATGGCGGCCCTGGTTATTGCCCTCCTACGACCCCCACAACATCTCCTGGTGTACTGGCCTGTCTCCTGGTAGCGCCTCCAGCCTCTGAACACTACGCTGACAGACACAGCAAACCTTGCCACAGCTCGCATTGATGTGCCATCCTGGATGAGCTGCACTACCTGAGCCACTTGTGTGGGTTTTAGAGTCTGTCTCATGCTACCACAAGTGTGAAAGCACAACCAACATTCAAAAGTGACCAAAACATCAGCCAGAAAGCATTGGCACTGAGATGTGGTCTGTGGTCCCCACCTGCAGAACCACTCCTTTATTGAGTGTGTCTTGATAATTGCCAATAATTTCCATCTGTTGTCTATTCCATTTGCACAACAGCATGTGAAATTGATTGTCAATCAGTGTTGCTTCCTAAGTGGATAGCTTGATTTCACAGAAGTTTGATTTACTTGGAGTTATATTCTGTTATATTCTGTTGTTTAAGTGTTCCCTTTATTTTTTGAGCAGTGTATTTTGATCAAGGAGTTGTCCTAGTTGTGGACAACCCCTTTAAGGAAATATATACAGTACAGACCAAAAGTTTGGACACACATTCTTATTCAAAGATTTTTCTGTATTTTCATGACTATGAAAATTGTAGAATCACACTGAAGGCATCAAAACTATGAATTAACACATGTGGAATTATACATTATTATTATTTAAAAAAATATAAAAAAAATAAATTAAAGTTTGAATCACCCATATTGCTCCTTTTAAAAATATAACAAAAAAAATAAACATTTGGTATTGCCATGTTCAAAAAAATCCTAGCTATCAAAATATAAAATGAGTTAACTCATACGGTCATCATACTGATCTAGATAAATCATGTTTTCATGTCACTTTTTCTGCACAATTAACCTTGTAAAAACAAAACCCAAAAATCAATGTTTTGTTCAGGCCATTTTTTACATTATATTTTACATTTTCCAGTACATTATATAGTAAATTGAAAAGAGCCATAAAAAAATAAAAACTATCCCTAAAAAATAAACCCTCGTATGGTGATGTGGACAATATAAAAAATGTATGCCTTTTGGAAGAATAGAGAAAAAAAAGCAGAAAAAAATGACCACTGCAGGAAAAGGTTAAAATGGCTGAACACCAGTAAAAAAATGAGAGGTATTCATTTCAAGGAGGGTCGCTGTCTCTACAATGCCACTGCAAATTGGTCCTCTCAAAGAGGTGGTCTTTCTAGTTGGGGTATCATATTGCGGTTTATTATTTTTCTATTTTATGATCCTTTATCATCTGTATCCTAGAATTACATGGGACGCCAGTATTTATAACTTTCTGATTCCTTTCTTTAATGAAAAGAACAAGAATAGAATTATATTGAGTTTTTAAAATGTTGCCAGTAGAAAGACAATGAACTTAAACCTTCGCCCGGTCAGGGACTAATAAATCTTTAAATTCTGTATTGAATTCACAAGTTGGACTCTCCAGCTCTGAACAACTCTTCTTTTGCAAGGAATCGATGCTCATTTTTGCATCTTCCTCACTGATACATACAGTATAGTCATAGACCCCCGATTCATCAAAGCGAATACCCCAAAATTTTGGCATAAAATGGTTGTAAAAGTTGTAAATTTTTTGAGTGTTCTGCTAACATTTTGCAATTTTGAGATGGGAACAGAAGTGTGACACCACAGCACTTCCAGTTCATGACAAGCAGTGGCTTTCCTTACACCAGGTATCTTACTCGAGTCCTTGACTGGAGTAAGAAATGTGGCGAGGTGATTCATTAAGAAGAGGGGTGAACAACGCCAATATTAGGGCCATAATATTTACCTTCAACATATCTAATTAATTGAGTAGTGCAAGCTTGGGATGAAAGTCCGCAGTCATGCTATGTGACTGCCGCCTCCTGAATCCTGACAGCATGCGTTGTGCACACTATTAGGATTCTCGGATGTTGCCGGTGAGAACGATGGTCTCATGACCACATGTTTGCAATTTACGTACTTACAGCCACATTCCACTAGATGGGCTTGTCCTCTCTCAATGCATTTCTATTGGCATGTGACTGCAAGTATGCAAAATGCATACATCATGTGACCGCCTTCTCCCGCTTGCAACACCAGAGAATCCTGACAGTATGCACACTGTACACCGTCCAGGGTTCTGAAGTCTTCAGTCACGTAGAGTGACTGCAGACTTTTATCCCAAGCTTGGACAACACCTGGATTTATGTACAGCGACTTCACATGTTTCAGTAGCAGTTTCTTTTGCACTCCTTTGTCAAAAGTTCTGCATACAAATGTTTTTCAGTTTCCAGTAAAATGTTGTATGTAAAATGTTGAAAACTGGGCATACAAAAGGGTTTTGCGTTTTACTTCTTTTGTAGTGTGCTGTAATAAGGAGCATGATCTGGCTATGACATTTTTGTGACATTTTCTCAATAGAATTTTCTTTGGGACTTAAAAAATTGCAGAAAATATGAATGTACAAAATGTAAAAAAAAATCATACAAAAGGCAGCAACAAAAAAGTAAAATTAGTTTGAAACACGTGACCTTTATTTTTATTATTTGTGTTACTTAAATAATGTTTGTATGAAATGTTCCTCAGACTCCAACTTTTCCTACCACTTTTTTCACAGCAGGCTCCAATAATCGTGTGAACTTTTCATTTATTTGTTCCAACTATTTCCATATAATAATCCAGTAATGGCCTGTGCTCTAACCTTCCTCTAACAAATAATGCAAGGGTCTCCAGTGTATGAAGACCCCAGCTGTCAATCTACCCTTCCGCCTTTGTGGTAACCATGCTGCAATTCTCTTTTATTCTCTTTAAGGGCTCGCTCACATTCCTGTATAAAAAAATCGATCCGATGTTGATCCAGAGAAGTAGGACGAGTATCATGCAGGTGTCACTCCATATGCCATTCGAGTGCAATGCGAGTATGTGATTTTTTTTTCCACGCTTCGCATCCATATGACATGGGTATGCACTCTGTATGCAATGCATTTTTAACGTCATCTTTTACATACTATAATACTCTATGTAATTGAGAGCCAGTTTACAAAACTAATAAAGCAATCATACATACAGATATACAGTAAATATATTTATTACCGTATATACTCGAGTATAAGCCGACCCGAGGATAAGTCGAGGCCCCTAATTTTCCCCCGGAAAACTGGGTAAGCTTATTGACTCGAGTATAAGCCGGGTGTATAAACCGCCGTCCTGCTCTGTGCTTCCCCCCGTCCTGCTCCGTGCTCCCCATCCAGCTCTGTGCTCCCCCATTCTCCTCTGTGTTCCCCCCTCCTGCTCCATCCTCTGCTGTGCTCCCCCCCTTCCTGCTCCGTCCTCCTCTGTGCTCCCCCCTCCTGCTCCGTCCTCCTCTGTGCTCCCCCCTTCCTGCTCCGTCCTCCTGTGCCTCCCCCTCCCCCTGTCCTGCTCCGTGCTCCTCTGTGCCCTCCATCCTCCCCCCGTCCTGCTCCGTGCCCCTGTGCTCTCCATCCTCCCCCCGTCCTGCTCCGTGCTCCTCTGTGCCCTCCATCCTCCCCCCGTCCTGCTCCGTGCTCCTCTGTGCCCTCCATCCTCCCCCCGTCCTGCTCCATGCTCCTCTGTGCCCTCCATCCTCCCCCCGTCCTGCTCCGTGTGCCTCTGTGCCCTCCACCCTCCCCCTGTCCTGCTCTGTGCTCCTCTGTGCCCTCCATCCTCCCCCCGTCCTGCTCTGTGCTCCTCTGTGCTCTCCATCCTCCCCCTGTCCTGCTCCGTGCTCCTCTGTGCCCTCCATCCTCCCCCCGTCCTGCTCCATGCTCCTCTGTGCCCTCCATCCTCCTCCGTCCTGCTCCATGCACCTCTGTGCCCTCCACCCTCCCCCCATCCTGCTCTGTGCTCCTCTGTGCCCTCCACCCTCCCCCCATCCTGCTCTGTGCTCCTCTGTGCCCTCCATCCTCGCCCCCGTCCTGCTCCGTGCTCATCTGTGCCCTCCATCCTCCTCCGTCCTGCTCCGTGCGCCTCTGTGCCCTCCACCCTCCCCCGTCCTGCTCTGTGCTCCTCTGTGCCCTCCACCCTCCCCCCATCCTGCTCTGTGCTCCTCTGTGCCCTCCATCCTCACCCCCGTCCTGCTCCGTGCTCATCTGTGCCCTCCATCCTCCCCCCGTCCTGCTCCGTGCTCCTCTGTGCCCTCCATCCTCCCCCCCATCCTGCTCCATGCTCCTCTGTGCTCTCCATCCTCCCCCCGTCCTGCTCCATACTCCTCTGTGCCCTCCATCCTCCCCCCGTCCTGCTCCATGCTCCTCTGTGCTCTCCGTCCTCCCCCGTCCTGCTCCGTGCTCCTCTGTGCTCTCCGTCCTCCCCCCGGTCCTGCTCCGTGCTCCTTGTCCTCCTCCATGCTCCCCCCATCCTCCTCCATCATACTCACCCTCCCCGTGCCATCGCTGAACGTCCTGGCAATCCTGCGTTAAACCCGGCTTCCTGCAGCTCTCCTGTGGTGAGCGGGGACGTAATACCGCTCATTAAGGCCATGAATATGGACGCCACGCCTATGGGAGTGGAGTCGCATCCATATTCATGACCTTAATGAGCGGTATTACGTCACCGCTCAGCACAGGAGAGCTGCAGGAAGCCGGGTACAACGGAGGATTGCCGGGACGTTCAGCAATGGCACGGGGAGGGTGAATATGATGTCCCAGCCACCATCTCCTGCCGCGGCACTCCCTCCCCCACTGGTTTCTGCCCAATGACTCGTGTATAAGCCGAGGGGGCATTTTCAGCACAAAAAAAGGTGCTGAAAATCTCGGCTTATACACGAGTATATACGGTATGTACACCCCTCCTCACATGTAAAGCGCCATGGAATAAATGGCACTATAATAATAATAATAACAAATAGAAAGATATTAAAAATCTAACAGATACATGATAGATAATTTCCCAAGTCCTCTGCATATGATAACTTTGCATCCTTTAGAGCGTTTCATGTTGCACTAAAGGGTGTTTAGCTTTGTTTAACCAAATAAATAATTTTAAAAAATTATGTGGGGTCCTCCCTATTTTTGATAACCAGCAAAGGTAAAGCAGACTGCTGGGGCCTGATATTATCAGGCTGAGAAGGTCCCTGGTTATTGGACCCCTCCCAGCCTAAAAATACAACCCACACCTGCCCCAGAAGTGCAGCACTTCTGGTCCTCTGTCTGGCTCTATATGACTGCATTGTTGCAGTGGCAATTTGGGTAACGGTAGTTGGGGTTGATGTCAGCTGTCTTTTGTGACAAATCACAGGTGCCATCAAGTCCTGAAGTTAGTAATGGAGAGGTGTCTATCACCAGTAATCAAAATAAAGAAAAACACACAAAAATAGACTATTTGAACAAACGCTCCCGGACACTTTCACCAATTTATAAAAAAAAAAAAGCCATGCAGGTCTACCAAAGTCCACCGAATTCGACATAGTCAACAAATGGATACCTGAAAAATATAAAAAGAGAGAAAAAAACAAGACCCTTGTTCATCAATTTATTCCAAAAAATGTCCCATGCAGCTTTGGCGTTGTCCAGCGATCCTTGAACCTGGCCCTGGAGACTGTGATTAGCAGTAAGTAATGTTACTGCTATTCAGTCGCCAGTTACTGACATCACTGCTAATCAGAGTTGCCAGCTCCTGCTACACTTGGTGAAACCTGGCAGCTCTGAACAGCCATGACATCAGTACCCAGCGACTGTGAATAGTAACAGGAAGTCCAGCATTCCCCGAATACACCCCGGTGATTGCGAGTAGCAGTAAGTAAAGTGACTGCTATTCACAGTCGCCAGGTACTGACATCACAGCTGTTCAGAGCCGTCGGTTCTCGTGGATCGCAATGGGAGACGATACCTCTAAAAAAGCCCCCAGTGGTAAATTTGGTATTTGCAAGATTTCTCTTTTTAATTTTTAATTAAACAGTACTAAAAAAGAACATTTGAGAAACATTTCAGACGCTGAGAGGGAATGAAAGATGTCAAAAGTCAGGTAGATAAAGACTTTTTTTTATTGTATTAGGGTACATTCCCACAATGAGGTTTTTTTTTTTTTAAGCTGTGTATTTTCTAAAAAATGTAAGTGACCTCTTTTGCTTAATGGGTACAGAAATGATGCAGAAAATCTGCAACAACAGAAAGTCACCAAAGGCCGGCGTCACACTGGTGACAAAATCGGACGACTGCAATGCGATGAAATATTGCATTGCAGTCGGACCTATGTTAATCTATGGAGTAGCTCCCAGTATCCGATTTTTTGTGGTCCGTTTTAAACGTCCGAGTGCAATCGCAGCATGCTGCTATCGTCACCGATTGTGGGTCGACAATCGCCAATGCAAGTCTATGGGAGCAATGAAAAATCGGATTACAAACGGACCGCACGTGTGACTTGCGATTAAATCGCACCGGTGTCCTTTACAAAAGCCGGCAATTCATCCCCGCCTATACTGTAAAATCACACTGACAGCTTTAATAAAGAATAGAATCAATACATATACACACATAGAATACATATATATATATATATATATATATGTCATTGTGACATATATATATACATATATTTATAGTTCATACACTTCTACATACTGTAATAGCCGCTAATTCAATTGCCGGCTTTTGTGAAATCACAGAAGCCGACATGAAATGACACATGGTTTACATACAGTTAACCATGTCATTTCATGTATTTTGATATATGATTTTCACTAACAATTACATGAGTGTATGTGTGTGAAATTTCAGACATGTAGGGATTAATTAAAGGTGTAAATTCATTGAAAAAAAATGTGTGGGCTCCTGTGATGATACTGCAAGCTTCATTTCTTGTGCTGTTTCCAGAACTTTCCCCATAGTACTACAACCCCCACCGTTGGCAAGCACAGGGCAAAGTTACCCCTCCCTCCTTTTCTCTGCAGCTCACGCTTCCCTTCCCCCCTCCCAACCTGCAGTCAAGCTCAGTGTAACCTGAGCTACCAGTGCTGGAAGTTTTGCCGCTTCACCGCAGGGGTCCCTATTGTCAGCAACATGTGCTGTCCCTACCCTAGCAGCCATTTTGGAGACTTCATTCTGTTTTGGTTATAACACGTTGGGGATTTGGGTCAGAAACACGAAAGTTACTGTTTTGAAGCCTGTGTCCATGGGCATCGTTCCCGTGGTACTGGAGAACCCGTAACTCCAACAGAACCCGAGAAATGGAATTCTCGGATCCCCCACAAACTAGCTCATCCAAGTTTGGGCTCATTGGAACCGTCATTTTAAAGTAAGATCATTGATAGGTCTGCCGTTATTCTGCTAGGTTCACAGGACAGGGATGGACCTTATGATATTTCAGAGCTCAAATCATACACTTCTGTCCCTGGGAGGTGGCCAGAAAAAACCCTCCCCTTTTCGTGAGGTCAGCAGCCCCAGGTATAAGTCTGGCAGTGAGCCCCCCTTGTTAGTCCTTGCTGTGATGTCCTGACTAAGAGATCTGCAAATGAACTATGACGTGTGGTTCCTCCCCCCCAGCCTGGCTTGCCTGTAAATGATCTAACAACCATGTGAGTGATTTTCATCTTTAATCCTATTTTATTTTATAACTGCATTTGTACATAACGATATTGTCTCAGTTTGTTCCATCTTTTTTATATTATATAAGCACTGCCTGTCTTTTTAAGGAATAAACCTATAAATTTATTAGTCTGTTTCTCCTGCTCTATAAACGAATTTGCACGCGCCTGAAGTACTACGCTACTGTTTTGGGGTTGCTACGGACCCTCTTGATAAATTGTTCCAAGTAAACCGATGGCTGGTGGCAGCTATAAAGAAGGGGTGTAAAGTGTTGACCTATGGGGTGGCGTTGGCGGTGACGGAGCGGGTATTATAAGTGTATTACCCGGCTGCGGCTCGGAGTAATTATAATTCCCTCACTGCAGCGTGCCCAATAGCCAGCACACATCCAGGTGACCCTCTGGCGACTAATTATCCTAGGTGCAGTTCCCTGACTGACTTGAGGGTAAGGGGGGGCGCCAGAGAGCTGCAAGTTCCTAAGTGGAAGTGGGATAATTATAAATCCCTGCAGTTTACTGGGTCGGACGGCAGCAGCCGTCGTGTGTGTGCACCGTTTCATCACAGCTCTCGCTGTATTTTGTCCACCAGACAGACAAAGCAAGCGAGTGGGGGCAAATAATAATAGCCCAGGGAGGGTGCATTTATTTTGTGCCCCCCTGGCTACTAACATCTGCCCCCAGACACCCCAGAAAAGGCAAATCTATAATTAGATTTGCCCTTTCTGGCACTTTGCCCGTCTATTCCCATTGCCCTGTAGCGGTGGCGAATGGGTTAATAAGGGGTTAAAGCCATTTTGCAATTGAAAGGTGACTTTAAGCCAGGTTAATAATTGAGAGCTGTCAATTAGACAACTATCAATTATTAATCCTATTGTATAAAAGAAAAAAAACACACATTAATTATTAATCCTTTTAATTAAATAAAGACACAGTCTTGGACCATAATTTATTGCTCAGTTATAATCCCCTGAATGATTCAGTTCCTCTCCTGGCGACAGGAGAGGAAGTGATTAGTGTGTGAAGCTTAATTGATTGCTTCCCACTTTCACTTCAGGTCAGGTCAGGGTGACCTGACCTGAAGTGCAAGTGGGAAGAAATCAATTAAGCTTCACACATTAATCACTTCCTCTCCTTTTGCCGGGAGAGGAACTGATTCATTCAGGGGGTAACAGCTCAGCAGGCAGCTTTAGCTGCCTGCTAGCTGTAACCTGTTAACCCTTTCTGATGGATTACAGCTTGGGACCTGACTGTGCATCGGATAGGTAAGAATCATTTTGCTTTTTTATTTTATTTTTATTACAGGAAATGGTTTTAGCAGGAAAATAAAAGATGGTCAAAAACTGTTTGCTTATTTCATTAAAATTAATTTTTATTAAAGTGTGTGTGTTTGATTTTTATTTCATACAATAGGATTAATAATTGATAGTTGTATAATTGACAGCTCTCAATTATTAACCTTTCTTAAAGTCACCTTTCAATTGCAAGGTGTCTTTAACCCCTTATTAACCCATTCGCCACCACTATAGGGCAATGGGAATAGACGGGCAAAGTGCCAGAAAGGGCGAATCTAATTATAGATTTGCCTTTTCTGGGGTGTCTGGGGGCAGATGTTAGTAGCCAGGGGGGGCACAAAATAAATGCACCCTCCCTGGGCTATTATTATTTGCCCCCACTCGCTTGCTTTGTCTGTCTGGTGGAGAAAATACAGCGGGAGCCCATGCATTTTTTTTCAACGAATTTACACCTTTAATTAACCCCTACATGTCTGCAATTTTGCACACATACACTCATGTAATTGTAAGTTAAAACCATATATCAAAATACATGAAATGACATGGTTAACTGTATGTAAACCATGTGTCATTTCATGTCGGGTCTGTACTTTCACAAAAGCCGGCAATTGAATTAGCGGCTATTACAGTATGTAGAAGTGTATGAACTATAAATATATGTATATATATATATATATATATATATGTGTCACAATGACATGTATATATATATATATATATATATATATGTTCTATGTGTATATATCTATTCTTTCTTTTGTGATTTAAATACTATTCATTTGGATCCATTATATGTCGGTTTTGCAAGCCTGCGAGAAAATCTCGCAAGTCGTATGTAAATCGGATGTTACAACTATGGTCAGATGCGACTAAATCGCATCTTTCCAGGAAAATCGGATGCCAGACGGATGACTGTTCATGACATTTTGGTCCGATAATCGACCGACTAAAACGGTCCGATTTTTTGTAGTTGTGTGTGACTCCGGCCAAAAGCTCATTGTGGGATTATGGCCTTACGTGTTTCAGCGTTGATCCAACTCCTTCCTCACATACATTAACACAGGATATGACCTCTGACCCTTAAACGGGTCAGTGATGATGTCACACTTAATAATAAACGGCAGAACATGAATTTAACAGCAATTAGTTAATTTAAAGCATATCTAAGAAATTACTAATGGTAATCAACAAAAAATTGTAACTCCATATAGTACTTATTAATATACTGATATATAACTAAAAACAAAGTGAGAAAAAAAAAACCTATTGCTTAAAAAAAAAGAAAAAAAAAATATTCAGATGGCTAATACCTTGGTGGCATGAGCTGCCAGCTGGTTCCAGTTCCTTCCAGCACATTACTCAATGTGCCCCCCTTTAGAAGTGAACAGCAAGCATGACAAAGAGAGAGCACATAACCTTACACAAACATTTTAACCCCTTGGTCGTCCACACCCTTTTCGCCCCCGGAATGGGCCTTATCCACCTCACCTGGGTGTTTGTAGCTAAAACTCTCAAAATCTATGAAGGATCATAACTTCCCAACGGAAGGTCATACGGCGGCAGTTATGGCGCCATCGGATCCAGCTGGGCCGTCATTACGCTTGGAAGCCAAGCCCGGCTTTGCTACCTTGCTTCAACTAGCCGTTTTGCGTCCAAAAGGAAACAAGGAAGGAGGGAGGAGTGGATGAGCACAGCCATCCAGGTATTGTAAAAAAAAGACTTTATTTAATTCTCAAAACATAAAAAGATCAAGGTTAAAAACAACCTGGATAATAGAAAAAATAGTCCGGCTCAACAGGACTGGATTTTCCTTTTCTTTTTATTTCTCAAAAGAAATTATAGTGCATACAAAAGAAAATGTTCATGGTCAACATGACCCAGTCGCCGCCTTTCGACCGCACTAAGCAGTCTTACTCATGATTGTCCTTCCCAGTTTGGGTGAAATGGTGTGAGGCACCTTTTTATAATATCTGTGTTTTTGAACAAAAAATTCTTTTAACTTGTGTTGAAATATAAGTATTATTTATTCATTGTGTAAACGCTTCTTGATCTCTATGCTGCATAATTGCGCAAGGATCAATGTGGTTCGATTATACACATTACCATAACACATTACACAGAGATTTTACACATACACATCTAATATATGCTTACCTTGTAATGTCTTCACATCCTGTTTTGTCCAGATGTGTCCGGATCCCAGAATTCCAAGTGTCGGAAATTCACCGACCGCCATATTGGGACACCTAAGTAATGGGTGTCTCAATATGTAAACTGCTGGTGGTACCAGCCTCTTGCGCGGTGCCACCAGCGGAACACCGTCGCACCACACACACATACACACACACCCACAACACCACACTGTATACGCCGTAAGCACCACACACAAACACACAGTATACGCCGTATGCACCACACACACAAACACACTGTATATGCCCCGTACACACCACACACACACACACACACACACTGTATACGCCGTTAACACCACCACACACACTGTATATGCCATGCGCACCACACATACAAACACTGCATAGGCTGTACACACCACACACACACACATGCACATAAGGGGAGAACACAGCACAGGAAGGAGAGAGACAGCAGACAAGGGGGTAGCACAAGGGGTAGACAGGTCAAAGAAGAGAACACAGATGGGAGAAGTCAGCACATGGGGAAAGCGAGAGTGGATAGGTGGGTGAGCACATGGGGGGAGAGATCTAGTTAAATGTATAAAACGGTTGTCTTCGGGGTAGGAACCGGGTAATACAGTCCACATCCTCACATTCCTCCCCTCTTGCACATGCTCATCCTCGATCATCTTGAAACCTGCAAGACAACCACATTGTTCCAATGCATTAATACATTTGAACACAAAGTCTTAGTAACCTCTCTTCCTGAGGTACATAATGCCCATGGTCAGCTCACGGACCCCAGGATAAAGAGGGCAGTCATTATAATCCAAGGCCCATCAGAGAACATAACAGTCTTCCCAATAGTCCATGGGCACATCTCGAGTTCCTCCTCCTGTATATTTGTTTAAACAAGAGTGGTCCTCTCTGTCAGAACCACACAACTACTGTCAATCAGAGTTCATGGTTATCTAGAACAATGGCCTTTAGGCCCACACAATATTGGCTTATCAGTCCTTGAGTACAGTCCATATGGTCCATCACCCACCTTTCAAAACAAGGATGTAATTAACACTGTCCATTGAGGGACATTGAGGGATACAGTCTATAATGTCCTGACCTGGCCAGATCATCAGGTCATCCATTTCCTCCATTACCCCCTTTGCTGGTAACAGAACCATTTAGTAGCACAGTCCATAGAAACAAAAAAGGTATTGTGCCCTTTAAAGGGAATCTGTTACCCCATTTTTCATATATAAGCTGCAGCCACCACCATCAGGGGCTTATCTACAGCATTCTGAAATGCTGTAGATAAGCCCCCAATGTAACCTGAAAGATATGAAAAATTAGTTATATTATACTCACCCGGGGGTGGTCCGATGCGGTCCGGTCTAATGGGCGTTACAAGTTCTGGTCCGGCGCCTCCCATCTTCTACTGTAGCGATGACGTCCTTCTCCTTGCTTCTGTCGCGCTCCTGCAGAGGCGTACTTTATCTGCCCTGTTGAGGTCAGCGCAAAGTACTGCAGTGCGCAGACTCTGGGCCTTTCTGACCTTTCCCGGCGCCTGCGCACTGCAGTACTTTGCTCTGCCCTCAACAGGGCACATAAAGTACGCCTCTGCAGGAGCGCGACAGAAGCAAAGAGAAGCAAAGAGAAGCAAAGAGAAGGACGTCATCACTAGAAAATGGGAGACGCCGGACCTGTGACACTTATCGAACCGGACCGCCCCCAGGTGAGTATAATGTAACTCGTTTTTCTTATCTTTCAGGTTACATCGGGGGCTTATCTACACCATTCCAGAATGCTATAGATAAGCCCCTGATGGTGGTGGCTGCAGCTTATATATGAAAAATGGGGTTACAGATTCCTTTTAAGAGTTCAGAATCCCTTAATCCAGCAGGAGAATCCTCACATATGCACAAAAACAAACTGAGAGGGGGAAAACATAAAAATCTTCTGCACATCCTGGCCAGCACCGGGATCCCCGACACACTTTAGGACTTCCTGCCCTCAGGAACATGGAACAATTCCTTCTGAGTGACTTCTCTGGTGCAACAAGCACAACTGAGCCTTAAAGATCAAAATCTTCTTCAGGTATCCCTTCATCTTCACCCTCCTCAGTAGGCTGTAGGGACTACCTTTACCTGCATCCCGGAGCCCGGTTCCCAGGCACTTGGGCCACAAGTGACCCTGCTTCGGGTACTGTTGAGGTCCCCGACATGTAGAAATGGGCTACAGCCTTCCCAAATCACGCTGACAGTATGCCACCTCTGCTGACCCTCCATCTTCAAGAAGGTGACCTTTCTTGCAGCTGTAGGGCAGTTGCTCGGTTTCGACCGCAGTCTGGTCAAAGAAGATATTATGGCGGGTGCCAAATTTCCCTATGAACCCCTTCCTGCTTTGTGGGTCATAGGCGACAACCACCCTCCGGGAGGCCAGTTCACGATACCTTAAGGCTAGCTCACCCACAAGGATATCATCAGCCTTTGTTGTAGCTCATCTCCTGTTCGCATCTGACCAGCCCAGCTCTCTCAGATCGCTCACTGTTTGCTGGATTCTAGCCCTTCGGTCTTTGGTCCTCAGAAACCAAGGGGTTAAAGGCTGCAGTCTAGATTCGGGCCTTGGTGTCTCCGTGAAGTTGGCAATTTCCAGACCACAGGCTCATGCTACCTCCGCTTTCGTGCCAGCTTGGTCTGGCTCCTATATTCCTATGGTCACCCCCTCGGGAGTCTCACGGGATTCTTCCATCATATCACTTTGCTGTAATTTTCCACCTTGTCGCCCGCGAATGGCATTGTTACTTCCGGCTGCTGGAGCCCATCATGGTTCCGCCATTTCCTGTATGGGACTACTTCCCGTCTCACCTATTCATTTTCTGGCAGTCCACTCTTGTTCTCTCTTGACTGACCGCAAAGGTGTAGTTACTTTTTCTTTTGTCTCTCCTGTTGGGCTGACCTCTCTGGACATGTCCCTACTAGGCATGGATGGACTTTCGCGCACTTTCTTTTCGGGTAGGCCCACGATGGGCAGGTCCATCTTACTATTTTAGACCACTCACCGCCAACTTCTCGTCGGTGTTCAGCACCGTCTTTGTTTCATTTGGATCCTTCCCTGCATCTTTCAGGCTTATTTGATGCATGGATCCATCCTGCCGACTATGACAAATGCAAGGTGCCTGAGCAGGGTAGTCGTGGGCGAGCTATTGCTCTTGCACGCTTTGACACCCTACAAGAAAATTGTGTCCCATTCCCAGTGTATTGTTAGGTGTGGGGTGCATCACACTCACTTGTGGTCGAGAGGCCTTCACTGACTCCAGGCTTCCATCTTCAGGAACTGCCACGCACAATCTAGGGGATGCCAAGTGCTTTTCAGCAGTCAAACTTTTACTGAACAGTTCACAATCATTACAGTGGAGTATGTGGGATAGGACACAACAGGTTACAATCTTTCTCTCAGGCATCGGACATAACTTTAGCCCTAGCATTCTTTCCCAATAGAGCATCACTTTTCCTGATGTTTCCACTAGCTCTAGGGATTCCCTTCCACTGATGGCAATATAACCTTATTCCTTCATCCTCCACCTTTGAGGATCCGTGTCCTTCTTCCCCTGCAGCCCTGCAGGTGCTATGTTCCCGATGACCTCGACACCAAGGTCCCGGGCCCGATGATTGGATTTACATGGAGGAGTTGTGTGGCAATCCACTGGTCTAAGTGATAGGGCCATGTTGGCACTAGCAGCCCACTGCACTTGAACTACACCATAAACTTGTTTAACTTCCACTACTCCTAACCACACATAACCAGGAACTACCTCTCCTTTTATTAACACTATTCTCCTCTCATCTGTGTGCCTGTACCTAACATTTACAATTCCTTATCTATTTTCTATCTCTACCATATATTACTAATAATCCTTGTTTCCTTTTATCCATAAAACACTTATCTTTAAACACTATCATGAGTTTTCTGCATTTGTCCCGCTATTCCACACATTACCATAACACAATACATAGGGATTATACACATACACATTAAACGCATAAAACGCATAACACTATTCACATTACACATATGCATACAGCGGTTGTCTTCAGGGTAGAGACGGGGTAAGACAGTCCACATCCTCACAATTCCTTTGTTTTCTGATTCTGTTTCTGGTTCAGTCTCTCCTTATACTCACCTAGCTTAGTTCGATCATCCTTGCCTCAAGCTGGATCCATCGGCCGGTTAGTACTCCGCTGACATAACCTAGAGGAAAATGTAAGTCCAGATCCCTGTAAAGATGTTAAAATAGTGAAAGTTGGGATACCTCATGAACCTGCTAGATGGAGTGGCTAGGGGAAAGTCTGTCCAAATTAGTGTTTTTGAGCTGATGGCATCTGACAGGCTTTACAGAAACCACAACTCAACCTTGACGTGGCAGATCATGTAAAGTTAGAGAACAAGGTTGACAAATTTTGTGACGCAGAATGCATAAGTCGCTAATCTTCACCTGACTCTATAACTGCAGAGTTCCAAACCTCCTCTCGCATTAAGATTAGCACAAAAACTGTGCAACAAGAGGTTTGTGGCACAGTTTTCCATTTTAGGGGTTGGCCTAGGCCCCTTGTTTCATTGAAGGGAAATATTAAAGTGGATCTGTTGCCAGTAGTGATGAGCGAACATCAAGTATGCTCTTGTGCTAACCGAGTGACTCCGGCGTTCTCGAAAAATATGTTTGAGTCCCCGCGGCTGCATGTCTCTCTGCTGTTTGACAGCCACAACACATTCAGGGATTACCTATCAGATAGGTTAGAACCCAATAAACATGTTGGGATTTCCTGTGTAGGGCAAGCAATATGTGCATGTTTTTTGGCTGTCTAACAGCATGGGCTCAAGTATGATGGTCGAGCACCAGCAATACTTGATGTTTATCCAAGCACCCCGATGCTCACTCAAGTGGTGAGCATACATGCTCATCAATAAAAGCTACCCAAGCATGCTGGACCTTAAACTCAAGCAACCCTGTTGACAATCATTAGATGCACATTAGAAAAAGGGTTTTTTTAAATAGTGAATCCAAACAGTAACTTTAAGTAAGAGCTTACCTGCTCTCCAGCCATGTCAAATGCAAATCAAGAAAAATGCCAGAATGATTTGTGTACTGTGCACTGAGCTTATTTATTTGCAGTCTACTCTGCCCAGACCACAGATCAAAAAAATGTCTTGCAGCTTTCAGAAATAAATCACTGAAATTGCTTTATTTATTCCAAATTGAGATTTAGCAATGTCACAAATTAAATTAATTTCTGAGATGCTTTAAACACATCACACCAAATTACACTTGTTACTTACACTCATCAACATTAAAACTGCAACATCAAAAGAGAAAAGTCATGGAATGATGGAAATCACAGGATGGATGGACAGGTTAATGATATGCAAATGAAGAAGATTGGAAACAAATGTCAGATCATCTTGTTTTTATTCAGTATTGAATATGAGCACCATGTGCAGAAATCCCTGCACTTACATGGCTTCAAAAGTCAATCTCATCTTTGTCTGTACCTCGAGACTTGTCTCCCATCGGCACATCTGGGACATCATTGGTCGGTGATTGCACAGGAGCTGCCAGCAGTGGATCTTGATGATTGGTCTTAGTGCATTCATTGTGAAAGAACATTCCTAAGACAACTATTAATAACCTGATTGATAGGAGACAAGACGTGTAAGTGCGGGGATTTCTGTGTGTGGTGCTCATACTCTAAACTGAATAAATCAATGTTTTTCATTTTGATTCCACTTTTGCATCATTTCTACATCACTAACAAGTCTATACATCCTGTGATTTCCATAAGTCCATAACTTTTACTTCTTGGTCTTGCAATTTTAATGCTGCATTCTCCATACACTTATCATACTGTACTGTATGTCACAGATGAAAAAAATACCCCAAAGGTATTATTTCACATGCCTTTATGAAGGCGGACTCTACGCCAAGGGAGGAACTGTTAATTCCGAGATCAAGGGAACCGGACACTCAACTCAGATTTATTACTGCCTAAGCTTTTTCATAAACATTGGGATATAATAACCCCTTTCTGACCCTAGATGTACTATCCCATCCAGGGGACCTGGGCCTTATTGACCCTGGATGGAATAGTACGTCATACATGATCAGCCGTGCTCACGTGGGGAGTAGTGTTGAGCGATATTGCTCGATATCTAAAAATATCGTATCGAAATTGTATCGCCGATAGCACTAAATATCGTCGATATCCGATTTCGATAGCGGAAGTCCCATGTAAGTCTATGGGAACAAAATATCGAAATTTAAAAAAACCTTTATTTCCTTGTAAACACTAAATATACACACATAGAATACATATATATATATATATATATATATATATTATATAATACATGTCATTGTGACATATATATATACATATATGTATAGTTTATACACTTCTACATAGTAAAA